>JALIZH010008113.1:0-316635 GCA_030522465.1 Rhipicephalus appendiculatus | reverse complement strand
AGCTGCGAGGCATCGTCTGTTATCACCACAGTAGACTTTTTATTGAACGACACCTCAAGCAGTGTATCTCCTCATTCACAATTCGTACACAACTCAATTTTGACAGCTTCCATCGAATCACGGTGAAATAAGATAAGTACAAAAGACGTTCAGGAATTGTCGGCTCCTATGTCATGAGGTTGGTGTGATGTGTACTAACACAATATTGAGCATCGTGGTGGCGAAGCAAAAATAGGAGTTTCATAGTGTGACGTTATCCTTCTCGCCTTTCCTAAGAAGTTCCAACGTCAGCATTGGAGCAATGGCTCCTGGATGAGAAACAAATCTTCCCGAATAAAAACACCACCATTTATCTCCGAACACAGTCCTTAGTTTCGCTAAACATCGTACACTTGTATTGATGTCATCTCGGTGACATTGATGCAAGAGCCCAAGGTATTCTTGTCGGAAAGGTACCACACCTTTTGCGTTATAGAGCTGATTTTGTCACCGAAATTGCTGGACAACCCGCCAAAGAATGTTGCGCATTGAAAATTTCGATTACAATCTCTAAATCTTGTTTTTACCCCCACTCTGCAGCTACAAGCCAGTTGTTGCTCTCTTATTCACTGCGATTCCTAGCTCATGCGTGCCCTTGTTCACTGCCGTCGTTTGGAGAACTAGTCCTGTCACTGTGGCTAGGTGATGTTTGTGGACCTTCGTGTTGCAAAATGCCACATATTTCGCCTCATAGTTTTCCACACCTTCAACAGCCGTCTCCTAGTCTTAGGTCTAAATCGGCGTTTCTTGCGCAAACTTTACAAAAAAGAACTGAAGACAGCGATGAAGGACGTACAAAACACATCAGCGCAAACTAACGACTGTTTATTAACGTAGATGAACATGAAATATATACAGCGACCACAGGCGTGCGCAGAACTGCTCAAGCTACCGACGCCCCCCTGTCCTCGTTTATCAGCTCAATTTCCGTTTGGCTGAGCGCTATCGACGGCGCGCTTACACATGCGCCCTCTGCTGCCATTTTTGTAGTGAAGGCTTCGACGACTTCTCTTTTCGTCTGCTTGTTCGACCTGTGCACAATTTCAGTTTCTTCAAACACAGGACAACACGGGCACCTGCTGCAGTGTGTCGCCAGATGCCCTGGAGTTTGTTGGAGGCCCCAGTTGTACCGGTGCTCCCGCAGCCTCTCGTTGACGCACCTTCCAGTCTGTCTAACGTAATGAACACCGCAGGAGAGTGGGATCCTGTACACGACGTTTTTCGTGCATTCAACGAACCTCTTCGCCTGTCTGGTCGAGCACAGCGCTTCTTCGTTTCTATCGTGGTCACCGTTCACTTTTGCGCACAATCCTATGAGCTTCTTCGGCGCAGTGTGTTTTTCGGTGCGCTTCAACCAAATTATCAAACATGAATGCGCATAGGCTGCGGCCGCGCCATCTCTGAATCGAGGATTCATTATGGTACGCTCCATTTGATTATACAGGCAGCCTAAGGCAAGAGCCTGTGTCACATAGTTCACCTTGAGCGAGTGCTTGCCTTTAATTCTCGAAGCCGTTTTCAGGATACCCCAACGTGACGACTACGCGCGATGTGCATTCACTTCTTATTCTGTAAACGATGGAGGCGAAAATGTCTGAGGCCCGTGTACTTAGATTTAGGTGCACGTTAAAGAACCCCAGGTGGTAGAAATTTCAGGAGCCCTCCACTACGGCGTCTCTCATAATCATATCGTGGTTTTGTGACGTTAAACCTCAGATATTATTATTATTACTTATTCTGTAAAGCAAGAGCGGCTGTAAACAATTCTAAGCTGTCTTTGCGCCGAAGATTATTATTTTGACTGTAGAAACTTCCTTCGTTTATAACATTTTACAAAAATGTTTAGGAGGGCTTCGGCGTGGCGTTTTCGAAGAGCGCGCACAGCCAAACCTATGCGGAGTGCGCTGGCGTTGTCCTACACACCATGCAAGCGACGCGAGCGCGATAGAGGACGACTCCGTAACTCCTCGCCCTCAATACCTTCAGCGACAATTCTGCGGCGAAAACACAACGCGCACAGACGTGCCCCCTCAAGAGAAAAGCCGCGGACACGCGCAGTCATGCCCTGTAAGTCAAAGTACCGGTTGTGGCGGGCATCCCAACTCCGGCGAAACTCTAGAGGTAGAGTGTACTAGAGGGACGATGAAATAAAAGCGGGCCCTTTACGCCATCTCGCCGGTGATAGTGAACAAGCGCCTGCCAGGCTGAAGCACCTTAGAGCTCTGCGTACCGACAGCGGTAAATAGTGTATATGAATAGCTTGCCGTTAGCACACTGGAGAACGTACGCAGCGTGCCGGAGTAGGGTGCCTTGATGCGCGTTCTGTCCGCCTTAGGGTGCGGACATCTACGGCGTCTACTGCGGCGCGGCTGCCACATTTGAGCCCATGGCGTCTTACCGGCGTCTCACAGCTCTACGGCGGCTCTGCTGAGAGGCGCGGAACGGGGGGGCGAGAAATGGCGTCGCGGTGGCATCAGCCCCTTCAAACAATGGCAACACCCTAAGGGGGGGCGCACGCATCGAGGCACACTATGGCGGAGTTGTCTACGCACCGCACTGCGGTGCGATGTGTCGCAGGTTTAAATCGCCCATCGCGAGCTTCCGAAAAATTTTGCTCTCAACTGAGTTTTGTACATATTGCGCACCTGTACATATAGTGAACGGCACCACGACGCCGACGCGAAGACCCGTCGGGGGTGTTCATATGTTTGATTTTGCAGTAAAATTATTGGCGTAACATTAAGAGACCGGAAGACATGAATGGGCCCGACGACAAACAGGGGAGCTGATATCCTAGCTGATATTGATCGAAACAAGTTGACGTCAGCGAATTATGTGGAGTGACGATATTAAGAAGTACGCAGGGACAAGTTGGAGTCAGCTCGCGAAAGGCAGGACGAACTGTGCATCATTGGGAGAGGCGTTTTCCTACGGAGGGAGCAAAATAACTGGGATCTGAATAATGACCCCTAACAACAGCCATGTACAGTCAGAATTTTTTGTTCGTACTGTGCCGTGAATTCATCCTTGTCAGCAACACGGCACAATCACAGGAAATTGCAAGAAGGAAATGTGCTTTTTGAATTTGGTGGCATTTCTAAATCCTTTGAGGTCACTGGCCTAGTCGGCAACTACATATCGGCCATGTATAGAGGCGTTCTGATTATCGATTCATTTCCTATAGTACATTTATAAAAATCCCAGAAGGAAAATACAGGAATTCAGAGTTTCACTTCAAAATAGCTACGCGGCTCTAACCGAAGAAACCAACCTTAGCGTTGACACAATGAATGATAATCTGACTAGTATCATTAAGGAGTCTGCTCCTCGCTGGAGTCTCAACAGACTCTGGTGAGACGGGCGCGACTCGGGGCCTCGTCATGTGGTGTCCCGGACTAGGGACGCCGACCATGTAGCGGGGTCATGCTTTGGTCCCCAAACTCTTTTTTTTTCACAATAAATGTTTTCATCTCTCTGTCTCTCTCCCAGGAGACGAAAAACCTCATTAAGAAACGTCATACCATGAAAGCCTCAATTGCAACAGACAAAATAAAGCAGCCTGAGCTTTCGAAGTTAATCAAACCAATAGGTATAACATGGAGAGAATTGAGCATGCTTTAAAGAACGGAAGAAGCCTCAAAGCTGTGAAGAAAAAACTGCGCATAGGCAAAAGTCAGATGTATGCATTAAGGGACAAGGGAAGCAAAGTGACTACCAATGTGGATAGAATAGATGAGGTAGTGGAGGAGTTCTACGGAGATCTGTACAGCAGCCGAGATAATCAGGATGATAATATAAGAAGCAGTAATACCCCAGAGGAATCTGACATCCCACCAGTACTGACATGGGAACTAAAGAAAACCCTAGAGGGAATGCAAAGAGGCAAATCCGCTGGTGAGGATCAGGTAACACCAGACCTGTTGAAGGACGGTGGAGAGATTGTGTTAGAAAAACTAGCCGCCCTGTATACGAAGTTTCTCTTGACAGGGAGGATACCAGAATCTTGGAAGAATGCGAACATCATCTTAATCCATAAGAAAGGGGACATCAAGGACTTGAAAAATTACAGGCCGATCAGCTTACTGTCCGTTGTCCACAATCTATTTACAAAAATAATCGCTTATAGAATTAATACGACATTAGAGTTCAGTCAACCAAAGGACCAAGCAGGATTTCGTACAGGCTATTCAACAATGTACCATATTCATACTATCATACTATGTGCGGAATGCAACCAACCCCTGTACATAGTCTTCATAGATTACGAGAAGGCATTTGATTCGGTGGAAATATCAGCAGTCATGTAGGCACTGCATAATCAGGGCATCGACGAAGCCATATATAAACATACTGGAAGAAATCTACAGCGGATCCGAAGCCACCATAGTACTCCATAAAGAAAGCGACCGAATCCCAATAAAGAAGGGTGTAAGGCAGGCAGACACGATCTCTCCAATACTATTCACCGCGTGTTTACAGGAGCTTCTCAGGGCCCTTGATTGTGAAGACTTAGGGATAAGAGTTAATGGAGAGTACCTTAGTAACCTGCGATTCGCTGATGACATTGCATTGATGAGTAACTCAGGGGACGAATTACAAGTAATGATTATCTGAAAATTATTATACATAAAACTAAAGTAATGTGCAACAATCTCGGCAGAGAACAACGCTTTGCGATAGGTGGCGAGACACTGGAAGTTGTAAAGAAATACGTCAACTTAGGACAGGTAGTAACCGCGGAGGCGAACCATGAGAGTGAAATAACTAGAAGAATAAGGATGGCATGGAGCACATTCGGCAAGCATTCTGAAATCATGAATTGTAGTCTACCACTACCCCTCAAAAAAAGGTGTATAACAGCTGCATCTTACCGGTACTTACCTACGGAGCAGAAACCTGGAGACTTACAAAGAGGGTTCAACTTAAATTGAGGACGACGCAGCGAGCGATGGAAAGGAAAATGATAGGTGTAACCTTAAGGGACAGGGAGAGAGCAGAGTGGGTCAGGGAACAAACGGGGGTTAAGGATATCATAGTTGAAATCAAGAAGAAAAGAATGGACATGGGCCGCGCACGTAGCACGTAGGCAGGATAACCGGTGGTCATTAAGGGTAACTGACAGGATTCCAAGAGAAGGCAAACGCATGAGTGGGAGACAGAAAATAAGGTGGGCAGATGAGATTAAGAAGGGTGCAGGTATAACGTGGCAGCGGAAAGCACAGGACCGCGCTGATTGCGGAACATTGGAGAGGCCTTTGCCCTGCAGTGGGCATAGTCAGGCTGGTGGTGATGATGATGATGATGATGATGATGATTAATAAAAAAACACTCTAGGAGGCATTAGAAACGAAGATATATGATAACGAAAATCTTACGCTCGAAGTTCCGCAAAGCCATCAGTGCTGTTCTCAGAGCTCATGGCCAGGCAACGCAAGGACCTGAAAGAGCACAGAAGAGAGATATACCAAGATTTAAGGCATCTTAAATGATTTTGAAGATTTACACAAACAATTTGAGCCGGTAAAGGCATGTCCTAAGGATCATTCGCAGATCAATTTAAATCATCTCGGCCAAGTGTGTAATTTGTTGCAAGAATTTAAAAGTGAGAATCCTTTGAAAACACAGCGGCTCAGCCAGTCGAATTTTTAACTTCTCGCTTGCATTCCACCGAGATATGCGCCATTGCACGTAGCACTGGAGACCAATTTGAATGGATAAATCTAGGCTACGTCACTGTACCTCCGGTGGACAGGGAATGTCGTCTGCCTGTGTGACAACGTGCTCCGTGTTGACGTGTTTATCCGGGACTGTAAACAACTTCAGCTTAGCGTTCACGTGACCGCGGAGCTAAAGGGAATAGCGTTACCGTGCCGCAAAACATTCGTTGCGGACAGCGCATTTCAGTATAGCGCGTAGTGTTCACGTGTCCAAGCTATTACAGTGGCGTCACTAATAAAGACAGTATTATCTGGGGTTTTACGTCCCAAAGCCACGATATGATTGAGAGACGCCGTAGTGGAGGGCTCCGGAAATTTTGACTACCTGGTGTTCTTTAACGTGCACTGACATCGCACAGTACACGCGCCCCTAACATTTCGCCTCCATCGAAATGCGACCGCCGTGGCCGGGATCGAACCCACGACCTTCGGGTCAGCAGCCGAGCGCCGTAACCACTGATCCACCGTGGCGGACACAGTAGCGTCACCTAGCGGAGGCTGAGTCCGTTAAATAAGTGAAAAAAAAAACTGAAAATGCTCCCCTGTATCTCCGCATGCAGCAATATTACTGCTGATTTAGTAATAATAAAATTAAATTATTACGACCCACGCATGAAAAGTGGTAATTTAACGTTGCAGATATGTTTACACCAATCTTTTTGTTGTGTCCAAGAATGTTTGAAATGGGAAGCGATCTCAAAAAAGCCTGTTTCGTCGCTACGGCGAAGCACTGATTGTGAAAGCAACAAATTGGGATGTCTCACGAAGAACGGTAAGCTGTTCGAAACTTGAAGCGCGCTGCTCGAAAGACGCACGAAAAGAACGCACAGGTATACACAGTACGAGCGCGAACTAACTGCCCCCCTACTTTGGCTCTGGTGGCTCGCAGCTCACTCCTTTCGCAAACGTGGCCGTTGCAATGAGTGCAGTGATCTTAGTGCGGTCTATAGCTTCAACGGAAACATTGCGGTGCAACAAAAGGCCCACAAAACCCCACCTTCCAGAGGTAAGCGCGCTTTCGCGGGTGACCACGCCCTGTATGTCAAAGTACAAGTTGGAATCGCGCATCTAAACTCCAGCGAAACACGAGCGGGGCGACGACCTTTAATTTAAAAGCTAGATCACCTCGATGCAAGCCCTCCTTCGCACAGCGCTGTGACATCATGGAACATGATAGTCATTGTCCACGCTGCCGCCATATTGGTTCAAACAGTATAGGTATCGTGTTCTGTTATGTTGCCATATTGGTTCAAATAGGAGACGCTGTCACCACAGTGAAGTAGGAGATGGGTAGTGGGCTCACTGCGCGGCAGCGACAACGGCGGAAGTGAAGCTGCTGATGTCGTGGCCTCTCAGATTAGTTCCGGCAAGGCGCCGTTGGTCAGGCTCCGCCATTCGGACGGGGAGTGCATAATCAGAGAAAGCGGTGTGACAGCTAGAAGAGCGTCGCTGATCGGACGCTGCGCTTGGACTAAGGTCGCCATTCCATGGGATGCTAAATGCTTACATAAATATCTAGAGGCCGGATTTTCTGGCACTAAAAATCGCGTTTTAGGCGCCAAAAATAGGCAGGAAAAACACAGTTTTAGGTCCCCAAAATTGTAAATATAGGCACAATAAATTTTTACAAAAACTCAAATTTTCGAATAAGGACGTGCGCGACCTGGTCCACGACAGGAAAGTAAACAAATGTCATATTTTATGATGGCACAAAGGCGTTAATGGTTTAACATAGCCATGCAATGGTCCCTTTTCAGGCACGGTTTCCAGAACACGGTCTCTCCTTTTATTGTCCAGAATGGTAAGTTAAGTGTCCACCATCGAATGAAGACGCTGTTTCTTTTTGGTATGGCCTGGGAAGGGCAGCACAGGATTAAATACCCACACCGCTAAAAGGCCAGAAGGGTCTGTTAGCCTCGTATTGGCCGGGCCTAATAGCGCAGGGTTGATTTCTCCTCTTTGCGTGAACACCATAAAGGGCCCCTTACCAGGTTTGACCGTTTCGAGCTAGAAGTGTAATGCATGCACTGCGCGCTAACGATCACGTCTGCCAAGATTTGCAACGCTACGCTCCCCGGAAGGAGGTGAAACGTCACACTGAACGCCGCTTGCCCTTGATCTCACGGGCGCGCACACCAATGTGGGGGAGGTGAAGTTCAACAAGGAATGGTCCTGCGTATGTCACAGTAGTACATGAAACTGCGAGAATTATTCGAGGCTACACGTGTAATTTGTGCAATCTGTCGCTTGAATAGAAGAATGAAAGTTAATAGAAATATTAAAACATACAAACGGAATGTGTGCGCGTTTTTCTTTAGTTCTTTTCTTCGAATCGAGAGCGATGCGAGACTTTATCTGGCTACATTTCTTTTGTGTTCGTGTCCTCGCCGTTCCCGCGTCGTGCCGGCGCCAGCCCTGACAACGCTTAGCATATTTTTGGTCCATCGTCCCTTACAGCAGTTTCAGCGGTGTGACGCGCTATGTCGTTGTAAGGATACAGGATCCATGCCAGACTCTCCAAACGCATAGACGGATCCATCCCACAGAAACAGGCAGTACACTACAGAGCGAACGCCGAAACGCTTGTGCGCACGACCTGGCTTGGGCATGTCGTGCACATAGTGTAATCTTGCGTGCGCATGGCGTGCTGATGCGTCAACGTCGTGTGATCTTCCCGGCTCCGAGTTTCTCTGATACCGAAGAGGGCAGGGAAGGAATTTGGCTTGCGAGTGGCAAATGTTTCAAGCTCACCTACCGTCATCATGCTTTCGCGGCTCGTAATGAACCAATTAAAAAGTTCTTGTGGTACAAAGCTCTTCATTGGGCACGCAAACACTTGCAGTATCTGACTAAAATTTCTCATGTGACCTGGTAAAGCGCCCTTTAAGAGTAAATTACAAACGAAACAAAAGCCATGTGCACATCTGATTTTTTTACCTACTTTCTTCTTTCCCCCTGACGGCACTCCATTGTTTCGCATTCGTTCTCCATATTCCTGCTGCTGCGCGCAGGCACGTCCTGTTTTCTGCCCCCCACCACGCCCAAGTCTTCAAGGAGGTGCTTCAATTCCATGGGAACACTGGAATGGAAAACCGGCGGTAAAAGCCGCCCGCCACGTCCTCGGCCATAGACGCCACTCTCCTCTTCTTCCCCTCGCCTCTTCCCGCCTTTATTTTCCTCTCCCCATTCCACTGTACACGCTGCGACGTGCTCCCATTTAGGGTTGCAGAAATAGCGTCTTTTCCTCTCCCCTGCTCCAACCGCTCGCGCCATGTCAGTGCGGTGGGGTAAGGTGGCCGGCGCGTCCCATTTCACTGCTGCTACCGGTCGCTTCCCGGATGTTTGTTGAACTAGGGAACTAGGTTGTTGCACCCCATAAAGTTCCGAAACGTCAATTTTGCCCGCTGACATGAATTACTGTCTCAAACTGTACTCGAAAGCAAAATTTGAGGCTAAATAGCGTTCATATAGGCACCAATTTCAAAAATAGGCATTTATGGACACTTATAGACATTTAGGCTCAAACCCCAAACATAGGCATATATAGGCACTATAAAAACACTATAAAAGCCCTCCTTAACCCCTAATTCATGCCCATATATCAAAGTGCCGCGATAGGAACGCAAGGAAAAAAATAGGCATTTGCCTAAAATCCGGTCTCTATAAATATCACACCACCGCCGGGCTAGAAACGCGATGGAAAACGCGACGCATGTCGTGCCTCTCTCTTGCCTGGCTGTAATTTCTGACGGTGCGAAAAGGGAACGTGGTTCGATAGGTAGGCGAGCGTCGCAGATCTATTTTCAGTATGAATGAATGCTATGAGCGACGCTGCGGCTAAGGCCACCACCCCGTGGAGGAGGAGGAGGAAACCCTGCTGAGGAGGAGGAGGAGGAGGAGAAAACTTTAGTCAGGAAAAGGAGGAAAAAATACATGCAGGCAGTTATGGTCGGGCCCTCAGTCCAGGGCTCCGCTGGCACGAGCGGCTCGCTCGGCCTGGTCAAGCAAAGCTATTTGCCTCTGGTTGTCATCGTCCGCAATCCATGCTTCCCACTGCCTGTGAAACATGTGCGGTTGCTTAGTAATGTATGGGCTGTCTATGTTTGTGGGCCTCTCGGTGCACTCCCATGTTATGTGGCTGAGTGTCGGTGTGCCTGAACACCACGGACAGGTTTTTGTGCGTTCAAAAAATGAACCTAGGTGAAAGCGCCAGTATGGTAACTGCTGGCGTGGAGCTGTCGCAAAGATTACGTCATCTTGTGGACTTTTGCAGAACTTATCTGCCAATGGGATAACATGAACTAAAACACTACCTTTTGAACAACTTAACTAGTGCAATGAATTTTGCTAGGGCTGACTTCTGGCCTTGTTGGTACGACATCTGAACTGGTACGACATCTGAAAGTTGCCGCTATGCCATACATGCACAGGATATCTCGCAACATAAAAAAGGTGGGTGCTCGGGCAAAGCGTTGGCGTGGTGTTCACGGCCTCTATGCAAAAGCACTAACCAAGTCGCTCAAGGAAGGCTTGGCTGCATGAAGAACCACAGGACACGTTACCTGCCCTTCAAAGAAGGCGTTCTTTACCAGATACCCCTATCATGTGGTAAACATTACGTAAATGGCGAGATGTCTTAATGATCGGGTCAGAGAACATTGCAACAATGTAAGGAAAAGTAGCGACGGCTGGTTAGCCATACACTGTAGCACGTGTCGGTGCGTTCCGCTTTTTGAAAAATGTTCCGTTGTCCGTAGGCACCTTGACGAAACCTCTCGGTTAATCGTAGAATCGGCAACTATTCACAGGCTGGGTCACGATTGTGTCAGTACCCTCTCACTATCGCTGACAAAGAACTTGATTTCCTCAATGGAACTGTATCTGCGCATGCGTGATTGTTGATGTAATGCGTAAGTAATGCACAAATATATGTGATCTGGATTCAAATTAAATCATTTGTTCAAAGGAAAAAAAATAGCGCTTGTGTGTGTCCCCTTCATCTTGGCCCGCCTAAAAAAACCGGCGCTATGCCACTTTAGGAAGTGCAATGAATTAATGAGCAATTGCAGGAAATTTTTTCTACAGGGGCTTTTCTAGAAATCTTATCTTTGTATATAAAGTTGACCCTGGTTGGTTCAAAGCAAGCAGTCTATGGGCAGAGGTCAGGAATTTCGAATGTTTGTAAGGTTGCTCTGATTCTTCATCCTACTAAGGTTCATCCTACTCCGAGCAGGATTGACCTTAGTAGGATTTTATGCAGGCTTCTGGACAACTGACCATATCCACACTATCAATCAGGTGATAGAGAAATGTACGGTATATATTAAACCCATTTATATAGCCTTTAGTGACAACGATACGGCACTTTATCCGGTCGAAATCTCAGCAGTCGTGAAGGCACCGTGGAATACTGGAAGAAAATACTGAAAGAAATCCACAGCGGCTCCACAGCCACCATAGACCTCTATGAAGAAAGCCATAGAATTCTGATAAAGGTTGTAAGGCAGAGCCAAGAAGTCCCCACTGGTATTCCCCACAATTTTACAGGATATTTTTAGGCCGATAGATTGGGAACAGCTGTAGATACGAGTCAATGGAGAGTGCCTTAGTAACCTGCGGTTGTTGAAAGTTAGCGCTTGTGTTCGTCCTGCACTTCTTTGTCCCTCTTTGTTTCCGCGCTATGCCAGTTTACGATGAACCAACAAGCTTATATTGGTACCCTTGTCCCTGGAATTGTCTTGATGAGCAACTCAGGCGCGAACTTCAAATTATTATTGCTGATTTGGACAATCAAAGCAGAACCGTACTTATGAAAATTATTGTGCATGAAACTAAAGTAACGTTCAACAGCCTCGGAAGAGGACAGCACCTTGCGATAGGTAATGATGCACTAAAAGGGGTACGTCTACTTAGGAGACGTAGTGACAACCATGAGACAGAAGTAATTAGAAGAATAGGAATGAGGTGGTGCGCAGTGGGCAGGCGTTTTCAAAGCACGAATTATAGTTTACCGCTAGCTCTTAAGATAAAAGCATAAAACAGATGCATCTTACCGGTATTTAACTACGCAGCAGAAACCTGGAAGCTAACGCGTAAGTTTCAACTTAAACTGATCACGACGCAGCGAGCCATGGAAAGGAAAATGATACGTGTAAATGAAGTGACAAGAAGAAAGGAATAATAATAATAATAATAATATCTGGGGTTTAACGTCCCAAAACCACGATATGATTATGAGAGACGCCGTAGTGGAGGGCTCCGGAAATTTGGACCATCTGGTGTTTTTTAACGTGCACTGACATCGCACAGTACACGGGCCTCTACCATTTCGCCTCCATCGAAATGCGACCGCCGCGGCCGGGATCGAACCCCAAGAAGAAAGGAGAGTTGAAGTGGACACAAAGGGGTTTTAGGATGGTCTTACTTGAACTCAAGAACAGGAAATGGGCTTGGGGAGGGCATGTAGTGTGAAGGCGAGATAGCTGCTGGTCATTAAGAGTAGACTGCATTCCTAGAGAAGGCAAGCGCGCGAGGCAAGGCAAGAAGTTAAGTGAGGAGAAGAGCGTAGGAAGTTGGCGGGGATAACGTGGCCGCAGTAAGGACAGGACCGGGTTATTTGGCGGAACGTGTGAGAGGCCTTTGGCATGCAGTGGGCGTAGTCAGGCTGCTGCCCATTATGATAATGAGTGCGAAACATTCAAAGGACGTTTTAGATAATTGTGTTATTAAGGTTTTTTGTTACGCGGACAATTACATAATTTTTTGTAATGGTGACGATTTTGTACCCATGGCGCCGCTGTGCAGAAAAATTATGAGCGGGTAACACACAAGAAGCGGAGTGACATCTCTTTCGCAAACACAGCAACAAATTTACTGATTGCCGTGCAGGTGTGGTGTACCAAGCTACTTTTAGCTGCGGTCACGTCAGTTTAGGGCCGATGGGCCGTTGTGTTAATCAGAGATTAATGGAGCGTAACACATCGCTAACCGGAGGCTTAGCGTCTAATCTATCTCTACGTGAGTGCCAATGTTGTCGGACCATGTGCTATCATTTATGTGCCAGTGTATTCGGAACGCTTGCTAAGGCAGAGTAATGGACACTACCCAGTTCATATGAAAACGTCAATCCCGCTCGTGACGCTTGGCTAACAGCAAAACATCGCGCTGCTGCTTCGCATGAAATCGATTGCCCCAGTGAATGGGATCTGCCGGAATGTTTTTGTTTTTCTGTTACACAAGTTAAATGGTAATCTTGAGTGTACTTTTATGTTTTTTAAATGCCGTTCTGCTGCTGCTGCTGCTGTATGCCTGGTCCGGCGTAGTGAGGCAATGTTTGACTGTAGCCTTGTTACCTAGGGCTATTTCAACATTGCCCTTAATAAACCAATAAAAAAGAAAGAGCTAGTGAAGTTATAATGATCAGTATTTTGCGCGTATTCGTGCTTCAGTCTGCAGCTCTCTTCATGCCTGCTAGAAATACTGGGGTGCACTTTGATCACAGTTCCTGCGTTCCCTTTACCTGGGTTTATAATTATGCACATGGATTCGGTAGTTCGAAAAGAGAATAGTAGACGTGCCTTGCTATGCGCACTTCGGTGAGCAGCAGATGCAAGTGTCGGATAAGGTGGGCCTGATGGAACACCTTGAGCACAGCGCTGCCCCTTGTGCCGCATGTTCGGAACACCTCCGTGTACAGAGCGCCCTCGCACAGCTTTACGCAGCCTTCCGCACCACTGTGTGAGCACATTGAATAATAGAATTTTAATAAGGAATAAATATAACACCGTACTGATGGTGTTTGTAAGTGTCTAGTGTAGTTTTCATGCCGTGTTAGGCTAGATAATTAGACCTTAAATATACTGCATCCATCAAGCGTTATTAACGACGTTGAAATGGTCCAGGTCCTTAGGCTTTTTGCGAGCATGTTCGTTTCGAGCAGTGCTCCTTCTCCCTTATGCATTTTCCATTTCGGTGTTAGCACTATAACTTCTAAAAATAGCTCGTACTGCCATTGTAACCACATTATACCTCCGCTATTCATTGATACTCTGTGCTTATCAGCTAACAAAAAAAAAAAGACAAAATCTGTAACTGTTGTAGCGTACGACGCGGAGCTTCGTTTACGCACTCATTTGATCAAACAGGACAGAATCTGTTTAACAAATGGCTGCTTACAGTGTTTGACCAACTCAACGCTCATTTAGTTTTGGAATTATATGGCATTACCCATATGTATATACAACTTGTCTACGAATCGGTGCTTGTGCACAAGGAGGGCGCACAGCCAATTGTTAGTCCAATTATTAGTCCGGTGAACGCATCTAATGGAACATTTGATGGGCGGGACTGACTGATTTTTTTATTGCTGTGATGACAGAATGAAATCTACGGCATTTCTTTTTTGAATTGTCAGATCGTGACGTGTCGCTACTCCACAGGTCAATCGTCGTGACCCAGGAAGCAAAAATCTTGTTAATAAAACGCAAATTATTTTTAAGTTCTGACAGAGACGAGTCGTTGCCATGTCGCATTGCACCACTATGCCCTCACGAAGGCAGCACACAATAAAAAGACAGTGGACTCACATATCCTCGAGCATGGCTTCGAAGGTGATGGGCACACCGTATTTGCACTCTCGCAGCAATTCACCAAATACTATTTCTGACGACGACCCAGGCCGAAGCTGGTCTACCGGCGCACGTTGAAACGGTTGCGGTAGCTGCACAAAGAGCTGCTGTGTATGATCGTCGTCGTTCATGTCGAGCTTTCGCCTGCTTCTCGGCGATATAAATAGCGACCCATCAACACTGGCAGCCGCTCTAGACGGAAGCCGAGCGTACGTTGTCTCGTCTGATGACCAGGCAGCTTCGGTTTCGTAGTTTTCTGTAAAAAAGCGGCAAAAATAGGGGGGCGTAAACTGGCAGGAAGCAGTAACTTTCAGAGCCTCTGCTCCCGCATTTTGTGAGACTGCTTCTTCAAGTTTCTATCAAGTATTATTGTTTTTCTGATTACTTCAGGTGCCCGCGAAATACAAACGTATACAAAAGCATAAGCGTCACGCCCGCTTGCACGCTGTTCTCGCTAGAAAGTACTTGCGGCAAAAACGAGCGCGACAAGCCGCGTGCGGCAAGTGCGCTCGTGGCTGGCGTGTGCGTTCGGTGTTCCCATGCGCGTTTTACGCGACGCGGCAGCGATGTCTGGACACTCGACTTCAGTGAGTCTCCAGGCATCGCTAGTGAGTCTGTACCTTAACGCTCCGCGTACAAGCGATATGATTTCCTAGCCGCTTTTCAGGACCGCGATAAGCAGACGCAGAGGTAATCATTTGTACGGCCGTAAGCAACAGGTGCATCATCGTGCGGCCGTGCCATGTCGTTTTTTAACTATATAGAAGCACATTCGGCAAAATGTTATGGTCCTCAGTACGAGCAGTGTTATGGAGCACTGCAATCACGGCGCGCAGGTGGGCGCGTGGCGTGGCATTTTTTAAGTATAAAACGCTTTTAGCACGCTTTGCCTGCGGTCCTAAACCTTGAGCGAAAAGCCAGCGCCGTTGTCCGGGAACCCTGACAACATACGGGCCCTCATTAGAGAGATGCGACCAGTAATACGCGATCGTAGCCTCATAGCGCACTCAAATGAGGTCACCCGGGCATCCTTTCGTGAGCGAAGTGAGACATGCTGGCAATACTGAATGTGAAGCGTTCGCAGTCTGCCCTTCCCACAGGACCACATTACATACGCTAGGTACTGTTTCATAAAAATTACAAGAAATGTTCCTTCATATTTGCTCGCAGTGTTTTTTCGCACTATCTCTGAAGCTGTAGCTTCTGTACGCTGAAATCTTATTTCTCATTTCCAATACCGACGTTCTAAAGGTAAATACACATTGTCAGCAAACCATTCCATTGAAACGAAAACCTTTTCCATGTCTCAAATACCGGTCATTTCTGAAGAAGATTTGGGACCAGGATTACATCCAACAACATGTCGATACCGATCTACACAATGAGTAAGTAAAATCTGGACGCCGATTCTGAAATACTGCTTTTGTTTCATGGTTACGCTTCAACACATGGTGATCACATGGGGTGCCTCACGAAAACAATGCTTTAGTGCAGTCAAGCCTGTGCAGCTCACGCGCATGCTTATTTTAAAGTAAAGAAAAATGTGGGGCGAAGATAGTCATGTGAATGCCGCGGGCCGGAAGCGAGAGGATCGCGGGCAGCGTGTTCGAGACCCCTGGTGCAGTATGTGGAAACCACGCACCCTGTCAGGCGACAACGCCAAGCTAGCCACGTGCTGCGTAGTGACTCTGCGCGCGGCCCACATCTCGCCTACAAAAGCAGCAGCCGACGCGCTGCCCAGGGCAGCACACTGGCCGGAGCGGCAGTGCCCGGTGAAGTGTGCGTCTGTGGTGCGCGGCTTGAGCGGCGAGGGCTCAGGGCTGCGTGCCTCAAGTATTTCGGCGAGGCTAGCCTTTCTTGTGTTTGTTCTACTAATAAACCTCCCTTTTTGAGTTGGCATTGGTGGCTCGGTGAGGCTGGCGGCCCCAACCCTCCGTGTGGCGCAGTTTGCTGTGGTGGGACCTTCCGAAGATGCACAAGATAGTTCCAACTGATCCGCATTGGCGGTAGCCGTTTCGGGCTTACACCTGCTCTCGATTGCGGGAGGGCCAGCTGTTCCTTTTTTTTTATTTTTCGGGCGTCTTCAGTAATCAGAAGAACACCAGTTCTTCATTGATTGGAAGTTGGAAACTCCCAAATCGAACGCATTGCAAGAATTCTTTAGCAATTGCGCAGAACACAAATCTGTTGCGACTTACTCCGCGCAGTAGTCAGCTGCATGCATTTGGTCGCGTCTTCATAGATTGCGTCAGCATATTCTTAAACTCTCGCTAAAGTGAGCTGGGGCACCCTGTATATGTAGCTCACATTCGCCCCTTCTGAAGGCGTCTCCTTTTATATTTGTCTGTGTGGCTCCTTAAGGATATATATATATATATATATATATATATATATATATATATATATATATATATCATATGATATATATATATATATATATATATATATATATATATATATATATATATATATATATATATATATATATATATATAACCTTCCCTGCTAATAAAGAGTTGTCAATAGCGCTTGTCTTCGTCTCCTTTCTTGTGCTCGTGGGCTGTTTTGCGCTAATATGTCTCAGCCAGTCTTCTTTATGCTTCCGGCTTACAGGGCTCGCCACACCGAGTCGAAAGGCCTGCAATACATCTTGTTCTTGCGATTCGAGCCATTGCAAGCACGCCGTATTACCGTCCTAAAACGTGGACAAATCACGCAAGTAAAGCTTCAAGAAAAAAAAAACCTTCATAAACGGATTACGTTTCATCTGTATATTACTTTGCAATTAAGGTTCACTCACTTGCAGGTCATGAGCAAATAGCGATAAGAGTGAACAAACTGCCACATAGTGAGCGCGCACTCTGACTTGCATCTTCTAGGTTTAACAGGCAGCCGCTACTATTCACCTTTCACTTCACAAATATGTCCGTGAAGGGTGAAGTTCTCACAGCCAAATAAATTTTGTTTGTGTGTAATGCTAAGAAACATTTACTCATTGCCCGCTGCTTTAGTACAAAATTGATCATTACAACGGAGAGAAACTCTTGCAATAATAATCCTAATAATAACAATAATAATAATAATAATAATAATAATAATAATAATAATAATAATAATAATAATACCTGCGTTCTTACATCCCAAAACCAGGATATGATTATGAGAGACGCCGCAGTGGAGAGCTCCGGGAATTTCGACCATCTGGTGTTCTATAACGTGCACTGACATCGCACAGTACACGGACCTCCAGCATGTTGCTTCTATCGAAATGCGACCGCCGCGGCCGGGATCGAACGCGTGACCTTCGGGTCAGCAGCCGAGCACCATAACCACTGCCTTTCCGTGGTGGACTAGATTCTTGCCAGAAGCGCGTTCAGGTGTCCTGCTTCCTTTCGTCTTCTAGAGACGCAGTTGGCGGAACTGCACCAGTTTGGTTGGGCACGAATCATGCGTATGTCTGCGCTGCGCGCTGGAACTGACTTGTTCGTTGCGAAATTATCTCTCTGCTGCTACATCGGGTTGCCAACTTCTTATGTATAAGTACGTGTGCTGGGCCCGCGTTACGGTGGGCACGGCTGACAACACGAAAGGCGTTCTACCAAATGAACGGATAGTGGGGTAGAGAGCCGTTGGAATTTTACTCGGTGGCATAGTGCCTGTAACAGCAGCGAAGAGCATGACAACCGGAAATGCTGTTATTACCACGCGTCGTTCCTCGAGCTCGTCTCCACTAAGAATAACCACAGCGGCTTGTCTGTTAGTGACCGTGACCGAGCGCGCGAATCGAGATATCGTATGCAGTTGTGACTTGACACTTGTCAGAGAGCAACATGATCGCGTTCGTGTATACCGAAGGCATTACCTTTACGTCGCTTAAGTTAGGCTCCGAAGGTTTCTCATGGGAGCACGACGCCGGAAAGCACCCGAATGGTCCCAATGGAGCTCCATGCGAGTGCGCTTTGTTTCTGAAGAATGAGCGACTCAGCGAATGGAGCTGCTTCGTGTTCCACCTCACTGTGAACGAACTGCCGTGCAAGGCTCCTCCGACGCCATAATCATGCTGTGATTAAATTTTGCATTACAGTGTATCCTAATCTACGGTGATATTTTACAACTTTATATAATTTGTCGCAATACTTATATGCTATTATCGAGTTTCATTGAAGGCTAATATAAAGATTCGTTTGAAGATGGGTATATCTGGATAAGCCCCGTAGGCCCACTACTTTGCAATCGTGTTTCATCCGCGCTTCTTATTATTTATGCAAATAGAACCACTCTTGCTCAAACCAACTGAAAAGACGACGTGCAATGCTTGCCGCACGGCATTATGGAGGCTCTGAGAATACATAAGTGTTCTTAGTACCGACTCCGTCATTATATCCGATACAGGAAACTCACCAGAAGCAGGTCTGTTGTTCGTCGCAAGATCGAGATTGCTCCACTGATCTTTCCCAGTATCCGCTTTGCTCTGGTGTACCTGCTCTTCAGTTTCGGAGCTCCGATGCGATGGACCTGCAGCTAGCCACCCTCCCGAAAGATCGTCCTCAGAGTACTCGCGCCCTGGGTGCCACAAGCCCGTCGTATCCATTTCGGAGCTGTCTAGAACTGTTGCGACCACCACGCCAAAGTCCTCGTCCAGAGAGTTTACCGGTACCGCCTGTAACGAACCGCCACTCAAACGAGGTCCGCGTTCTTGTAGCCACGGCTGGAACCTGGTTCGCGTCCACTCTTGAACGACTCGGGTTGCGGCCAACTGTCTCCGCAACTGTTCCATTGCTGCCTCTGCATTTAACAAACACGTCATCTGTGTTATTCAGAATCGCGAACTAAAAAGTGGGCACAGACTTTTGGAAAAAATTTAGATTTCGCACATGGTGGTAATGAGGTTACTTCATCTTGGCGCTCTTTGGCCACAAATGGACCTTATGCCATGAAACATTAGATAGCATCACATTCACGTAAGGAGGAGCACATTGGATTAAAATAGCCTTCGTATTTTTCACTTCCGCGTCAAAATAATCTCCGCGACACACATATCCCAAAACACTGCTGTGAAGTCTCGAACGGCTCTCAATAATTTAACAAAGCGCATTTTCTACTGTCACTTTTGGTTTCGTGTCCAGAGCCTACACTGTACAATCGCGCTCAATATGAGTTGCAACACGCTGTCTCTACTCAAAATGGCGCCAACACTGCAAACTGGCACCTGTATAGAAAAAAAATTGGTGAATAAAGCTCTCTCAATTCGCGGTACTTTCTGAACAACTTTAACGTTTGTCGGTGTCATTGTTCGGGCTTGGGGTCACGTTAACCACAGCCAGCGTGTTGCAACTCATATTGAACGCGACTGTACCTTAAAATTGTGCCCGCCAACTTCATCACTAGGAAGCAGCGCAGTGCATCTCTTCACAATGGCTATAAAAAAACCACGATACTACTGAAACAAAACTCAAACCGGCTCTACAATATTGTCACATTAAATCATTCAAGGTGTGCGTGGAGTTTTGTAGCATTTCTTATCAAACAGAGCTCGCGGAAGTTCATCTAAAAGCACAAAATGAACAGCAATAACCAGGTCGTGTCAGCATCCTTCACATTAACACGAAACCAAAAATGCGCTATCAAATTCTACACAGACCAAATCACTTTGGCTTCTATTGCAATAAATACGCAGATGAAACTCGCGACATAAGCATCGAAGGTTGTAGCGCAAGCCGCATAAAATGTATAATTTAGTGTAGATACTTTAGCGGCTACTCACTTTTCCTCAACGCTACCTGACGGGTCTGCTTTATCTCTTATGGGGGCTGCAAAGCAATTGGCGTGCGGTCTAAAAGCACCCGTATATTTATATGATTTCTTAATTGCTTGTATTGCCACATTTGTTTTTTACGCCATGCACTTAAAATAAGAAAATACTCACTAGAAGAAGTATGCTACAACACAGCTGCGACCGAATATTCATGAGAATGAAATACAAATGCGTCGCGTATGCTGAATCGCGCGCATGTGAAAGAATGCAGTATGTGCGAAATTGGAAGTCACCAACTAGAGCCTCATAATATTAGTCTTGTTTTACTACGCAATACACCTGAACGGCTACTTATAGAAAAAAAAACTGCCAAAAATTTCAAAAAAAAAAAACCATATCATTGATGACGCGCTTTATTGTCTTACCACAATGTAAAATCACCGTTAACTCACCCGTACGCCAAAGGCGTGGCGCGTCGCCACAACAATGCTTCATAAGGCAGTACAGAATACGTTCTTAAATGTCCTAAGTAGAAGCGAACGCGTTGAGGTGCTCATTCTAATGTTAATGTGCTTGGCGCAACGCCCTTCGCTTCCTCAAGAATTCCCTTGATTTTTTATTTTTTTTTTTTGACGAACCGGGCTTGTCGTTTTGTTGTATAAAGTTGTTCACTCTGTTCGCCTTCTCTCTTCGTGTTGCGAGCAAAAGCGTTGAAAAGCTTGAAATTTTTTTTTAACATTCGAAGTGCCTTTGCGCCACCTTTTGCTTGGATGTGCGTACTTTGGGCAGTAGTGGCAGCATACTTGAAGCACACTTCGGGCAGCAGTGGCAGCAGACGTTTCATCCAAGCATCGTCTCACTATCTTCTTGCCTATGCGCAGGTTGGTTGGAGCTATTTATACATTGTTACCGCATTACAACTGCTCCTGCTGTTACTGCAGCCATCATGTCTTGTATTTTGTGCCTAGAAAAGTGCTAAAATGACTGACATATCTCATACTTCTAATCAATAATTTTCTCAAGATGAGGATATCATGACATGTGCAGAAAAACAAAGAAAAACGGTTTACGTTCGAGAAGTTCCAGGAGTTGGCATTTTAAAGCATGTTCGAACACCATCTGGTCAACGTTGTGGATGCAGGGAGATAATCCTGTAAATGGTCCGAGGGCTTAGATTTGATTTTGCGAACAGGGGTGAGCAGGGCACAATTTCAAGGAGGCGGCATGGTACCCTGGTGAAGAAGGGACTAGAACACAGCGCACAAAGATACAAGCACGTTGTGCGCAAACTGCCGAAAGGAAGTGGGCGCCATGCAGTGGGGGCCTAGGGTTGAGAAAGGCGTTGATTTTAAAGACAGTTGGCGACAGTGTTTCCAGTAAAAAAGTAACTGAGAAAAGGGAATGAATCGTCGCGGGTGCCGTCAGGAATCGTCTATCAAGTAAGGATAACTTTCAAGTAATTCGCAGGCACTAATGTAAGATTGGTGCAGATAGTGCTACAATGCATCATACTATCAGTGATTTCAGGAACTCTCCTCATTCCATATCACCGCGGAGCGAGGCAGAACCTTCGTAGCTTATAGTGCGAGCGTCACGTACAGGGCATGCCGCGCCTTTCGCTGGTAATCATGAGAGTGGTATTAGGTACCACATGGAAGCAAACTTTTCAGAAAATAGTGCATTACTTCGCAGGGCAGTCAACCCGCTTTCTTTGGATGTTGAAGGTGGGGCGGTGACGAGACGATTGAAGACGTCTGAAGTAACGACAAGTAATGCCAGAACCCCTTGGGTTCTCCTTAGCTTTCCCAGCTAACCTGGCGGTGCGGCGCTGATGCGTTATGTGAATCGTTACTTTCAGGAAACGCTTGTGGCCATTCGCGACTTGGAAAATAATCGGATGCTGTGTCCGAGAGGCCTCCCGAAACATAAATCCGTTTTACAGCGCATCTGTAGCGCCAGAACCAAGGAGTACATGTAGGCAAGGTATAGGATGGCAACTCCGACCGAACACCACACTGTTGTTTAGGAACACGCGCACGCACACTATGGAAGACGCCTTGAATATAATGTCCGAGTTCTTGTTATTTCTCCGAGCACGCCCGTGTCTACCATCATTTTTGCGCATCAACCTAAGAAGACTCGCCGTCCACATCAACGGCTTCACACAAATATGGCGCTCACCTGGACAAAGGGTGGTCCCCGCCCCACTCTCGGGTGAGGCGGCGTTGACTTTGAGAGACCCTCATTCAGATAGAGGCGTCGCGCCATCTCGTGGCGCTGTATGAAATGCGAGGTCGGTGGCGTTTTCAAAATTATATTGTAAAAAGCATGCCTTGCACCACGCTTTTTGGAGGACCTTAGGTTTTGCTTCTTTATCGCATGACCTAGCCCACACTTGCAGCTTCACGAGTGCGTCCACGCTAGTACGCGCGCTGCGACTTCCGCAGCCACCTGCGAAGATTCCAAACAACTTTGCTCCCTGTACAGTCGGCATTTGTCGAGAGACTCGTAATGACCTCGCCCTTCGCCCCCCCCCCCCCCCTTCTTTTTAACACGAAAGTGTTTTATGCCGGGGTCCACCAAGATTTGAGTGACGTATTTCCGTCACGGAAATGACGTCGAAAAAATACACATGATCAGAAGACAAAGAAAAAAGTTCCGTCAACGGGAGTCGAACCTACGACCTCTAGGTCCGCGACAAGATGAGCCGGGCACGCTATTCACTGCGCCACGGTCACATACTTTGCAGGCTTTATAAACAAGCCTTTTATATCTACCACTGTCCTCCCACAGTGCTCTTGCTAAGAGAAGTAATGCATTATGACCGTGAAATGCACGATTAGTTTCTTCAAAGCGTTGTTTCTCAGCGTCCGTCCAATTCGGCGTGTTTCGAATAGTAAACGTGCAATTTTGCCGACGCATTACCACACTGCTAGGTGGCGAACTTACCCCTGGCATCTACACTCGTAGCATCCGTCCATACCAAAAATAGCTGTGCGACGCGCGAACGCGTCGCGTGGCCGTAACTCCGCGTCCCTAGCCATGTTCGTAGCTCGCCCCGCGAAAAATCGCAGCCGGGCAACGGGGAAGACACGACGCGCGTTGCGTTTCCCTCTGGTCGGGCAGCGTTGTTCAATAACTCTAACATGCCGCGAGTAGGCGACCTTAGCCCAAGTTCGGCGCCCAATCATTGACGCCCTTCTGGCTGTCACACCGCTTTCAATGACTCCGCTCTCACCGTGCAGCTACCACAAGCATCTATGACCACAAGGGTTTCTTTAATCATTCATCATAGACGTTAGTCGTCGGGATACAGATGTACCATCAAGCGTCAACGTGGATGCATCCACGTTAAAGGGTGCTATAACTGTCAACACACCAATAGACATTGTGCAAGCTCTCTTATATCAAAGTGCAGTAAACATTCGACTACTTCTGTAAGGACACCTTTCACTTTCGTGTTATACCGATTCATATGACTGAGGGATCAACCATGTTTTTTTTCTTTCTCTCTCCTCTCTCTTTTCTTTTTTTTGCCTTCCGGTGACGGGCTAGCAGACGCACGCGCGTAAGGGTCTTTCCTTTCTGTCTAGCCTCGCACGTCACCGGAGGGCTCACATTGTTGTGCAAATAAAAATTATTATTATTATTATTATTATTATTATTATTATTATTATTATTATTATTATTATTCATAAGACGTCAACAACCTTTTTCCAATATGTCTCATCACGAATCGCTTCCGTCCATTGTGTGAGGACGCAAGAGACCACGCTAGCGACGTATGCAGTTGCTCTTAGGACTCGCCAAGGAGCAGACGCCTGTCGTACGCTCCAAAAAGGAGCATTAGCAGTACGAAGAACGCAAATGAGCCCAGAAGCGCGAGTGTGCGCGGCGCAGTCGAGCAACGATCGGTCAACTGAAGCCAAACGCAGGCGCGACGCCTTGCCGTCGCAACGCTTTTCGAGCTTCCGTGGTCTTCACTCTTTACAAAGAGTTCGAAGGGCTCTAAATGTTAAGGCAGCTGTGATAGGTGTGGTCCTGCAGAGGTAGCAGAGTGAGCGGTGGTCAGCGATGCGGTTTTCCGTCGGGGCCAGCTTCGGTTGACCGGCGGGCCGGATGATGTCGGGGGTGCCGGCAGAGGCTGGCGGCGGAATACCTGCGGCGCGATACCCCGGCGACGATGCGGTTTGGCTACAGTTCATTGCTTTCAGCTCATGTTGCTGTGGTTCAAGAATTGAAAGCGATGCCTGGATTTCGTCGCCATAATATCTGCAATTGTGGCCAAGTGTTTTGTTTTCTAGAGGACGGGAACTGAGGCTCTTGTTCGCGTACGATGGTCTATGGCCTTACGCAACTCGTCGGAAGGGTGTCCCTCAATTTCGGCGTAAACCGGCTTCATACGGCAATTGAACTGCTTGGCGCGCATTCATAACGTCGCTTCAAATGTCGTTGCCTCAGCAGTGAGATCGTCCATGGTTTTAGAATCGTTGCACATTAGTCCTACGAAGAGCGGATGCTTGACACCGTGTATTAGGTAACGAATCTTCTCCTCAAACATATCCGGGTCAACATGACGAATAAGACGGGTCATTGCTTCCGTGAAAACAGGTACGGTATCGTTACGCGGCTGCATTCGGGATTCCGAATGCAGTCGCGTAGGCCCATTGTTTTCCTGGACAATTTTTTGTAAAGGTTGTTTTGTAAAAATGAAGCAGCTGCGGAATAAGGTACCACGCCATTGCAACTGATTCCCGATTTTGTGCTGGCTGAGAATTCCAAGGAAAAGTACACGTGGCGCAACATGTCCTTAGAGTTCCAGCTGTCAAATTTTGAACAAAACCACTAGAAAGTGTAAAGCCATGTTTATGGGTCTCTGCATGGTAATCCACGGAAGGTCGAAGGCTGCCTGAGCTCCAGCAAGACGAGGGTGACACTGCTGCCGTCTCTGTGCCGGATGTCTTCGTAATCATTGGTTTTGGTCTTGTCGGGTAGTGATTCATATTCTGGTAGTTGTCCTTGCTGCTTCTGGGTGAACCGATGGTCCGGGGCGCTTTAATGCCTTCTTCACGGCATGGCATGGCTCAAGGCGTCCCGGGAGTGTCCAGGACATGAACGGACAAGCTCCTCCACCAGATGTGACGTGGTTGTGACGGGGAAAATGCGCCAGTCAGGCTGTTCAATACAAACTTTTTATTCGGCGTACTTCTGCCTGGAAAATCAAGTAATGCTGACTGCAGAACCGATTGACACCTCATAATACAACAGCGGCCAAGTACTGTCGCCGATCGTCGGGTGATGCCATCACCGGTATAATACGTCGTCTTTTTACATGCATTGTCGAAGATTCCAGCATTATCGCTGGTGCACTCTGTAATTCTATAATCAACTCGACTGCTCGCGTTGTGCGTGCAGTCTAAAGGAACCGGGAAGCTTCTCATGCATTTCGGCGTGGCTTAACCCGAGCGTCGGTGCCACTTGTAACGCTAACAGCAAATTGGAAAGAATACAGAAAGAATAGTGCGTTATTTGTATAATTCGCAGTGTCGTTATGCTGTTACTGAACTAATCAAACGAAGTGGGCTTCCCCAGTCACCAGTACAAATAGAATTGGGTGACGAAAATTTTTCTACCATATAGTTGAAGGACACTGCCACATACACACCTTTCACGATAACTCATGTATTTCCATGAAATAACCGGTTTAAGTACTCTTTTTTTTCCATAACAATTGCTGGTTGGAATAACGTAACCGATAATTTTGTGACGCATTTCTCACTTTCTTTGTTCGAAGAATACTTAAAAGGGTTCTTTAGTACTGTTGATTATGTTTATGTTTCATTCGTTCCTTTTTTTGTATGTGATTTTTTTATGCTCGATTATCAATTCCATGTAATTTCCTCCTTAAAATGTGTATTCTCATTTTTTGGGCTTGGTCCAGTATTTCGCCACTAAATCAGCTTTTCGGTTTTAATTCACTTGAATCTTTTGTTCGCATCCCAAATTTTATCATTTTACCTGCATGCATTATATTTTCCGCGTCATTTATTTTCTATGTGTATATTGTGCCTTTTTAGAATACTATGTTTCTTTGGTTGACACCTACTATAGACTCTTTTTGAGGCGGCAGTGTATATAAATAAATAAAACACAGAAATAAAGAAATCAGCACGCGTGGCGATATTTCAGCACGGGTGACATGACCTATAACAAAACGATATTTTGGCAATTGCGGTATATTTTCTATGAAAACACCGACTTTCAAAACATGACGGAGCGCTGTTGGAAATGAAAAATTTCGTGGCTTCAGCACATATTTATATACTCAGTATCACCAGTCAATGCGAGTCGCTCGTATTTCGCGCTTGAGCACCAGCCGACACAAGAAATTAAAAGTGTGAATACTAGCTAAATGCAGTGCGATTATGAATTGACGTATCAATCGTCACACGGCAACATGGTCGCGTTCTAGTACTGGAAAGTAGTAGCTTTACATCGCTGGTAGGCTACAAAGGTGGCAGGGGCGTAGCCAGAAGTTTTTTCTAGGGTGAGCGGGGTTCTACCATCATGTGTGTATGTTCGTGCGTGCGTCTCTGTATGTGTGCGTGTATATATACGCATGCAAATTTGAAAATTTTCGTGGAGGGGGGGGGGGGGGGTGAAGCCCCTGCACCTTCCCCCAAGCCATGCACGCCTGTGGAAGGTGTTGCACTTCAGGAATCATCGACACCATGAACTACGGCGGAGACCTGCCCCGGACCACTTCTTGCCTTAGCACAGCGACACCTAGAAAGTAAGGCCGCGAGCAAAGCAGCTGTGCAACGATGTTAACAGGTTGAACGTATGCGCTTGTCCTGTCACCTTGTCTTGTGTTCGTTTATTGTGAAATGGTTTCTGAAATATGATGAACTATCGACACGCCCAAACTTTTTCCCCGCAGAAGGCGTTGCGCGGAGAGCGCTATTCACCATGCGCAAAGCGCCGACGACGTCACCTGCCGCCACCGGTCAAAAGCGTTGGCGGGCTCGGGCGAGCAGTCTTCCCGCGAGCGTATAGGCCAGTGCACGGAAGGATGTTTTTTTCATCGTGATTTAACGTTTCTGTCGGCCTTCAGCGATGTCGAGAAATAACTGCTGTGTTGCTGGCTGCTCAAACACACAGAAAACTCACCAGGAACGCTCTTTTACATGTTTCTGGTGCTGTTTCATGAGCAAGAGCGACGGCAGCGGTGGATTGCGGCTGTCCGACGCAGAAGGTAAGCAATCGCGCTTTGTTTACGCGCAGTATTAAAACGATTACCGTGTTTTTATTTCTCCATTTATGTCGCTACGTCTTCAGCCAACGCTACTGCGTTTACACTTGGTTGCCTCGCCTGCATTCTGGACGCTACAATGAACATGATGTTGTTGTTACTGGTGAGACGCGATGCCTCTCTTGAAAAACGAATGGCGTGAAGCGCAAAACCAGAGAATGTGGAGCAGGTGACGGCTCTTTTAGAAAAGCGTCGTGCGATCACACGTGGGCTGCATGGAATCGGCTGCATTCTACCTATTGATAGCATTGGAATGGGATCATAAGTGCAGAATGTTCGCTGTGCGCTCGCCTCAACTACAGCGAAACCTCAGTGATACGAATCTGACGGGACCACCAAAAATATTCGTATCATCCGAAATTCGTATCACCAGAAACCATGGAAAATTATCATGCGACAAAAGAAAGCTGGTGTACATTTTCATTTATTGTCTTTCAGGGCCGCACCAACGTCAGGATAAACTCTGAATGATTGTCACTTAAGGTTTTAGACGTCGGCAATCATACCAGCACTCGTAAATGTACGGCTCGTACGCGCGCATTTCATTAATGAACCAGGTGCGTTGTTACCTGCGACAGCAGTAACCCCCCTCAAAATTTTAATATGCTTTTTTGCATGACACCGGAGTACTGCGGCGAAAGTAACAAAAGAAATGACGCGATAGATCTAGGCCACAAAATTTCAGAACCACGGTCGTATGTTACGATTTTAGTTATCGTGGAGGTGTTGGGGATGTTTTTGGGAGATTTACGGCCGTGCCCGCACAAGTGCAACCTCAACAGTCGCGCATGTTGACGTTGTGAGGCCTCACTCTTTCGCCAAGACCGTCCTTGCCATCTTTCGGTCCTTGTCCACCTTTGATAGGAAGTCTGATGCACGAGGCAGACACGTGTAAACCCAGTACAACGACAGCAACCCGCGTCGAAGCGTTAGAAAAGAAAGCATGGCGCCAATGCCCTCTGTAATCTAAACGCGAAGGCACACGGAGGCACATTAGATCCTCCGCGTGCTCCTCGGGTCCGCCCAGGTCCGAGATGCCGCCCGCGTCCAAGGACTTCGAGCCGTCACCTGAGGCACCGCCATCCTCATCGACGGAGAGTGGGACGGAACAGGGGTCAGTCCCCCCTCTTTCCCGCGCCTCGCCTGAAGGAAACTGCCGGGCTTAAAATAAAGTTTATTCATTCATTCATTTATTCATTCATTCATTCATTCATTCATTCATTCATTACACCGTGATTCTGACGATTTGGCGGTGCGGCGCGCATGGCCGCGCTTGCGTTCCCGCGCTTGCACATGCTTGGCGCGTCTTCCGCGACAACGCGGACAGCACCTCTCCGTACCTGGGCGGTAGAGTACGTTCTTATCAAACGTCGCGGGGTGACAATCGGTTCGCAACAACCGTACTTCATTACATTGCAGGCCAATGGATCTTGGTCGGGACCAAAGAAAAATTCGTATCACCCAGAAATTCGTTATGAGCTGTGATCGTATCACCGGGGTTCCACTGCATATACATAGTGGCTGTGCAACATGGCACCTGTGAGCATAGAAGGTTTTTGCGTTTTCTTTTCTTTCACGTTTTCTTTATTCTTGCGGGTGGTGCTAGCTACTGATTGCTATGTTTTCTTTTGCATGGAATTGGTGGATATATGTTGGTGCTGCTTGATTGTAGTTCTGTCAAACTTGAAAAAAAATTTTCAAGCCCAATGCGTGGGGTCGATCCTCAAACTTTCGCTTTTTTTTAATTCTTGCTAGTGGTGCTAGCTGCTGGTTGCTTTTTTTTTCTTTGCATGGAATTGAATGGACTTCAGTGAAGCGCGTGATTTTCAAGCAAAATATCTGACCACTCTTAGCACTGGCTTTCCAACTGTGAATATTGCAAATATGTATTCTTAACTAATTCCTTGCTTCTTCCACTTTTCTGCAACGTAACAAAACCACGTAAAATCACGTAACTAATCGCGTCATTGTTCCCGCTGAAACCACGCACAGTTACGTAACTAACCAAGTGAAATCTTCTCGCAAAATCACGTCATTAGCGTATCTACTCATGTGCCGCGTCCCCGCCAAAACCGCTATTATCACGCAAAACCTAACGCCATTTTGCAACCCTTAGCAATAACTTCCAAAACCTAGCAAAAACTTGGGCAAGCTGCTGTGACAAGCTAGGTGACCACCAGCGAACGCTACTACGTCTTTCGCCGCTAGTGCAAGCTGACCTCATATTTTCGCTCAAGTTTATCGTGCTGGTTTCAAAGTTTTACCAACGCTGACCATTCGCGTGCGTGGCCGCACCTGTTAAATCCATGCGCCTGTGCGACAGCACTCCCTCAAAATCTACTATTAAGCGCATGGCATGTAAACTAAGCTAGTGTGTCGAGAAAAAACGTTGGTTGGCGCGTCGACGCATGTAGGCATTAGTGATCGGGACGTTGTAAAGAAAGCGGCGTACATATGATGAGCTCCACTTCGTAGGGAAGCTTGTTGACGCTTGTCTGTGGCAAACACCTGGCGCGTATGGTGACAATGTCGTCCCATACAGCTGTGACATCGGACACATGTCCACAATCGTAAAGGGTGGCTCCTTTGCGCACACCATCACCGCAAAAGCGATTATTTGGGATGCGCACAAGCGGCAAATCGCACGCGCGCACTTCCGCCATGCTTGCAGTGAAAGCAGGCGTCTGCCACGCGAGCCCACCTACGGTTTCCAACGGCCGCCGCTACGCGGCTTTCGGCGGCGCCCCTATTCGCCCCTATTGGCCTCGAGGGCCACCACTAGAAACGCCGGCGCCACCGTCGGCGTGACGTGCTTGGCAGGATCACGCGGTCTCAGCGGCCGCGTCGGCTGCTTGTGGAGCGCTGCCGCGTGCTTTGTAAACGAGTTTCAAGCCCCACCTACGCTGCGGTCTGTTCGAACGCGGAGGTTTTCTCGCATTTTGAGTACAACTGGACCCACTGTGATAGGAGTGGCTGCATCTGAAAGCGATGAACATGCTGGTCGGTACCGCAGTGCCGGACGTGCGCAACAGAGTCCGGTGTAAGCCTGCACGGTGCACCGGTGCCCGTGGCATAAGAAACTGCGTGAAGAGTGAGTTGTAGAGCTAAAAACCGGCAAACAGCCATCGGCTAAGCACTTCCGCGACGACGACCTTCGCTACTGCGTCGGGGCTGTGATGTTGAGTAGCAGAAAGCGCGCACTGAGACGATCGTTCGCGCGCGCTTCCCGTAGGCTAACGGTGCTTATCTCCCGTAGGATAGAAAATGCGCTGCCTTTTAGCTCGTGCGATACCATCTCAGAACGTTCCCGTGCGAACTCTTGATCGTCGGACCCGTGCTCAGCGTCTGCAATATGGGCTGCAGATACTTTTAGATACGTCGGACTTAAAAAAAATCACAGGGTTCCTTATACATTCCTTTATGATGACCGGAAGGCGAAAGCCACCTTCTTCTCCTTCTTGTCAGTCGACGTATTGATTTTCCCCACCCCACTCCAAAAGCTTTCTGCACCTAACGCGGTTTTGCACTGCCTCCGTCATCGGCTCACCGATCACGGAGGCTGTGCAAGGCGACTATGTCGCGTGAACACATCATCATGTGACATCACGTTATGAGGCTTCATGACGACGTCATAACGACGTCACAAATTTGGGCAATCTGTGACGTCATGATGACGTGATATGGTGACGTGATCATGTGATGGCGATTTTTTCGCATTACTCGTGCTGACGCCGCGGACTCGGGACGCCGACGGTCAATCTTCCCATTTGTTGAGGTATCGAAGGCTTTCGCTTTCATAAGCTATGCACAGTGTTTGCTGGCGGATACATAGCGAGCGAGTCAAATGCTGCGGCTGATGTGTGCTGCATTTATCTTGGCACTAACAATCTTTCTGTCAATCGTGCATTGTCATGACGCAACAGTGGCGTAGCCAAGGGGGGGGGGGGTGTTGGGGGGTTCAACCCCCCCCCCCCCCGAAATTTTTCAGTTTTGCTTGCGTATATATGCACGCACACATACAAACGCACGCACGAACATACATAAAGTATGGTTGAACCCCCCCCCCCCCCCCCCCCGAAACAAATTTCTGGCTACGCTACTGTGACGCAAACACGACGTGCTAAAGAGCCCAAATTTTTTTTTCGCGCGCACTCTCAAACTCAAGGTTGGCCTCTCCAACCCCCCATGCATTTTCTTGGAGCCCTATTTATGTGGAAAAGATGCCGCGCTGTTCGGACACGACATAATGACATAATTGCTGGGCATCTCACCAAATAATTATAATTTTGCATTTCACTCTTCACGCGTTGTTGTTACCCTGCTTTGCAGCTGCAGGTTGCTGCAATAACTTCTCTTTCTTTCACCGCTATTTCAAGTTCATGTCGGTCCTTGTTCACACCGACGTTTGCAGAAAAAGTCCAATGAACGTTACTGTATTTTTTTTCTTTCGTTTCCTTGGCGTTGCCTGCTGGCCTCGTACACCACTTCTCCTTCCACCAGCAATACCGAAGCTTTAGTCTATGAATTTGTCGAGAGTGGCACGTTCAGTGGAATGCACGATAATTAAGGAGCATATTAAAAAAGGCATCGCATTTTCTCATGCCTTGTGTGAGAACCAAACGAAACGAACACACTGAAATAATAGAAGCAGCGGCAATTGCTCGCTTAGAAGACCGATCAATATGCAGTGCGAGGCAAAATGTCAAATGACATTGAAACATACCGAATTTTGACCGAAAAAAAAAAGAAGCGTTGAATCGTCGGGACGGGACATCACAAGTTGCCATAGGCGCGCTGTCGTCGTAGTTGTAACAATATTCTTCTTGAACTGCTCTGATAGCGTCCCCGCAACAATAGTCGTTTGTGTGCTCACAAATTTTCATATTTTTCGGCCTAAAGTTCACGACACGGCGCAAAAACACGCTCGACGAAAGCGAAAACCATCAGTACGAACATAAATGCAGACGCTCATACATGCAAAAGCTGCGTCGGTCGCCGCGAACCTGTGCGATCACCGGCTTGAGGATTATTTCTGTTTTGCTCCATTTGGTTATACATGCAGCCGACTCTAACAAGATATTTCACACAATTTGCGCTCCGCGACTGACTACATTTCACGCAAGAAGCCGGTTCAGGGGTCTTCATCGCTCCGTTTTCTGCAAAGAGACAGCGACTGTAAACTATATTGGGCTTTCTGTTCGTCGAAAATTATTATTTTAATAGTACATAACGTATTTCGCTTCGAAAATGTGCACACAAATGTCCTGGAGCGCTTCCGCGAGGTGTTTTGTAGAGTGCCGACAGCAAATCCTATGGGGAGTGCGCGGCGGTATCCTGCCTAGCACGCAATCGAGGCGCGTCCGATAGAGGGCGACTCCGTAACTCCTCGCGGCCAATAGGCGCTGCGCATCGCGTATAGAGCGCACCGGTAGGATGACTCCGATTGACGCGAAGCAAGCCACGTGTATCCTTCATTCACACATTAGTAAGAATGGTCCTTTGCCGTCAAGGTTTGGGCGGTGTGGGCGGGGAGGCACCAACTGATATGAAAGATTGTAGCTTCCTGCTCTGTATTGTATTGTAGCTTCCTGCTCTTGTCCGTGTTTACTTCGCGCTGTTTTTAACTGTGGATACGTGCCAACTGGCTCGCATTCACTCTCTTTTAAGTTAGGCTTCCTGTCCTACCGACGACAACGGTGTTTTTTCGTGTAGTTTATTTATTACTATTTTAATCGTAATTAGTACGCCACAGTTATATTTAACAAATAATGTATCCTGTGGTTTACTTCGTTTGATTGTCCGTTTACATAATTCGCTGACCTGCTACTTTGAAGAGAGGACAGATAATGCTTGCGGCACAGCATTAGCAATCCTCAGCGAATACGTATAGGTCCTCAGTACCGACACGACTGGGACGTTTCATATAGGGAACTCACCCGTGGCTGGTCTGTTTGTCGTTTCGGTATCGGAATTGTGCGACTGATCTTTTCCAACATCCACGCTGCTCTGCCCTTCCTGGTTTCGATCCTCGATGGTCTCACACGATGCATCGGCGGCCAACGGCCCTCCCGAGAGATTGTGCTCAGAGCACTCGCGCACAGTGCGGCACATGCCTGTTGTATCTATTTCAGAGCTCTCTACGATCGTTGGCATCACTGCCCCGAAGTCCTCGTCTGATGGACTTTCTGAGGCCGCCTGCAATGAACCACCTCTCGAGCGACGTCCGCGTTGTCGTAGCCACGGCTGGAACCTGCTTCGTGTCCAGTCCTGAATAACAAGGGTTGCGGCCAACTGTCTCCGCAACTCGTCCGCTGCTGCCTCCGCATGTAAAGAACACGTGACCTGTGTTATTCAGATTTACGAAAAGTGCACATACAATGCTTTTGAAAAACGTCCAAGTATTACGCAGATTATCTTGTTTGACCTACTGAAAAAAAATATATGATGGCGCATTTCTTTTGTTAGTAAAAAAGAAGTGTTGAAACCCATGGGTAACAAGGAAGCTGTATTAACAAATTTGAGCGCTTCATTGAACGTTCAAAATCATTCAAATAAAAACCTGAGTCATATATAGGAATATCAATGGTAAGAAGTTAGGCTCTTATATAAAAAAAAGACACAGAAAGCATACTACGACAATAAATTTGCTGCAGTTTGAAAGATCTTGAGAAAATTGGAATTTTCTGTTGTAAGTTCTTTGTTGTTAACAGCAGTGCAGTAAACGTGAAGTGTTCGCGTTCCTTAGTAACCTTGATGAACCGACTGTAGCTAGACCACATGATATTAAAGTATTACCAATTATAGCTACAGCAAATCGAGTCAGCGCGCCACTACACCATATAATAAAGCTCTAGACCAAGGTGTTTTTTCAGGCACTACAAAAAATGCGAGAGTGGTTATTTTGGACAAAGGTGTCCCCTATTAGCAGATGAATAATAGCCCTACATCTACCTTTTTGTTTTTCACGCGATTGGAATATTTTATAAAATACAGACTTTAAGATTTTGATAGCAGGCGAGTGCTTGTGAAAGAACAGGTTGGCTTTCGTGAGAGCAAGTGAACAAAAATCGCACTACATAGCACAAAAAATACAGCTGCGTAATATTGATGGCAAACGATCCGCTGTTGGACTTTTAATGACGAAAACCCATTTTATTGCATTAATCATGAGGTTTTCTTTTACGAGCAACCGTAGTATGCCATTCGAAGAGTTGCCACAAAACTAATTTGTTGGAATTTTTCTCACAGAATACAGTATACATGGTTTAATGGTCATCGATTTCCCACTAAAACAATATGGGATGTACCGCAAAGGTTCCATTCTACGGTCTAATAAGAACTCCTCCAACAATTCTCTATGCAGGTTGTGCTAGTTTAATTTTTGCTGGCATGCATTTGACATGTTTAGGCTAATAAAAAGTGACAGAAATTCTGAATATTGTTGGATACTGCTACACGCGCTTCTTTATCTATTTTTATTCAAGCGGTCTGTTGCGCGTGTAACCACTGCCTTGCGCAAACCACGCCCGAATACCTGGGAGCTTTCATCATCTGGTAAGCTTAGCGCACAACGCGGACACTGCAGTTTATTCTGAAACTATCGGGGCCACCGACAATAAGGCTGGAATGTTCGATGCCGAATGAATAAATGCCGACGCGCCTCACCGCAATCACTTTACCGACGGGGGACCCTTCTTTTTGCCGCTATCAGTGTGGCTGTGCCAGAGTTCCTGCCCCTCAGGCAACCCTTCTTCCCACAGGTAGGTCGGCTAGCCGCTAGTGTTTCGGCAAACTCTTGGATCCCCCCACCAGAGCCATTACTCTACGGTTCTGGGAAACAGGTCGTCACCCCCGGGAATGCTTGACGAACAGGTCCGTCTTAGAATGGGCTACGCTAGCCTACAACGAACTCTCGGTGCCCCGACTGCGCAGGTGGAATTCCTCAGACTTCCTTCCTGCTGTAATCAGATCTGCTTTGACAGGTCCGAGTAGTGTCGTGCAGGCTTCATCACGATCGGTTAACGACCCGCCTGCGTAGGAGGACGTCCTAAAGTGGGGGGGGGGGGGGAGGCAATGTGGACCACGCCTCTTGAGCCGCGGAGAGGAAACGACACAATGGACTGATACCTTATTTAAGACAATGCCGGTCCTTTGTTAGGGAAGTCGCCCCAGCCGACTTAGTCGTGCTGGCAGGCTCCGCATGGTTAATCGTTGTGACCGGGTAATCGTTGGTAGCCCCCCCCCCCCCCCTGCTACGGCCCTGCTCGTTACGGTAAACGTTGTTACCATTTTCTAGACGCTGGCCTCCTCATTGAGCTGCTGAGCAAAAGTCCGACTTCGCCTACGACAGCCACGTCGCCGTTGCGGGTGGGATACTGCGACAACCCCTACTTCGTCACAGTGTACAGCGTGTATTGCTTGAGCTGTGACTTGAGCTGTTTCCTGAGAAAAACCTCACCCAATGAAGACTGTTGCCTTCAATAGTCTGAGTTCAGTGTTTTTCGGCGCCACGGCCACGTGACAATATAAACAAAATAAACTTGAATGTTTGAAAAATAGTGGTTATGCGTTTAAAGCGCGCGATGAACAGAATTCTGAGCTTCAACTCACATTTTAAAACAATGTAATCGAACGTGTTTCTACAAGCTTGCTGGTGTCCTTGAGGAACACCTGATTTGGTGCCATCACATTAGTAAAATTCTTGCCACCCAATCAAGGTTACTCTGTCTACTTTACAAATTGTAAACCTTGTTCGGAAATTGCTAAAGTGGCAGTTACATTACATCCCAATTGAACCACATTTTATGAATGGCATTATCTTATCAGGTTGATAAAATTACAGAAGCAAGCGAAAAGCTGTCTAAAATGTTTCTAGAAGGACTACGCTGGTTTGCACTTTTTAGAACACTCCATTCTACAAGTTAATCAAGCATATCAGCTGAAAATTGTTTTGTGCGTCTTGAATAAAATTAAGCTCTATCCGTCTGAATATATTGAATTGTGCTCTAGTAGTAATGGGCGTTATAAATTAAAGCATTGCCATTAGGGATTCTACTTGTGGAGACAAACTATAGAACCTCAATGTTCTTGTACTGAGTTCCCAAAATTTACAACAAACATACACGGACTATAGCAAGCATTCACAAACGTGTGTCTGTTACTCTTTCAAGAAGAATGTCAAAGCTTATCTTTATTCCTTTCCTTGTGATTAATAAGTTATGTATAAAGAAAATACATGTTCCTGAGTTTTTTTTATTCATTTGTACTTTTAAATCTTCATTTGCAACCATAAAAGTATACATCATGTTCCATTGTTTACTTTACATGAAACGGTGTTGTGTATGTGGGATGTGTATAACTTTCTTGCTTTTGTTGCTGCATGCTTTGAGTGCGTGCAAACGGGTGCTGGGTCAGGCAGAGAACATTTCCTTTAGCCGTTTTAACCAAGACTTTTTGTTGTCTCAATAAATGAGCCAAAGAGCTGAAATGAACGAAACAGCACCTATGCCATCGGTGGAACAGAACCCAGAACCTTCGAATTCGAAGGTTGAATCCTTTAACAGTAGAAGTTTCGCAGCCTAAAGGGCATTGGACGAGTACTGTGCTCTTAGAGCAGAACCTGTCTGAAACAGTGGGCCAGTTTGCAAAGCAGGACAATGACACTTGTTACACCAGTCTGAACATCTACTACAGCTATCCATTAATATCTTAGTGTGACTTTCCTCTTCACCTTCTGCAGAGAAAGTGGTCCTAATCATCATCGGGGCAACAGTGCCATTTTGGGTTTTTGCATTTTTTTAGTGGCACTACGTTCGAGTCCTGTGTGAGCGACATTAGAGAAAGTGCCTTTTTCACATTTTGAACTGTTTCATTTCACCTTTATTGAGTTCTGGTCTTTTATCTCTCCATTTTTCAGCTTGATTTTTCTGCTGATTTCCATTTTCCTCCCTTTCTGCATTATGGGGCCACGCTGTCGCGGGCGGAAAACAAACACAAGCTTTTTTCCGCTCTTCGAGTTCATAATAAGGCTCCTAATGATTAGGAATTTAGACAAATTTGTTCAAAATCAGGTAAGACTTTCCCGTAGATAGAAGTAGCATGGTGATATTTTACCAATAGGTGACGCTTGTCGGATTATACTTTATTAGACATAGCTAGCTGTAACCGAATACTTGGCACACGCGCAGTTGTAAAATCTTCTATCATAGTTTCGTTACTTAATATCTACGACCTGGCGAACACACTTTTCCGAGCTTTCGAACACCCTTACCCAAACTTATACAAGCGGTCATAGAGTGCAGTACTCTATATACGAGTACATAAGAGGCGCGATGTTGTCATCTCACCCAGGCGCATGAAATGGACGAGAAAGACACCATCAATATTGGGTATACAGCACTAACCCGGAGTATCTTCGAAGCTCTGCGGTTCTGCGTCGTCTGTGAGCGGTTGAAAGGAGATGTCGGTTGGTAATGGATCACTCCCGGACGATTCTGTACCTGCGAGTAATATCAGCGCGTCAATACCACAAGTATATTTTAAATCAATTTAGCCCCTGTTGAGCAAAATGCCCACTGACGCGTGACGACCGGCTATAGAAAATAGAAATAGCCAGAAAGCAACTGAAGAAACCTTTGCAATGACAAAATTCTCGCAAAAGTCCGTCGACTATTACATTCAAGAGAACATGATAACCATGAGCATAAGTGACTCGTTTTTAACGAAAAATTCTGAGCAAGTGATCAGTTACCTTCGAACTGAGTCTTTGGAAACCTTACGTGCTTACTCAATTGATGTGAAAAATATGCGTTATTCCTTCCCACATAGTGATTTACTTTGATGTGTTCAAGATTGCCTTGATAGTTATGAATTGAAATTCATGATACCCTCTATGTAACGTTGCAAGCGTTTCTTCCAGTGTTGCGGAATGGGCGCCTCCATTCCATTCCAATTCCATTCCGAGGAATTAGTCCTTGCCGCAATTCCATTCCTTTCAATTCCTCGGAATGAAAAAACTTAGCCCATTCCCACTCCGGGAATGGCCGGGCAGTTAAATTCCATTCTTTTAATTCCTCAACGTAGGATGATGAATAAACTTTATTACAAAGCGAAACTCCGTGGTTAAGCCTGGTTGGAGCCCTCTTGTAGAGCCCCACTGGCCGCGGCGGCTCGCCGGGCCTGGTCCAGGGTCACCAGTTGGCTCCCCAGTGCCAGCTCGGAAAGCCGTGCCTCCCAAGACCACGTTGTGAGTGTGTGCCGTGAACGCACCAACCTAGATACCGCATGGGCTGGCCGCTCTGTACATTGGTACGTCATGTGTGTAAGCGTGGCTGTGTGGTCACTACACCAGGGGCATATCCCTGTTGTGTATACCTGTGGAAAAATTACGTGTAGTCTTGATATGTGTGGGTATGTGTTCGTTTGGAGGCGGCGCCAATCCCTGGCCTGCTGGCTGCTTAAGTTGGGATGTGGAGGGGCGTATTTCCGTCTTGTAAGTCGTTGGTTTTCCAAGATCTGTCTGCTTGTAATGTTCTGTTCTTCATGGTGGCCTGCGAGATCCCCTGAGGAAGGCCCTGCGTCTCGGCCAGTAAGTCCGCGAGCTACGCAATTTGCCTCCTCATTCCCCCCTCAGGCCCGCATGCCCTGGGCACCAAGCGAGGCCATGTACCTCCGTCAGCATGGGCCCCAAAATATCAGTGACGTATCTGGGAAGTGTGCCTCTAAGATATAAGCGACAGGCAGCTTGCGAGTCTGTCAAAATATATGCTGGGCGTCCCCTTCTTTCTGCCTCCTTGATTGCCAAGGCTATGGCTGTTGCTTCTGCGGTGGCGCTTGATCTAGTGCGTACAGATGCGCAAGCCACGACTTTGTTTTGGTTGGTCGCTGCCGCTACATATGCCTGTTTTCTGGGGCCTTGTGATGGTACGGGATATAGACTAGCGTCGGTAAAGTAGGTGTCAGGGTCACTACTTCTCTGAAGGAGTTTTCGTGCTCGCGCTTGACGGCGATTTTTGTTGTAGAGCAAAACACGTTACCAAGGTGGAGGGATAGTAGCTCGGTGACATATCTCGTGCATTACAACCACCCTACAAATTCCCATAGGGGCAGTTCTCCCGCTACCTATAGTATTTGCATGGTCAGCATGCTTGAACGAAGAGCGATGTTTTAATATTGTTTAAGCTTAAATGTGTTAATGCTAAAATGACGACATAGCGTATTTTCATGGAGATAAAAGTACTGTACAAGAAGACGAAGCAGTTTTGCCACGCGTCTGGAGCGATGGTGAATATGGAGAAAACTAAGAATTGTTTAATGGGGAACAAAACCCTCTATATCTGCTGGTATTACTTGAAACAGTGCACCGCTCGGGCACCTTGTGCCTTTGCATCGAATACGGAAAACTGGGCCGCACTGCTCGTCAGCACTCACGCTTGTCAAGCGCGCCTCGCAAGCATGGATGGGGTGAGGAGAACTTTCTGTGTTCGCCTGTGCGCAGGTATGCAATGTCAGGTATAGAACTTAGAGAAGCGCTTTTTCGAATATGCGTCCTAGTCGCCGACGGCGACAGAAGGAAAAAAGTCACAGTTTCGCCACTAGGGCGAAGCAATGAATGCGATAAGAAGAAATTAGTTTGTCGTTGCTTATAAACGTAATGTGCTTGTCCAACCAGACAGCATCAACAACTGCTACAAGGGCATTTATAAATTTTCTGAAGAATACTGGACTTGACGCTAGACTTTAAGAAGACCACTGTGTGTTACGTGGTCATTGTACATACGCATCACCTCTTCCTGTCCCCATCATCATCATGTTTATCACTCGTTTCTTCCCTTTCCCTTTTCCCCTGTGCTCAGTAGCAGGCCAGAGCGCACAATCTCAGGCCGACCTCTCTGCCTTCTAATAAATTCGCTCTCTCTCTCTCTACCGTGCTTTTAATCAGCCAAGCCATTTTAAAAATACTGTTTCATTGTTAAGCTTACTAATGTTTCAAGTTTGAAAAACAGCGCGTCGACGAAAAGGTGCTCTGTTTTGCCAACAGACGTAATTCCATTCCCATTCCATTCCGTGCAAAAGGCGTTTAATTCCATTCCCATTCCATTCCTCCAAGCATTGTCCCCATTCCATTCCCATTCCATTCCGGTGTCGCAAAAATGTGGAATGAATCCGGAGTCATTCCAATTCCGGAGTGGCAACTCCGCAACACTGGTTTCTTCAGTTGCTTTCTTTCTATTGCGAGCCGCATTTTATGACTGGGACGGCAATATTTTTCTTCAACCACAAGGAATCTGCATAGGTTCACGTGTTGCGCCTATTCTTAGTGATCCACATCTTGCCCGCGTGAACGAATAAACGGAAAGCGCCCAGAGGTAAATTCAAATGTAAAGAAAGTATATCTGTAGGTTGATGATTATCTTGTGTCTCTAGATGCCACCACGTTCGATTATGATGCGAACCAGCTACTACAAGCTTTTACAAAGTGCCTTCATCCGCTTTTTTTCACTCATGAAATGCCAGACAACAACACGCTCACATTTCTTGACATACGAACGTGTTCTACAAGTAATCATGTTTGTTGGTCGTATAAGGCTAGGGCAAATACGCCATTGTTATAATTTTAGTCGGCTCATCCTAAGTTCGGAAAGAACGGTAATGCGATGCTAACTCTCATAAACGCTCTTCGCCGCTTCTGTTTCAACAAGTAGGCCTATTAAAGTAGTTTCCTGGCCCAAGCTCAGCGATTGAACACTGCTGCGTACCCACAGTCGGTGATCACTTCACTCGCTGAAGGTGTGCTTAAAACTTTCAAACGTGGCCACCTGAACACAGACAAACCCGGCACAAAAAGAGGGGAAAGCGTGGAAAAGTGCACGGTGGCACCATACATACACGATGTATCCCGTATATAGGAATAAAGACTGGAAGCACTGCTAACTGCAAGGTCGTGTTCGCAGCGCTAAACAAGCTTTCTAGTCTATGGAAAGCCGGTTACGGCAAGCAAAGGAAGTTTGCTGTTCTACAAAGAAGACAAAATTTGTTGAATGCTCCACCAAAGCGTGTACGCGCTGCCGTTAAAGTGCGGGGGAAAAGTACATCGGCCAGGCAGGTCAATGTATCAACGGCAGGTTGCGGGAGCACGCCAACATTGTGCGAAACGGCGAGCATTTTAGCTTACCCTACTTAAACTGAAGCTGCGAGCCACAATACTTGCATTGCTACGTCGTAGCAAGGATCGCCAAGCAAATGACACGGGAAATAAAAGAAGCGGCCAATATTGCTGAAATGGGGCACACATGCGCAAGTGCATCGTCGGTACATTTAACGAAAAAAAGAAATGAGCTGTTTTTATCAGAAGCCATGAACAACTCGGCGGAAAAGGCAGTACAAATCATTTCTTAATCTTAGTTTTTAGGCGGCTTTTATTTTTCACTGTTCAAAATTGTGACAAATGCAGTTGCGTAGGCTGCTCGTCAACTCATATGTATTACTGACGTTTACAAAATACTCGTAAATTGGTTGGAGGTTAGCGCCTTTCTTCTTCGGTTGTCACTCAGCCCTCGTTATATGTGTGCGCTAGATGCTGAAAGGAACAAAACTGTTGCGGAACTGCGATAACAGCTTTCCTGTATATGAGGCGCAGTCCCGTCAGAATGTCTACAAGCGATACTATAATGGGGGGAATTGGAAAAAATCTAGAATTGTCCAGACATGAATATCATTTCATTTTAGATACTACAGCAACAACACCGGTTCTTACTTACTTGACATTGAAGTCGATTCACGTTCAAGTAGTCCACCAATGTATGGATCGCCCTCGTACAATCTGCTGAGTTCAAAGATGTCACTCAGTGTCCGAGGCCCTAGTCAATGAGACGAATCAACAACGAAGCGTGCCTGAGTATGACTGAGTAGAGACAATTAAATGCCCACTCGCCTACTGCGCAGCAAATGTTAACGTGTTTTGACAGAACATTCAATTAATTAAAGAAAGGTGCTTATGAATGCTCAAGACAGAGGACATGGCGCGCATCTGAACAAGTGCCTAAGACTTTGCAGATTATGCTGTCATGTCACTTTCTGCCTTCACATCACCACGTTGTTTGCACCACTGTTTGTTCTACATCATGGACAGAAGAACATGACTGAGAGCTATCTATCACTGGGTACTCAGTCAATGCGCATTAATGCCTAAGACTGCTCGCACCTGTGCAGGTTGGTTACTTCGCAAATATCACCTTAAGTGCTCATTGTTAAGAGTGTCCGCCCCTTGAAAGATGTTTCATTATTCTTTGGCATTGTTGTACTACAATTTCGAACCTACTGTCCGGGGATACAGGGCAACACCCTAGGTCTCCTAATGCTAAAATCATGCAAGTAATTCGAAATAACTAAGCAGCGTCGGGCCCCGAAATATACGCCATTAAGCGAGAAATCGGTTATTCGAATACGAGACCAGAATGAAGACGAGGATTCCCACCCTATAACATATCGTTCAGGAACAAGCTGAAAAACTTGCAGATCAGGAAAACCGCAGTCGACGTAATAATCTTGTTTAGGTGTTCCAGAAAGCAAAGAAGCATCAAATCCTGAGTTGAGGAAAGTCCTAATAGACAGCCTCTTTAAAGAAAGCCTTGGTTTAGAAGTCGAAACGATCGATAGAACCCACCACTCTGTTAAAAAAAAAACAACGAAAAGTAGGCAATAATTATGAACCTTTCTGATTACCGTGAAAAATACCTTATTTCGGTAGTGCAACAATTTTAAAGAACCAGGTATAACCATCAGCCATGACTATGCCTGAGAAACAGTTGCACTAAGGTGCAAGGTATGGAAAACTGCAGCCTCCCATAGGTCAAATGGTGCTCAGGTTAAGTTGGAAGAGACAGTCAGTTTCATCGCAATGAATGCAGTAGCAACAAATTGCAGTGTTATGCCAACTGAGGCTGGCAGCTAACTCTTTTAGATCCGATCTCCCACCACTCAGCTTGACACTGCTGTAAGAGATTACGGCCGCTCAAGTCACATTTTTCGCACCGTCTCTTCGCTTTGAGAGCGCAGCACGTAGAATGATATACGAGCCGCCCGCTGACGGCTGCCGAGACACCCAGATAACGCGCGCGCCAGCGACGACCGCGCTCTTAAAATCATAGGTCTACAGTTGCTGCTCGCCCCCCCTCCCCCTAGCGTCTTTTTATGCTAGTTCAATACGGGCGGGGCGTTTCCTCGCTGCTGGAGCATTTCACGGCCGGTCTAACAGGCGGGAGGATCTTATCGCATGCGCGTCGGAGCGACAGAGATGGACCGGCTCGTTTGATCTCCGCTTCAGCCGCGTTCGTCGCCCCCATTCGCGCGCTATTCGTCGTGCGTAGAACGTACGATGCGCTGGGGGGATCTTATAAAATTGGACTTTATACGGGAGATGACGGCGACGGCAAAAACCGTCGAGACTGTCCATATAATTGAATAAAAAATACTCACAGAGTCCATTATGCACTTGCCTAAGACGACTCGAAGGCGAAAGCCACCTTCTTCTAAGTCGATGTATTGACACTGCCCTGCCCTCGTCCGAAACGTTTTTGCCGCTAACGTGGTTTGTCCTCTGCTTCCAGGATCGGAGGCATTGCAAGCTTTCTCCATCAAACCTGATTTTTCACTGCCTCCGTGATCGGCCCAACTTTGACCAAACAGCGATGCCTTGAGATGGCGTCGTCACGCTGCATTATGATATGCGTCACCCGTGTGACGTTATAGTGACGTCACAAAATTCGGGGATCTGTTAGGTCACGAAGACGTCACATGGTGATGTCATCACGTGATAACTTTTCGCGTCACTCATGTCGAAGCCGACCGTCAATTTTCGCGTTTGATGAGAGATTTAAGGCTACCGCTTTAATTAAGTGGAAGTTTGAAATGGTGAAAGACATCAAACTATAAGGCAAACCAAAAAAATACTCACAGTTATCAAGAGGTGTGAATGGAAAGAGAAAAAATTTGGCTGTGGCTTAACTCACTTATGCCTAGGTGTGCGTAGCGAGAGGTACGGTTACTCTTATTGGACAGATTTAGTGAGCGTCCGCAACAGCTTCGTGGACGCAGCCTGCCATAGGAAATGGCTGGCAGGCTGCGTCCGCAGAGCAGCTGCGGATGCCCAACTAAATATGTATATTGCTTAGCTTGGTTCTCTGTACGGTTACGCTTCTCGAGGCGTGCGGCTCGTTCTTCCTCCGTCTCCTCGGCTCGCTGCCTCCTCTTGGTTTCGTTCCGGCGACGAAGCCTGGCTTCTTCCAGTCTCTCCGACTCTCCATATCTGCCGACGAATCCCACCGAGCGGCCCCTTCTACAATACAATGCAACCCGGCTCCTCCTCCTTCAAGTTTGAACAGCGCGACTGAACGCGGACGGAGTAGAACACACACACACACACACACACACACACACACACACACACACACACACACACACACACACACACACACACACACACACACACACACACACACACACACACACACACACACACACACACACACACACACACACACACACACACACACACAACGCTGCCTTCCAACTGAAAACGCGGTTGCAACGCGGTTTTACTGGCTCCTCCACTGACGTCATGCCAGATGACGCGGCGAGCGGGGCGGCCACCGGCCACAGCGAAACGGCGAGAATGCAGTCAATGTAGCTCTAGCTACAGAAAGTGCCACTGGAAACAAGCGATTTGACGAGAGTGGGATATACTTATGAGGCGTGGAATAGGTCCACATAAAAGTTGACGAACACCGCCTAAGTACCCAGCTTAAGGTTACGTACTCACTAGCGGCAATAACGCGCGCGACACGCCGTGTGCGGCAAACGCGCTCGCGGCAGGCGCGTGCGTTCCCGTTCCTATTCGCGTTTTATACGGCGCGGCAGCAATTCTTGAAGTCTTATACAATTCGAGACTCCAAGTATCACTGCCTTGTAGCCTAAAACGCGAATGGAAACACGAACGCACGCGCCTGCCGCGAGCACGCTTGCCGCACGCGGCGTGTCGCTCGCGTTTTTGCCGCTAGTGAGTACCTACCCTAACACATCCTAAATCTGCCGTGCGTTATTTTGACTAGTTCGGGTGACCGCTACGCGTCAACTTGAACGGATTTACGAATGACAGGTGCCGCTGTTTTGCAGAGTTTCGTACTTCGAGAAAAAGTCATATGTTGCAAGCGCGATGCTCCTTCAAGCTAGGTCAGCGCAATGAGTACTTCGTCTAGAAGTATACAAACATACCAAGTGTAATGAAATTATTACATCAAAGAGAATAGCGCCGTTATCATTTATGGTATAGAATCTACCTTCAACTGGTTCTGTCAAGAACTATCGGCGGCCTTGTTGTGTATCACCATTGTATTACTTATACCCTTGTCACACGGGTAAGCTTAACCGCTGTTATACCAAACTGCGGTTAGCGGACGTAACCACAGTTACCGTAAACCAGACAGAGGCGCTTTCACACGTTTGCAGTATGCGCTGTGTGTTGTTTCGGTAACTTCAGCGGAAATCGGTGTCAGTCTTCTATAGGATGTTCTATAGGATGTTCTATAGGACAACTTTAAATGGCCCGCTTACACTATCGCGTTCTACTCTTGAATGCGAAGCTCAAGCGTCCTCCAAATATTTTGCAAATGCATGTCTATGCACGTGAAATGCACACGAGATTTTTGAAGCACGGACAAACTTGTACGCATGTTAGGAACACAGTTTTAACTTTAGTCAGGGCTGACGTTGAAAATGCATAGTGCCATTAGTAGCAAATGATCGCACAAGTTCAAGAACTGCGCCATTCTGCGGAAAAACGATTTGTTTCCAACGCGTAGCTACGCGATGGAAACGACGCGGTAGCTACCGATACGCGTCTCGGTAGCTACCGTACGCGTCTAGGTAGCTACCGCGTCGTGAAGGTGGAGACCTAATTAAAATGGCAAGTCTTCCGTGGCAGAGCTGGATATTTTGCTGGGAGCCGAGCTGCTCGCGACATGGGGGGCCGCCATGTCCGTTTACAGCGCTAACAGGGGTTGCCTACCTCCGTTTACAAAAACGGTCGTTACCGGATTAACTGCGGTTAGGGTTGTCGTGTGACAAGGTACAACAGCCGTTAGACTTAACGGCCGCCGTACTTAACTATGGTTAGACTACCCGTGTGACAAGGGTATTACTGTATAGCATTATGTCGCTAGTGAAAACAGCACACACAAGAAACACATGAACACAACGACAATGGGCAGACCATAACGTCATGTTCGTGTCTTTCTTGTGTGTGCTGTTTTCACTAGCGTCCTAATGCCGTACAATAAGCAATACCAACTTGCCCAAGAAGGAATGCCCCTCACGTTGGTGCCCATACACATGTGCAACTTGACGAATTTCATTGAATAATGGTAATGCTTAGTGCCATTGGTACCAGCACCTGTTCTAACAAAGTGGTCCTTTGCATGTGATGCCTCTTTGCGATCTAAATGCATCTATTTCCAGTGCAAAGAATATCACGCGGTCAGATTTGTTTAAGACATTTCCCAAGTTTCTATGTGCAAAGATCAGGTGCTTACGGATAGGGAAGCCATCGTCGTCATCTTCCTCGTTCCAGCTTCTGTCTAAAGTTCGTCGCGTGGGGTTAAGCACCGATGACCTCCTCGAGGCCGCAAAGTGAGACAGGCTGCGAGATGGCGCCACAGTAGCAGTATACCCGCGCTCGTACTTCTCGTTCCTGGTTGTTGCACCACCTATTCGTGTGTGCGACGCAAAAGCAAAACGTTTGCGATAAGCAGATATTATACAAAAAGAAACACAGACGGGCCTATAAACGCCTGCTTTCTGGTTAACTTATCTCTAATAACGAAGGAGGGCTCAGAAAATTACAGTTGCAAAGAAATAGCGCAAATGAAATACTCACTTAGGAACAAGCCACGACATGGGCCTCAATATTCGTTCTCCCTTACGCTTCGTATATTTGTAGCACTATCTTGCAATATGCGGTCTGCCCTATTCAAGGGCAGAAGGCATATTGCAAGGGCAGACGGCATATATCAATCCAAGGGCAATTGCCTTTCACATGCTAATAAGGAACTTGGCTTCTCCAGACGGAAAACTGAGTTTGCACTGTGCAATGCGCAGCCATGCTATGCATGACCTATGGACAGGCTATGTGAATGTTAAGCAGCTTAAGCTAAAAGTAACCAAAGTAGTCATGCCATTTGATTTTATTCGCAATTTTGTAGCCAAATACAGCAGAAGTGGGATTATGAATAGAGTTCTTATTATTCAACGCAAATAATATCTTGAATAATGGAAAATATAGAAATAAGAGCACAATGTTCTTGCCTTTTGCACAACCAACTTGCAAAGAAATGAATTGGTTATTCTAAGTTCAGTGTCTCTGCATATATAGCTTATATAGGATAGAAATCTTCCCTTAAAAGGAGTATTTTGCAAAATTCAAGTCAGCAAGTGAGCAGGAACATTACATGTTCAAGCAGTTTTATCAGTAGAGCTGTCTAAGCTCGGACTAAGGCCGATGTCGTAGACAGAAATCTCGGCGGTTATGCACCATATAAAGCGGGTTTGTGCCAAGCATCTTCTAGCATAGCATAGCCATGCATAGTGTGGTATAGTATAGCAAGGGGGTGGAAAAGGGAAGTGAGGGTGAGGAGGGGTGAAAGGATAAGAAAAAGAATTGGACATATCTCCCCGTAAAGGGAACCCTGAGTAGCATGCGAAGCAGCTCATGGGTCAACTTAAAGTTCCGTAAAGAGTGGCCGTTAAAGTTGCTCTTTATTTACTCATAATCACCGTAGACGACTTTAAGTTCAGGGTTGCGTTTCCCCTTGAGTATGACGGCCTTGTGGTCCGTAAAGTGTAGTCAAGGGAGGGTTGTCTTACTGATCTTGCTGCAGGGGTTGTAGCTTGAAGTTGGAGAAGATGAGGTCTATACACGTACCACTGATTGTAGTAGGATGTTTATGATGGCATTGGCGTGGGACTGCTCGTTCTTGATGCTGGCGATCTTGGTCAAATTGTTATCGAACCACAAGCGGTCGCAAACCTTGCAGCTGTGCCCGAAGCACCGGTCCAGGAACTCGCGCCTGAACCGCACATCCTCGCCATCCGTGCCGGGTTGCAGCCAGGGGCGTAGCCAGAAATTTTCTTTCGGGGGGGAGGGGCACCTCCTTGACTTAGGAAGGGGAGGCCGCACCTCCTGGAAATGGTCATTTTTCGGTCTGTATGCACAAGCCTGGTGTGCCCCCCCCCCCCCCCTGGCTACTTCACTGGTTAAGCAGTTGCTTCAAGCGTTTCGTTGCCTTCACCGCCGACTCGTGTTGCCGCGCCGCTTCGGGATCCGCTGCTCGGCGTTTACGTTTCGCTTCGGCTGCGCGTTGCCGCGCCGCTTCGATGTTTGCTTGCCGGCGTTGACGTTGCGCTTCGGCTGCGCGAGCCCTCGTTGCTTCCGTGGATTCTTGCAGGCGGCGTTTACGGCGCGCTTCCGCTTCTCTCGCTCGAAGTTCGGGGTCCGGCAGCGGCTCGAGCCCTCGTCTCCGCAGGAGTAGCAGCAGCAGTGCTGCCGGTGGCGCTCATCGTGGCGTTGACGGTGGCGTTGCCGGGAGATTGAGCGGAGCGCGCGCGGATCATTTTCAAAATATCTAGCGGAGCTGCCGTGGCGCCTCTAGCGGTCTCCTCCGGAAGCTTGGGCTAGCTGTTGCGCATGCGCAGGGTGAGTGTGGACCGCGCAAGGGGGGGGACAGGCTCGACCATAAGCTGCTTCGCATCTAAAAAGAGGAGGTGAGGGATAAACCATAGCATATGCATATACAGTACAGCATTGAAGACGTGGAAAGAGATCAAGAAGGAAACATGAAAGAAGATGAAGGAAGGACTCAATCTTCGTTCACCAGGTGGTCGTGCTTGCTTGCCAGCTCCGCTTGTTTATTCAGATTTTGCAGGTGTGGAACTGGCTTTCATTTTTTTGCATTGAAACCGCAGAATGAATTCATTAGTAAAGTTTTCATAATAGCAGTCCAGCCTCAAGTAGTGAAATATAATTCAAGATGACCAGTCGTGCTTCATTTTGTTACTCATGTCTGTTTTTCTCAGGTTCACACGAGAGCACACGCTGTACATGAGCTCTTAACCCTTTCGGCCCTGGTGTCCTATAAAAAGGACGCGAACAAATATTGGTTCAATTTGTGGCCTAAATAACTTAGAAATGCAAAAAAGTGTCTGAGGTATTGTGAAAACACCTGCACAAACTTAGGTAGTAGTTTTTTCATCGTCGTCTTTCTCAGAATTCTGCAAAGTGGAAAGCAAGATTGCGGAATGTGAAAAAGACGACAATCGCCGGAACCATATGTTTGATGATATTTCAGTGATTAATTATTGTATCGGTAGCTACTATATTTTTTTCTGGTGTTTCTAAGATGTTGACCTGCTGATTTACAAAGTGACTCTTCCCTAACATTTACGCATCGCCCGCAGTAATGCACAATCATCATGTCCTAAATATAGGACACCAGGGCTCAGTGGTTATCGGAGCCCTAAATTCTTGCATGTTAACTTAGAGCCGTAGTGCTTGTGTAAGCTTCCGATTTCCCGTTATTCCACTCGAGAACCCAGCCGTGATTTCTTAGCTAATATGTAAAGGGTTTCCAACAGCGAGATTGTACGTAATAGGTCTGAATACGTTTTCGGCACAACATGAAAGGAACGTGCGGAAGCTAGAAGATGACGACGATGAAGTGAAGTTCGGTCAGCTTACCCTTGCAGACATCGGCAGAAGTTATTTTGACGCAGCAAAGCCTGATTCAGCAATTTTTACGGTGTTAGATTCTCCAAAGCGTCCAATAATTAGACAACGACCGTTCAAGTGCAATGAGGAGCTGTGTGTCATGAACACAAAAACTTACTTTTTTTACATTTCAGACGCTCTAATGAATATATCGTTGCTACGTGTTTAGCTACACAACAATTACATGCGTTAAAACGGTAAAAATTTGAAATATTTAAATTTACCATATTTCACTTTACAACCACTAAGCCCTGATGTCTATATATAGGACATGGCGCCATTTTTCTTATATGCTGTTGATGTGCTCAGATTACATTATTTTGGTGCTCTAGAGGTGGTAGTCAAGCCAAATCAACAAGAAAAAAAATTCTCTACCCGTTAAAAAAAATTCAGGGCTGAAAGGGTTAAACAGGCGCAAAGCGTCAGCTCAGGCCCGTAGCACGGGGGGCGTGCCCTACGGCCTCCCCCCCCCCCCCCCTTGAAATTTTGATGGAGGGGGGCTGTTTTACCGAAAAAAGTAATTTTTTTTCTCAAAATGTAAACGCCTTCAGCAAGTGCCCCCCCCCCCCCCCCCCGAAAAGAAATTCTGGCTACGGGCCAGGTCAGCCTATACGGTGGGCAGCATGCTAGCCAGGCATTCGGCAACACGCACGCGACTTTGTCACCACGTCTTTGCTGACACGTCGCAAGTTGCGTTGAGGTGCCTCGATGGACACCAGAGTGTTAGCGGGCAGAGGAAATTCATGCCCATCCCCTGGTACGACACGAATGCCCGGAAATGATGTATTTAATGTACAAGTAGCAAGGAAACTAACCAGTGAGTGTACCAAAGTAGAATTTCAATGTTCCCAGAAAGTAGCCATGGTGTGAACTTGTCGTAAAGTAGCCAGTTTGGCGCCAAGGAGCCGCCAACAGCAACCTTGGTCTTAAATGTCTTGTATACGCATTATGCCCGTAACCGTGTCTCGTGCGTAGCAAAGAAATCGGGATCTCATATGACATTATCCTGAAGATGAATTTCTGGCTGAATAGAGTGTGTATGCAAGTTGGTTACTCATTGATATTTATTGGGCAGCGCTCTTGGTGAGATGCAGGCAAAGAATAAATTACTCAAAACGTGCACGTACGTAGAGCTGTTATGGAACATCCTTGCGTAATTTCGTATTTGCCCGTGGCTTGACAAGAGCGACGTTGTTGAATTGATATCTATTCACTTACTGCACTTAACTCCGTGAATAGTTGTTTCTCAACCGCTCTGTTTCCTCCTAATTTTCAACGTAGAAGCGCCATTCACCGCCATATTACTCTTAATCTAAGCAAAGTGCAATCACTGAAACTAAAATTGTGCTGTTGAGAGACATCGAATCGGATCACTCTGTCACTATTTTGACAGTTTTGTATATAGGCACATTTATATTTCAGACCAAACGTACAGTTGATCAATTTGTGCAAGCCTAAAGCGCCTCACTATATTCAATTGTTGTTTACACCTACACTATCTACTGCATTCAAATAAGGTCGCATTATCAATATTAATTCTACAGAGTTGACACGTTGCCGTGCAAGATACCGTCTCTCAATTCCCGAAGAAAAAGTTCATTCAAAGAAAACGGTATTTTTCCTCAATTCTGGGATTCTGCGAAGGGCTGTGCTTTATTGTATATTTGGTGTCTACCATATGATTAGTGTCACGACTCACGACTTTCACTACTTTCTCCCATAAAAGCTAAATGAACATGCGAAGCGAGTCAGAAGAAAATAAGCGTCTTAAAAAATATGATGTTGGGTCTTCCGCAGGCAATCATTTAGAAACATTTCAATGTAACTAAATGACACGTTTTCTAGATTAAACTGTGGACCATATTAACCCCATACTGGTGTTTTTGGTGTCGATAACTCACACTTATACACCCCACGGAAAGGGCGTAACAGGCAGCATTACACTCTTTTCATCGGCCTACTTCATGGACTTACACTCTTTATGCAGCTATTTTCAAGCGCGAAATATCAAAACTGCACCCTTAGTGCAAAAGTGGAACGGGTGTTTAGGCAAACATACACCCTAAGATCCCTTCCAAAACGTCACAGTTTTGCCGCAAGGGCGAAGCATTGAATGCGATATTAGCAAATTGGAATGACACGCGAAGAACCTAAAGCAGATCGAAACGTGCTGCGCACTACTCAAGAACAAAGGACGCACAAAAAGAACACACACAGGACGAGCGCGAACTAACAACGTCCACAGCTTAACGCGCTGCTCAAACACAAAGGACGCACGAAAAGCCCGCACATGTATACACAAGTATGAGCGCGAATTAACAAGTGTCACAGTTGTTACTTCACTTTGTTTGAGCAGCGGACTGATTTCCCAAAAGGGGACTCTGCAGCGAGTTAATTGACCTTCGTGCGCTCCGTAACTTCAACGCAATCTTTCCGGTGAAAGCACAAGATGTACAAACGTTCCCCCATCGCGAGATAAGCGCGCGCGCGTACCGGCCACTACGCGCCGTAGGGCAACGTACACGTTTATAGACGAGCGCACGCATCGTTACGAGCAGGGCGCCGTGCGCGCCCTTCGCGCCATCTCGCTGGTAATCCAGAGAACGCGCTGAAAGGCCACCAAGATCGGCGTACCGCCAGCGGTAAATAGCGTATATAGATATGTCGCCGTTAGTGTCTGAAGGATGTGCACTTTCGTGGCCGAGCGATCTAACGCTACGCACTGTGGGGCCCGCTAGATTCCACATGTCGGAAAATATTGTTCTTTGTTGCTTTTACATATAAAACCGACAGTATTGATACTCAGCCAAGAGTGTTGATAAATAAATAAAAAATCTATTACATACATACATACATACATACATACATACATACATACATACATACATACATACATACATACATACATACATACATACATACATACATACATACATACATACATACATACATACATACATACGGCGGCAACGGCAAAGAGCAGTCGAGAGTGTCCATATAGTTGCCATCGCAATAATATAAATGAAGTGGTCCCCCCCCCCACCCCACTTTCTCCCTTCCTTGTCTATATAGGTGGAACAAGCAAAAAACCGATACCGGGAGCGTACATCCGACGAATGCACAGATTAAAAATTAGGATCCCCGCAGGAACCGACCCCAAGCATTCTGCGTGGCAGTCAGGTATTCTACCACAGAGCGACACCAGGTCTAGAAACTGCATCGGAATGCAGGCGTAATGTCCGTGTGAAGTCAAGTGCGGTTAATGTTTTGGCTATTGAATTTGAAAACAAAGCTATCAACGCTACATACGTACTCCTATGGTACAAGCGTCATGTCGGCTTAACGTCAATTGTGGTTCGAGTGTTGGCTCCGCTTTCGCAGCAGTCTATTTAATAATATGTGCAGGTGTAACATTTCAAAAAAACACCCCTACACCCAAGCCATATTTGAACTTATGCCCATCATGCGGCCTTATTTGATGTAAGGGTGTGCAAAGGGCGTTTGTGTCATATTTACATCCTTTCAAATTGTCAAAAATAATGGTGTAAGAAGGTGTTTGAGTGATCAAAACACCCTTATGGGTGTGAAAGGGTTTAGAGTGCAGGCAATGTGTTCCGATTGACCCTAAATATGTATATGAAGGGGCATGCGTTTTTAAAACGATTTATCTGCGGAGAATTTTTCTGCGAGGGGCGGAATTATTTTTTACACAGGCACATCTTGAGTTCAACAGGTGTTGATAAGGACCACGAAAAAAAAATCACATGACCGTGGACGCGCAGATGATTGTGGACACGGGATTGTGGACACCCTAATGAAATTCACAACAGCCTAACATTTGGGTTCTCACAAGAAAGGCTGTAACTAGTTTAGGCTGCGAACAGGTGGCTTCTAGTAAATGTATAGAAAGCTGGGTGCTTGTTAGTGTGCTTTCCTCACGCCCTTGTCTGTTTTGCGCACACAGGAAATTTAACGGCCTTGTGAAAGGTTGTTTATTTTTTCGCTATCGCGTTAAAATAAACAAGTTTGCATAACACAGCTTCCATTTTTAATGTCTTGGTTAATCGAAGTGTGTCGTCTGGAACAACAAATACGCCAAAGCAACGCACCGTAAACGACATGTACTGAAAGTCGGAACGGTTATTCCTCTATACAATTTGGCTTAGCAAGACGCGTGTTTGGGCAAGTTGGTTGATACTTGATGCGAAACAAACTGGGTCTTCAGTTGCACCTGTTTTATGCAACATTTTTCTATCCTTTGTAAACAAGCGTCTTGCACCGAAACTTAGAGATTTCCAGGTTGTAAAAGGGCTTAGATACGTTGATGATTACCTGCTGATATTCAGTGACGTAGAAGGACCGGTCCCCGACAATATCACCGCAGGCATATTGGACTTATTCGAAAGCTCCGCAGAAGGACTTAAATTTACTTGGAAATCGGTAGAGCTGAACACCATTCAATTTCTAGATATAAAACCTATTTTTAATGATGATGATATATGGTGTTTATTGGCGCAAGGGCCATGTGATGGCCAAAGAGCGCCATTTCATGAGACGATAGATGTGATCAATGGTTATGGTAACTGGCTGTATATGGGCCTAAAATTCCGCGCCCTAAAGGCGGGTAAAACGTATAAGTATTAAAATCATGACACTGGCATGAAATGTGAGCTGTGAGAATGAGTGGCAAACTATGGTAATAATAAAAGTAATGAAACATGGTGTGAGCACGAATGTCTCGTCAATGCCCTTGCGTCCAAGGGCCGCGAGACAGGTGCTTTTCAATGTATCTACCGCAACAGCGACCTCTTATCAGAGGTCGTGCTGCGGATTACCAGGGTAAATCACATAAAAACTATGAACATCTCTTAAAAACGCGAGCAATGAGTCAAGTTTAAAGAGCGGATCCCTACCGATGAGCATCGCTGGATGAAGCGGTATTTGCTCTCGGTAAGATAAAGGGAAGTGCTTTTTCCTAAGAACGTGTAATCCTTTGCACTGGATTAAAATGTGGAGAACGGTGAGTGGTTCACCACATTTCTCGCACATGGGTGGATCCCCACCGGACAGAAGGTATGAGTGTGTACTGTAAGTGTGTCCTATTCTTAGCCTGGTAAGTGTTACTTGTGTGCGGCGAGACTTCGATACTGGTGGCCAGTTTCCTAAGTTTGGCTTGGTAACGTGTAGCTTATTTTGTATTTGTCTGTCTCATGAGAGCTGCCAATAAGCTCTCAGCTTTCGTTTCAGCAAGGGTTTCAGGTCTAGTGCCGGAACAGCTATGGTTGTTTCGGCAGCGTTTTCGTGGACGGATACAGCAAGCTGATCTGCCAACACGTTTCCTTCAATTTCGCGGTGTCCTGGCACCCAGCATATCACGACATGTTGTTTAGATGCGTAAATTGTGCATAGCAGTGAGTACAGCGAGACGATTACAGGGTTTTTGTGCGTTTTAAGAGTTTTTAAAGCTTTTACAACGCTTAAGGAATCTGTGTAAATAACAGCGTTGTGTAAGCTTATTTCCTGAATGTGTTTAACTGCGGCCAGTATGGCATAAGCCTCAGCTGTAAAAATGCTTGAGTTGGGGTGGAGTACGCCGGCATTGGAAAAGGACGGGCCTACCACCGCGTAGGACACACCAGCGTGGGACTTCGACGCATCCGTAAAGAATTCAGGACAATTATATTTGTGCTGGAGTTCCAGGAAGTATGTGCGGATATGTACGAGAGCCGCGTGTTTTGTAACTTCCTCGAAGGATACATCGCAGTCTATGAGCTGCCACTGCCACGGCGGCGGCAGTGCAGCGGGTGCCATCACACGGTGTTCAAAGAGTGGGATTTCCATTTCTTCGGCAAGACGACGCACACGTAGCGAGTATGGCGCCCGCGATGCAGAACGGTTATGGAATAACTGAGAGCTAGATAAGTCATTTACAGCACTGTGTGTCGGATGTTCATTGTTTGCATTGACTTTTAAAAAATATACGAAGGAAGCGTAGCATCTCTGCAAATGAAGGGGCCACTGGTTTGACTCGGCGTAAAGGCTTGCCACAGGGCTTGTCCGAAAAGCACCCGTCGAAAGGCGAATGCCCAGATGGTGAACGGGGTCCAGCATCTTCAATGCGCTCGGTGTGGCGGACTGATAAACTATGGCCCCGTAGTCTAAGCGTGTGAGTACGAGACTTTTGTAGAGATTCATGAGACATTTGCTATCACTTCCCCATGATGTACGCGACAAAACCTTCAGAATATTCATAGTTTTCAAACACTTGTTTTTCAGGTATTTTACGTGATGTACAAAGGATAATTTCGTGTCTAGAATTACGCCTAAAAACTTGTGCTCTGTTTGTACAGGCAGCGGATGGCCATGCAGTTAATGTATATCTGGGTCGGGTTGCAGGCCTCTTTTTCCTAGAAAAAAGTATGCAAGTGCTCTTTTGCGGATTGAGGCTGAAACCATTCTCGTCGGCCCATTTTGACACCTTATTAAGAGCAAGCTGGACTTGCCGTTCGCATATTGCGAGATTGCAGGATTTGAATCCAACCTGTACATCGTCAACATAATTTGAATAGAATATATTATGTGGGATATAGAGACGCAAGGAGTTCATTTTTATAATAAAAAGTGTACAACTTAGCACACCACCCTGTGGTACTCCAGTCTCCTGGACAAACGGACGTGACAGGACGCTGCCGACACGAACACGGAACGTTCTGTTGGACAGGTAGCTCTCTATTATATCTAACATTTTCCCACGTATACCCATTTCTGAGAGGTCTTTCAATATGCCAAACCGCCATGTGGTATCATATGCTTTTTCCATGTCAAGAAAGACAGACAGGAAAAACTGCCTGTGCACAAATGCGTCGCGGATGCTAGTCTCAATGCCTACGAGATGGTCAGTTGTCGATCGACCCTCACGAAAACCGCACTGATGTGGGTCAAGCAACCTGTTTGACTCCAGAAAGTGTAGTAGACGACGGTTTAACATCTTTTCAAAAAGTTTACACAGAAAGCTCGTCAGAGCTATAGGTCTATAACTGGAAGCCGAAACCGGTTCCTTTCCCTGTTTCAGGATTGGGATAACGATCGCCTCTTTCCAAGAAGCAGGGATTTCACCCGAAAACCATATGGCATTGTATAGGGAAAGGAGGTTTTTTTGTGTTTCGGGAGGTAAATGCTTCAACATTTCATATACCACGCGGTCGGAACCTGGGGCAGATTTGTTGCAACCGTTCAGCGATGCATGTAGTTCAGCTAGGTGGAAAGGCTCATTGTAAGCCTCGTATTCCGCACTTTTCCTTTCTAGTGTTTGTCCTTCTATTATTGTTTTGTACCGCTGGAAGGTATCGGAGTAGTGTGCTGAGCTGGAAACACGTTCAAAGTGCGCACCAAGGAAGTTTGCCTGGTCTTCCAGGGTGTCGCCTTGTGTGTTTACTAAAGGTAGTGAATACGCATCTCGTCCTCTGACTTTATTAAACTTGTTCCAGACTTTAGCTTCATCTGTATACGAGTTTATACCAGACAAAAACTTCTGCCAGCTCTCTTTTCGAGCCTGGTGGCGTGTTCTCCTTCCTTGTGATTTTACATGTTTAAAGTTCTCTAAATTCTCCGCTGTCGGGGAGTCGCGCAGCAACCTCCATGCCTTGTTCTGCATCTTTCGCGCATTCCTGCAATCATCATTCCACCAGGGAACACGCCTTTTGGAACCTGTGCTACGCATTTCGGGAATACAGTTAGAAGCAGCATGAATTATAAGAGCTGTGAAATACTTTACAGCATCATCTAGCGTTAAACCAGACATCTCGGCCCATGTCACGTGAGTAAGAGCTCGGTACTCTTCCCAGTTGGCTGAGTCGAGCTTCCACCGTGGGACCTGCGGAGGACGCTGATTTGGGTCGTCTTAGTTAAAATGATTGGGAAGTGGTCACTTCCATACGGGTTTTCCAGGACATTCCATTTAAAATCAAGTAAAAGCGTTGGCGATGAAATACTAAGATCTATGGCAGAGTAGGATTTGTTCGCGAGGTTAAAATATGTGGGCTGCTTGGTGTTCAGGAGACATGCCCCAGTAGAAAAAAGAAGTTGCTCAATAAGGCGGCCTCGCGCATCGCAGCGAGAGTCTCCCCACAGGCTGCTGTGCGCGTTATAATCTACAAGAATCAGAAAAGGTTCGGGGAGTTCTGCCACTAATGATTCTAATTCGCGTTTCTGGAAGTGATAATGAGGCGGTATGTACAATGAACATATAGTAATGAGCTTATCAAAAAATACAGCTCGGACGGCCACTGCCTCAAGGGCCGTTTGGAGCTTCAGATGTTGACATGCCACACTTTTGTCAGCTATTATAGCGACGCCACCGGAAGATGCTGCAGCATCCTCGCGATCCTTCCGGAAAATTACGTGTTGTCGGAGGAAGTTTGTCTGCCTAGATGTTAAGTGTGTTTCTTGGACACACAGCTCTTTAGGATTAAATTCACTAATCAGTTCTTGGATGTCGTCTAGATTTCGCAGTAATCCTCTGACATTCCACTGCATGATTCTGTACATTTTGAAAGGAAAAAAAAAGTGCTGTGTGTCTCTAAAGTGGTAGATTAAGGCTTACTTTACAGAGCCCTTGTCAGGCCCTGTAATTGGTGTTTTGTCCTTTCTGGAGCGGTCGAGCGAAGCCCGCCGCTCCTTCGACGCCACCTGCACCGTTTGACTGGGGGTGATGTCCATAGCCTCTTGTGAGGCATTGGACACTCGCTCCAGAGAGCTATCTGTGCGTCGCGTAGACTTCGTCTGGGACAACGAAGCCTTGGACCCCACCGGTCCGGAGGTCGACGTGCCCTCCGTAGCCTCTACGGTGCCGGAGCTTGTAGTGGCCACCGGTGTGGTCAGGTTCAGGGTAGGCAGGGCAGCCTTGGCTGCTCCTACCATGGGGGCGGGTGGTGTTTGCCTCGGCACGCTGCGCGTGGTCCTGGCAAACGCGACAGGCCGTTGTGGTGCCGGCCCCCCGTCGCACCACTTCGGCAAAAGGTCTTGTTAATGGAAATTTGATGAAACACGCTGTCGTGCCTCGCGGAACGTTATGTTTTCTTTCACTTTTATCGTAATTATTTCTTTCTCTTTCTTCCAGGCCGGGCAGGCTCTGGAGTATGCGGGGTGATCGCCATTGCAGTTTGCACAGCGAGTCTCATCGCCAGTACAGTCATCAGTAGAATAGCCCGTCGTTCCGCATTTTGCACAAGTAAGGCTGCCCTCGGCAGCTCTGGGACGCATGACCAAACCTCTGGCACTTGAAGCATCGCCGTGGGTTTGGAATGAAAGGTCTTACAGTAAGTTTAACGTAGCCGGTTTCTATGGTCTCAGGAAGTGTGTTGCAGGCAAAAGTAAGTATCAGATGCTTGGTCAGTATTTCAGTGTTGTCGCGCCTAATCTTGATTCGTTGGACATGAGTAACATTTGAGTCCTTCCATCCGTCTAGCAGTTCTTCTTCACTGAGGCCAGAGAGGTCCTCATCGGACACTACACCTTTGACAGTGTTCATGCTCCGGTGTGGGCTCACAGAGATAGGGAAATTACCGAAAGCAGCAAGGTGGGTGAGTTTGTCATACTGCTGCTTGTCTCGTACTTCAAGGAGTAAATCGCCAGCTGCCATTCTTGTGACCTTATAACCAGTTCCAATGGTTTCTCTGAGGCATTTCGCAACGAGGAATGGCGACATCCCTCGCGCGGACTTAGTTTCATGTTCACTATGTATGACGTGGTGTTTTGGAAAAGATTGCTTTTGCTGAATAGAAAAGGTCATCGTTTCGTCGGTGCGCCACCGTTTCAGGGAGCGATCAGTTGGTGAAGAAAAAAGATTTGCCATATAAGACTTCAAAAAAAATTCGGCAGCGATGGTGGCCACCCACCACCGAGCCCAACAAGGGGACGCCACAAGGTCGAATAACGCTTGGAGACGCCAGCCATACATCGCCGCTATAACCTAATCTAATTATCCGAGGGTGGATAACTACACAAGGTTAACCCTCGCCGCCAGGAAAAATCGTAAGTAAACGGAAGAAAAAAGATGACAGGAGAGATATAAAGTGAGAGAGAAAGACGAAGATGAGGGGAGAGAGAGAGACAGGAAAAGGTGACTGCCGAATTCCCCTGGGAATTCGGAAGCCCAGGAGTGCCGTCTACGTGAAGCTAGGGCCAAAGGGGTGTGTTGCCTCCGTCGGGGGGGCCTTAAAGGTCCAATCACCCGGCATTGGCTTAACCCCCCAGGATCCCCTTTTCCCCGGACACGGCTAGGCCACGCACGGCTACGCGTGGGAGGGGATCGAAACCCCCCCCGTTAGCTCGGGTCCGTGGTGTCGCCACACACTAAACGCCTGCTTGCGCAGACGCCCCTGCGGGGGGCGACCTATTTTTTTAAAGCCCAATCATTCATGCTGGATGTATAATCCTTGGACTAAGAGAGGTTTGTTGCCATTTGGCAGTGCTCACTCTAAGCTTATCAAAAGGGGGAACGCCACGACTTGTGTAAAGGCGGCCTTAGGTAAATCCTGTCGACGTGAAATGCAAAAAGCGCTTGAAATCCAGGTTGAGTGCCTAAGAGCAGCTGAGTACCCGCCGTCGTTGATCCACAGTGTGTACGAGTCCTTTCCGCAGAAGCTGAAGCGCACTCGTACAACTAACAATAGTGCAATTGAAAGACAAATAGTTCCAGCTCTTCCTTATATCCATCGAATTTCCCATAATTTGAAAAAAAAAGTTAATTCGAAGTACCACATCAATGTTGTCTTTTCCGCCCCGTGGAAACTTTAAAAAAAATTGCCCTCTCGCTTCTAATAGGGATCGTACGCAGTGTACCAAGCAGCATGCCACTCAATTCAATGTATGCGCGTCCAATGTCGTGTACTGCGTCCCTTTAAGCTGCGATAATCGTACTTAAAGCAAACGGGGAGATGTTTCACTGAAAGGGTGAGAGAGCATGGTTTGTCAATTAAGAATAACACAGGGGGCCACCTTGCGGATCATTGTAAAAGGTGCGGATGTATTCCGGAGTTCACGCGCGCTGCTTTCCTCAAGCGTTCACATGACCGAACAGAAAGTGAAATAGTAGAAGCATACCATATCCACAAGTCCGGTGATTAGTACTATATCAGTGTACCTTTTATCAAACTAAGTGACAAGGAATTTGCTTTCCTAGAAGGTTAGCTGTGAGCTTCCATTCTTTGGCATAGCAGCTTTGTGCTGTTATTATTGTTTCTCTAGATGATCGGGTTTTTAATACTTAGTTTTCCACTGTTTTCTGACGCAGCTCCTTGTTGTTTAAGCATTGTTAAAGTCCTGTTGTTGGTTTTCTTATGGTTTTTGACGCGGCGTTTTGGTGATCAAGCTTTGTTTTCTGGGTTTTTTAGGCTGTTGTCAAAACTGTTTCTTTTACTTACGCGGTTCTTGGTTAAGTATTTTTTTGGAGCTCTGTTCAGCACCTGTGTAGAGTCTCTAGCCCATTTTTCCAGAATGATGGGTTTGTCTGATTCCATATCGGTAGGCTGTTTTCTTTGACGGCTTGTTTAGCTTTGATGGCACATGCTTCCTCGTGGGTTTTCGATGTTTAGGCAGTGATTGCGCATGCGTCTTTCTAGGTATGTTTAATGCAAGTGTTTCGTGGTGCTTTAATCTTGGACTTTTTCTATCGCCTTTGCGCGGTAGGAAGCTGATTCGGCATTGGTGCGCGCCATGATGTGGTGTTTCTGTTGAGGTATTGACACTTTTGTTATCGGGTGGATGACTGAGGAATGTTATTGCCCTTGCTGGTTGCCAATATAAATTTTCATGTCTGCTCAATAAATCTCAGTTGAAAGTTGAGCGCCTATCCTGTGTGCATCTTGTCTATGTCCCCGTTTCACAGCGCTCGTTTGTTTGGCATCCTCTATACAAGACTGGTGATAAGAACCACACGGACAGTTACTGACCAATAACTATTTTTAGTGTAGTACACACGAATATGGAGTAGTCATTGGAGTATACAGTAGAATGCATTTCTCAAAACCTATCGCATCATGTGCTCGCAGCAGCATATATTTATTATAAGTAGATCAACATAATCCGCTGTTTGAATCCTTCCGAAATTTAATAACACGGTTCTAAACGGAACATTGCAGTGTCAGCGGTTCTTTGTAAAAACAACGCGTCCTTTACAATGTATCACGTAAAACTATTCGAAGAGCTAGTGCGTTAAGGTGTTACTAGTGTACAAACACGAATATATTGAACTGACCGAAACGGTCATCCACCTACGTTTCAACAGCACAGGGCACACGTGCCAGGCCTCCATAATTTGATGTTCTGCAAACTCATCTACCTGCCCGGTCAATCTATCGATCAGCAGTTATACTCCTGCAATTCGGCTTCCAGAACATACCAGAGCGCGAGCAGCAGAAGTCCTATTTCATTAACGTAAATTAATCTCACGGAGTCAAAGAGAGCGCTTGGTGACTGAGCTGCGTCCGTCACGAATAGCAGCATTCCGAAAGAATTTACTAATTCATTTATACATGTGTGAGTTTGGTTAAGGGACGCCTAATAACCGATCGAGCGCGTGAAACTCGCCGCAATTGGCGGTAAACGCCCTAACCACCGTGTCTGCATTGTTTTCCTTTTTCTCTTTTGTTTTTGCTTTTGTTTAGTTCTTTGTTATTATTTCTTGTTTATTTATGGATTTATCTATCGATGCATTTATGCATTTATCATCCAGCATTATTGTATTCTTCTGCACGAGGAAGTTTTCGCCTTATATCGTGGCCAGTTTACCCCGAGCTGGAGCGGGACGTATGTATCTCTTCGCATGTGTGTACGGCCCGGCGCCGCGGGCTAGACGCCGAGTGATCTGAATATGAACCCCTAATGTGTGATGTTTAGAAGAGTCAATTGCTGTCTTAGCCGTTTCCATGGTGGCTCCCGTGGGCCGCCCACATGGAGGAAGGAATATTAAGGAGATGCCCTGACGTCACATTCGTGATGCCTCCACCTCGCAAACACCCGCATCGCCTCCTAGCGAAAGAGCAGCTAACCATTTTGCGATTTCCGTCGCATCGTTTGGAAGCGCATGCGCGCACCGAGCGAGTTGGCGAGTCGCGGAACTTTTGCAGCCATTTTTTTTTTGTTCTCGCCGTGCAAGCGGCGCAGTCGATTCACTCGTGCTGCTCATTCTGTGTGTGTTTTTAGGAAAGCTACGCAATGCCCAGCTGTTGCGTAAACCCCGTGCAAATCGCGTGCACTACCGGGTAGAGTACTGGGTGTCACTTTTCATGTGTACGTACGATCGCTTCATTGCTGATCAGTGATCACTAATGCATGATACTTGCATGCGAAGAGTGCGAAGCTCTCAGATGTGCGCTCTGTTGGTGCTCACGCATTGTGTCAACTAAGAACACACGTGAACTTCAGTTTTTGGCGTCTGACGCGCCGTACATAACATACGCCCTAGGCATCGTATCGCGTGTTTAGAGGCTCTGTCGTTCATACGGAAGGACGATAAACGTTTGCTGTCTTTATCGGACTACGTGCTGTATGTATTGCGCGGTGTGTGTGCGCTGCATGGTAGTAGTTGTGTGCGCAGTGGAATTACAAACTTTACGTGCATGATCGCATACACAATATGGTGGTGTTCCTTTCTCGACGTAAAGTTTCGTCAAATACTAAGTTGGCGTTGCGCCGAATAGAAAGAAAGGCCTAACGCCCAGCAGAACGCATAAGTCACTGCCAGGTGAGTTCGAAAACAATGATGCGGGGGCTGAATGTTTTTGATTACGTCACGTACCGGCACTTTCTGTACTGTTGCACAAAAACGCTCTTCGAAGAATTCAGCACGCAGCGCTCGGGCCTGCCACGACCGAACAGTCTGGTAAATGTGTGCTTGCAACGTTTTGCTGCATGTAAACCGCACAAAACGCGCTAAGTTTATGTCGGGACAGCAAATCAGCGCAGAAGCGAACAAGCGTGGAGAGCACGCCGTGGGGCGTCTGCTGTTTTGTTTGCCCCATACCGCTTTGTTTGCCCCATAAATTTCACGTCACTTCCGCCACACTTCTCGCAATGCATTGGGATACAATAGGGCCTCTCCTGAGTATTCCTTCCTCCATGGGCCGCCAATATTATTAACTTTACGATGACAGGACAGGGATAGCCAAGCCGACTCCAGCAGAGGATTATGTGGCAGACGAGCAAAGTTTGTCTGCCATATAATCCGATGTCATAGTGAAGAGAGGTTAAGGAAGCAACCCCCATAGACGAAAAAAAGAAGGGGACAGGATAGAGCGTCAACTTGCAACTGAGTTTGGAGCCATATTTGGCAATTTGAAATGAGATGTGTGCATGAGTGGCATGTTTGTTGGTCTGCGTAAAGAAGAGGCGCAAATTTTTGATATCGTGATGTCATAACCGTGGGATTGTACGCCAATGTCCTGCGCAAATGTAGCTGCGCACATGTCTGCACGTATATAAAAGGGAGCTTTTTCTTTTTAAATACACTCAATTGCAAGTTGACGCTATATCCTGTCCCTCTCTTTTTTTTTTCGTCTACGTGGGTTGCGTCCTAACCTCTCTTCAGCATGAACCAACTAGCCCAGCAATACGTTCTAGTACGATATCATACAGTTGCATTTTTGAAGTTGAAGTCGAAATTCATTCATAAGTCTTGTGATATATACATTTTTTGCATGGTGATTGAACAATCGGAGGTCCCAAAGTAAGAACTGTCGGGGGGGACCTCCTAACAAAAAGTAAACAGTTGATTAGTTGTCGGTCAGCAAACAGTGGCGAAGTAGCAGCAAAATACACAAGCTGTGCATAAAAAATACGGCAATGCAATGAATAATGATAAGTTGTTTGAAACAAACAATTCAAGTAAACTGATTGAACAGACAGTCCACCGCGGTGGTGTAGTGGTTAGGGTGCTCGGCTGCTGACGCGAAGGTCGTGGGTTCGATCCCGGCCGCGGCGGTCGCTTTTCGATGGAGGCGAAATGGTAGAGGCCCGTTTACTTGTGCGATGTCAGTACACGATAAAAAACACCAGATGGTCCGAATTTCCGGAGTCCTCCACTACGGCGTCTCTCATAATCATATCGTGGTTTTGGGGACGTTAAACCCCAGATATTATTATGATTGAAGAGAGAAACCATTTAACAAATGATTTTTAAGACGTTGGCAAAATGAATGCATTGTGAATGATTTTAAATCAAAAGGTAGCGTGTTCTACAGCGCTACACACAAAAATCTTGACGTCATTCGACCATAATTTGTGCGAACTTTAGGTCAAAGTAGATTACGGTTAGTTGAAAACATTGTGTTGTTTGTATTTACAAGAGTGACATCAGAAAAAACTAAGAAATACATAAGGCGTGGTTTGCAAGACGAGAATCGGTATTAGAATTTGGCTAACAAGTTTCCGCAGAGGTAAAATGTTCAGGTTGCGGAAAATGGGGACTGATGGTGATGAAAACGGGGTGAAAGTGATAAATGTTAAAGCTTGCTTTTAGTAGGCGTTCAAGATGACCTAGATGCGACCAATACGTATGGCCTCATGATGATAGGCAGTGCGAGAGATGACTGTGAATAAATTCCTAGTATAAGGAAAGAAGGATTTCAGGTGCGAAGTAAGGCCGTGTTTTGATAATCATATGAATTCCGAAAGAAGCTTTTTGAATTAAAGACTGAGCATGCTCACTGAATTTAAAATATGTATCTAATACTACACGAAGAAATTTTGTGGACGCCGATGTATTAATAAAGTGTCCGTTAAGTGTCACCGCTAATGAAGAGATGTTTGGCAATAACTGAGGAGAATGAAACACAATGAAATTAGTCTTTGATGGATTGATACGTAATGCATTCGTTTCGTACCATGAATGAACATTATTTAAGTCGACGTTGACTATATACATGTTGTACCATGAGTGTATCCTTTTGTGCCGTAAAAATTGTGGTATCATCAGCATAAAGAAGAGCGTTAACGTGTTTTAAACGAAGTGGTAAATCATTTCTAAATAAAAAAAACAAGAGGGGTCCTAGGATTGATCCCTGGGGAACGCCTATGTTACTTCATTTATCTGAACAACCTGTGTCCGATTAGTAAGATAGCTTTTAGGCCGCCGTAAAGGTGGTCCAGATATGCCGTAACAGTCAAGTTTATGACAGAGGATGTTGTGGTTAATTGTATCGAATGCCTTAGTAAAGTCAATAAACACAGCTCCAAAATGTAGACCTTCATCAATTGCCAATTTAACTCTGTCAGTGAAAGTTATTAGTGCTACTTCAGTCGAAAGAGCTGGACGGAAGCCAAATTGATCATTAGAGAGTATGTTGAATTTAGATAGGCATTTCATTAAACGGCTGTAGATTAGTTTTTCAATGACTTTACTAAAGAATGCTAAAATGCAAATAGGGCGATAGTTGTTAGTGCATTCGCGATCCCTTTTTAAAAAAAATGCGATAATTTTACCTGCTTTAAGGCTTTGAGGAAACACAACCGGTGAGAAAAAATCACGCCATATCCACGAACTGAATGATGATGAGTGGGCGAAGCTCGATCGTTTTCATCCATGGCAGAAAGAGAATGTGTGGTCTGGAACGCGCTTATACTTTATGGCCATCAGCGTCATCGTTATCACGTGTAGTGGGTACATTCCACTATACTGCGTCATCGTCATCTTTATCACGTGGAGTGGGTACATTCCACTATACGTGGCTATCTACCTACCTACTGCTACTACTACTACAAAGGAGGGACAGACCCACATCCTTAGGAGCTTCGCCCCTAAAAACGTATTCATTAAATATGCTAAAGATTGGGCAAAATCCTTTCGATACAAGTTTAATTTTGAAAGCGCAAATATGATGAAGCCCTGATCCAGTATTCTTTAATGATAAGATAATATTGTTAACTTCATCTTGTACCGAGGGGGGTATAGAAAGAAAGATTGAGGAGCGCGTGGAAGACTTGTCATTACGAGTTCAGACTGAGTGGCTTTATCAGTACCTACAGGGGCGCTAAAATGAGCGCTGAAAGCCTCAGCTATGGAATCAGAATCCGTGTATCTGTTACCGTTAAAAGCTATGGTAGCTGGGTGTGACTTAGGCTCATGGTTGTTAATAAATTCTTTAGTTATTTGCCACCTCTGCCTTGTGTTGCCATTATTATTCCTAATCTTATTTTGATAGTACCCCCCCTTTAGCGTGCTTCAGGGCAGCTCCCAGAATATTCGCATAAGTTTTTAGCCGACACTTCAGAGAATGATTGAACGGCGTTAAACACCAGTCGTCATAGACAACCGCTGAAGATAGGAATAAAGTACTTTACAGCGCGAAAAAACGAGGAAACTTACTAAGGTACACATACGACAGGACACAGCGCTGACTATCAACTGAAAACTTTTTATTCAGGAAACGGGTTTATAAAGGGAGGGCCTATAAAGGGGAAGCGTGTTGTCCTGACAATAGTCAGGACAGCACGCTCAAGAATACCGCATCTCTCCCATATGTTGATGCCCTGTCACACAGGCCGAAGAAAATAGGAAGCAGGTATGGAACGAAGGTGGTTTTTTTCGGCGCAAAACAAGTTCGGTGCAATTTGCTCAAGTATAGAAAAGAGGACCAAAAGACAAGGCGGCAACTCCCAGTCAACGTGCACGGTAAAACATGAGCAGAGGTTTGTCAACTGCGCATGCGCGGTTGTTTACCAGATACCTATTTCATGTGGACAAGTGTATATTGGACAGACGGGGCGGTGCCTTAACAAAAGATTAAGCGAGCACAAGTATAATCTGAAAGGAAGTGCTGCATGCTCCCATTTGGCGGCGCACTGCAGGAATTGTGAAGACAGCGCATGTCATGCCCTGTTCAACCAAGCCACTGTGATATACAAACACAAGGATACCCTATCGAGAGAGATAATGGAAGCTTTCTACATCAAAAAGAACCAAGACAAGTGCATCAGCCGGCCGTCTATCACCCTCCATGAACGCGAAATTGCACTTCTAGACTTCCGGTGAACTTCAAAGGGGCTTACACGTGGGAACCAGTGCTAATCTTTTAAGTTTGCGGAGAGAAAAAAAGAAAAAAAATATTGCATCATGTGTGTCGTGGTTAAGTGTGCGCAGGCGCGCAGGTTCGGCCCTCCCTTTATAAACACGTTTCCTGAATAAAAAGTTTTCAGTTGATAGTCAGCGCTGTACGTGTCCTGTCGTATGTGTGCCTTAAAAAGTTTCCTCGTTTTTTCGCGCTGTAAACATAATGAATCTATACCAACTTGCCCAGTTTACTGTACTTCTAAAGGAATAAAGTACCTGTATACAGTTGCAACGATGAACAGTAAAGAAAAGAACACAGCAGTGTAGAAGGCGCGCCGGTCCGAGACCCATTCATGCAGTTGCAACCCATGTGCGTATGTCTGTAGCCAGCCTCCGTATTCCAGGCGTGCGAGCACGTCGCTCAGTTGGCCAACCTGGCGCCATTGTTCCATCAAGCAGCGTGCTGTAGTCGAGAATAAAAAAGATGTGTAGTGAAGAAGTTCATTATGTAAGTGGAAAAAAGTTGATGATGACTAAACACGCTTATGACACACCTGAGTGAATTCTTCTAACGAGTTTAATGTAGCAGCCCAGGTGAAAATCAGTAGTTCGCTCAAAGAGCCGACGATTACAGGTCTTACGCTATGCAGGAAAATTTAGACGCTGAACACGCACTTTAATATAAACTGCGAATAAAGATTGAAGTTACACTGAATGAAATTAGAGCAACTGCGTAACTCTGAGAGATGAAAGAAGACTACATTGACTGTCGCTCTGTAAAGAGTAAACACGAAGTTTCTCCCGAGTACATTACAAACAGATCAATGTGAATGGTCGTTATCGAAATATTTTTGTATGTGCGTAGAATATTCCTCTAATATTTATTGAAATCTTTTTGGGGCGAAATTCCGTTCAAATATACTTCACGCACTAAACCATGAATTTTAAGCGTCCTCGCGGTCGTTCTAAGAGTGCATTCATTCAATGAATAAATTCAAGAGACGCTTCGCAATAAACTGACGTCTCATTATTTGAAAGCTCTATGCATAAAACTGCATCCAGACGGCAGACATCTTCATGGATACCATCAGGCTTACCGGCTTGCGTCCAATTGAGCATCGAGGTAATCATGCGGTAAATGTTCCACTTGTCATCGGCTCTCTGTGCCACGTGTACCTCCGATGTATTTCGGAAAGTGGCGCTGGGGAACGTGATGCCGAAAGTCTTTAGGCCATACCAGCCTCCACATAACAGCCCCAGGAACCGCAATGACACGCACTGCAGGTGAAACCAGCTCGCACATAATGGCTGACCGACCACGTGAGCTCGTTCTTTCTCCAAAACAATGGCATTCACCCACTATTGAATGATGTCTAAGAAGTATGGCTGGTTGACTGGTTGTTCCTCAGTTACCTGGAGCAACTCACCACAGGAAATCAACCATGATTCGGAGATTACACGGTTACCGAAAATAAGAAGTTGGTTAAAATAAGTTGTTTAGGAAAAGAAATACAGTGATCTAAAAAAATTGATAAACTAAAACATTTTTTTTCGCTCATACAGGAAGCTACATGCGAAATCACACACATTCCTGCGGGTGAAGCCCAGTTCCGCAGCACCAAAGGAAAGTACCGCGGGAAGGAAACAATTCAAGCTTAAATTGATTATAATTATCAGGATATCCTCTTTTTGATGGCTCTCATCGACGCAAAGGGAAGGGCCTAAAACTGGGTGGTAGGATGTTCAATGTGAAGACTGATGAAGCTAAAAAAAACTGAAAATTTGTAGAAAAATGAAACAGCGAAGAAACGAAGATTCTAAGCCAGCAAGCGTGCAGATTATCAGAGCGCATTAGAGATCAAAAACTTGAACCAAGGATAACAAGAAATAAAATTAGACTAACGTGGCAATCTTTTTGTTTCATTAATGTCATCGAAAATAGCAGAGCAGACATCCCTGCGTCTACAACCTAATGTATTGCCGCCAAGTGATAAATTTACTGCAACGTTTATTGCTAATTTTATCGTCTGAAGCGCAGCTACAACTTTGTTTTCCTCTGATTAGAATATTGGCGACAGACTGAAAAGAAATAGTCTATTTTTTCAATTTTATTACAAGACTGGCACACCGGGGATGCCTTGTGCCCAGCTTTAGGTAACTTAAAGTTCAACTGCGGAGATAGAGAGAAAACGTATTCGTTGAAGGATAAGATATTTTTTCGTAAAGTGGAACCTTTAGTTCAGGGCCCCATTGGCTCAAGCCACTTCCCGTGCAGAGTTCTACAGCGTGATCTGCTGTAAGAGACTTCCAACTGTTCAGACACACAACATTGTTTATTAGGCCTAATCCCAATTTTACCAGATACGACCTACGCGACAGCTTTAAGAATTAGAAATGCTTGTTTGCAAAGCGAAATAGGCAAACTATTATTGGATATATTAAAGACTTCGTACATCCAAGATATTGGGGGAATAAACCGTGGTGAGCCTCTCAGAAGTTGGAAGTTTCTTACAGTAGATTACGCAGTTGAATTCCGCAGTTGAATCTTAAGTTACATAAAGCTGTGCACAAGGCGTCCACGTTGTACCGGTTTTGTAATAAAATTGAAACAATCCGGGGTCCACTTAAAAATACTATGGCTACTGAGTCTGCCATTTCATTCAATTATATTCCCCGTAGCAACTCAACTTCAACAGCGAAGCTGGTTATGCTCGCCCTAATATGTCTGTCGGAAACAGAAATGATGATCATCATGAATTGACACGCACACTCTACCGAACACGTGCGTCCATTTTTCTGGCATCACCAGTAATAACCTTCATGTATGAGAGAACGAGTACAAAGAGAGAGAAAGAGAGGGAGATAAAGAAAAAGCGAGCGAAAGCAAAAGCCGATGTAAAAGAGAAAGATAGAAATCCTTCTTGGAAAAGAATTCCTTACGCAGCGGGGATCGAACCAACGTACCCTCGACCCGAAAACGAGCGTCCTAACCACTCGGGTATCCAGTCACACTAGCAGAGCATAGCCATGTATAGCATATAGTAGTGTAACGAGGGGATGGGTAAGGGAAGTGGTGTGAGTAGGACATCTGACGGTGAAGAGGAGGGGAGAGATTAAAGCAAAGCCTAGAAAGACTGAGAAAAAGATAAACAAAGAGAGAGAAATGCAGAAGAGAAAGAGACAGTCAAAAAAAAGAGAAAGAATGAAATAGAGCGAAAGGTAGGGAGAAAAAGATAGAAAGAAAGGGGATGCATGCGATAAATAGAGAGAGGCGGAAAGGAATGAAAAAGGAAGAAACAGCACGAAAGAAAAAGAAGGAGAGAGATAGAAAAAAAAGCAAGGAGTTGTTCCGTGTACGAATACAACAAATCAGCGAAGATCCTTAGAAATGGGACGCAAACGACTATGTACATTTTTTACACATGTGCAAACATGGTTTTCGATTAATTTTACTGTCGTTTATTAACGGGAACTGTTTGCGCCGCACGCCTTGTTTGTTGTGGAACGCCCGCCCGAACGCCTTGCACGCAGCGCGCCTTTCATCTTCTTTTTTTTCGCTGGCGCCGGGTGCGGAGAGCATCTGCTACTACCTTTGAGAAAGTGCCCGTAGTGCGCTAGAATGATGGTTGTCATTTCACAATTCACGACAAAGGTGGTGCAAGTGAAGACGAACATTTTAACCGGTTGTGCACAGAGCTTACTTCTTTTATTTTAACCTCGAATTTCTGGCGCGCTATAGCCAAACCGCTCAGCGTTCGGCGCGCGCGGCGTTTCATTGTCTTTTTTGCGCGGGCCCCGCATCTATGTTGCAGGGAGCTTCAACGGCGACGGCGGGATGCGGGCCTAAGGAGCTTCGCTCCTAATAAACAGAAGTAAACAGAGGAAAGGCACATGAATAAGACAGAGAGAAGAAGAAGAAAAACCTGACAGATCCCACCCATTGTGAGAATAGATGTAATGCGAAGCAGCCAGCAAGGTGCAAATGATGCTGTACATAGCATGCATGTCATGATTTACTTGTTAGAATCTGTCTTTTATGTTCGTCGTACAGTCACGTCGCGCAACACCAATTTTGCTGCATATCAAGCCAGTGCACAATGAGCGTGGCATGTAAATCGAGTTGTACATGACATGCACGTCATGATTTTCATGTTACCACCTGCAACTTATGTTCGTCATATAGTCATGTCACGCGATACCAATTTTGGTGTATATCAAGCTAGCAAAACGGCCATGTGCGCACCATGAGTGTGGCATGTAAATCATGTTGTACATGACATGGATTTCATGATTTTCATCCTACGATCAGTCATTTATGTTTCTCATACAAACACGTCACGCAATACCAAATTTAGTGTACATCAAGCTAGCGAAACGGCCGCGAGCGCGCCATAAGCGTGGCATGCAAATCACGTTGTACATGACATGTCATAATATTCATATTACCACTTGTTATACATTCGTCATACGGTCACGTCACTCAATACCAAATTTGGTGTATATCAAGCTAGCGAAACGGCCTCGAGCGTGCGATGAGCGTGGCATGTAAATCATGTTCTACATGACATGCACGTCATCATTTTCATATTACCACCTCTCAATTATGTTGGTCATGCAGAAATGTCTCAACACACCAATTTTTTTTAGGGACAAGCTCCTTAGGGTGTGGGTCGTTCCCTCCTCTGTAATAGTATGTTGTAGTAGCCACTTCTAGTTAGTTTTAAGAATTGCTCACTAGATGGCGTTGTGTGTATATGTCCTTGGAAATAATATCACTAGATGGCGTTAGTCGTTTTCGTATGGTTGACGATTAAAGAGGATAGATGGCGCTGTTATAATTGGGATTGTCGCGCCGACGTGGTGCTTGGAGTCGAGCACCGGAGGTGGACTCCATCGTGATCAACGGTGAGGTGAACTTCACCAGAGAGGAGGTAGTCAGCTCCACAGTGTTCTCGTGTGAGTCGCATGCAAAACCAGGGCAGCCGGTATCTGCGGAGCATGCGGCGGCTCCGGTATACTCACGGCGGCACAACCCATAGCCAAGGACGCGTGGCTTTAACAACTCACAGCAGCGTTCTATGGCGATGCATGCGGAGGCGAAGCGTTGCGTCGAGCACTGGTGTGGACTTCGGCGTCTCGGTATTACGAGACCAAAAAAACTAATTAGTGTTAAAGTTGCTGCCGTAGAAAGCGCAGAACATACCGGAATGGAATCTGTGATGATAGCTGCTGCTGATTCGTTCGAGAGAAGTTTGAGCAATGCTGGAACTATAGCTACTAATTCTGAAATTATTATAGGTTTATGACCAGGAAGTCGAACCCAAAAAAGGCAATCAAAAGAAGCAGAAATTATGCCTATCCTGTCCTTTTCGTAAGCGACCGATGCATCAGTCACAATTATATTGCTTGTTGTCAGTTAAGGAAGGAAATTTTGTAACTGCTTATTTAAATATCTAAATGGCAGTTGCTCCGCATTAGAACGGAATATATCAAAATCTATGTGAAGGCTGGAATTTTGCTTAATTGTGGAGCCAATATGTTTGATTTTTACATTCAGTAGTGCTAGCAGTGCTTGTTGGAACAAATTTTGTGTGGGGTGTTTAGTCGCGACCATTTTGTCGCTCGGTTTTCTAACATAACTGCAAAACGATAGTCGTGAGACGAGTATGTTAAGAATGCTTGATCGGTTACTATCCAGAATATATCGAAGTAAGATGGTGATCGTGCTCCCATATCAATCACATTGTTTCCAACACACTTAGGAAGTCCAGAGCACAACCGCGAAGCTTCTGTTTCTAATAGTATTATGTATCTCATTTTATAAATTGCGCTGCCGGAAAACAAAGCGCGACCGAATTCCATGGTAGGACGCACATGCATTTTATAAATCATCATCAATATTGTTCGTTGCAACCCTGTTCTTCGGTTTTAGAGCTTTCGTAGCCACCCCATCGCGCAATTTGACTTAGAGCCCACTTCTTCATTATAACTTTTGCAGTTTAATGCTCCATTATGCATGGAGCTCAAGTATTTAAAGGGGCCGTGCAACACTTTTTGGGCATGGTCAGAAAACGCTGCCGATCCGGTAGTCGAGGCTCCCAAGAAAACGCGAGCTAAATATTATAGAGCAGCACGCAGCCTGGAATTCACTATAAATTCTGAATGCCAGCTGAAAATTGCTTTCTCTTCTCTCGGCAAATGACGCTACAAGCTCAAAAATCACTCGTCACAGCCATTGTATCAGCCATTGGCTGATTTGAGCATGGCGCGCTCGGTCGTTACTGGGGCCGCCTCGGGAGGCCGCGACTTGTCCAGGAGTGCGCGCGCGATCGCACTGAAAAGTCGCGTATTCGAAGAAAAAAGAAATAGAAAAAGTGCTCAAGGTCACGAGGCACGCGTGACGTATTTTCTTTCCCCGTGCCATACCTCACTGCTTAGCTTCCAGCGCTTTCGTCGGGACGAGAAAAGAGAGAATGCAATTGCAACGTGCGACAAATCTTTGTAACTCCGCTCGTACTGGATGGATTCTAAAAATGTTTCTGGCGGTGAATTCGTGAGGCAATAAGCTCCTTTAGTGAATCAATTCCACGGCTACTTGCAAAAGTGTTGCAGGGCCCCTTTAAGGGAATTCACTTGCGGAGTGATCAGTTCGTGATATATCAGTGAAGTGCCGAGAGGATCCTTAAAGATAACTCGAGAAGATTGCATGAGAAGTGAAACTTGAGCTAGTCGGTAGGGATTCATCTTGAGTTTAGCAGCGCACTGAGGGACGAGGACTAAGAAAAGAAGGTGCACAACACGTGCGCTAACTCGCAACTGATTTTATTAGGAAAGAAACATGCTAATATAAAGGTGAAGTACGAAAAAAATTGACGGCAGATCCACGAGGTGAATGATGATGAGATTGGGCGAAGCTCCTGGAAGTAATCATCGGTTAAACCGTGAAATTTCTTCCGTTAATTCGCCCGATATAATTGGCGTGAAACGATTGATTAAATGTTTTATCAAACTTTTATTGCTGGTTTCCGTTGTCCTTTCATTATGACCGCTTTGTGGTCGGTGAAATGTAAGCTAAGTGGCTTGCATACGAGCACCGACGGCAACGAGCATCGTCAACTACAAACCTGTATCGCGATATGGTTTTGATTATAAAACCATTGCTTTAGAAAACACCTGGCGTCTTTCGTTAAGCAGCTGGCGTCTTTTCGTTTTGCTTTAGAAACATCTGGCGTCTTTTCGTTTTGCTTTTAGAAAACATCTGGCGTCTTTCGTTGGTGTATTTCATCAATCCACGGCGTTTTGAACAAAATTTTTATTGTTTAATCACGCACAGGAGAAATCTCACCAGGCAATCTACTCCTTGGAGGTAAACAATGGCTGCTACTGGGAATGAGAGACAGCAGAAGTCGGCTTTTAACACTTCTACTTCTACTAACGTTTCCTACTGGAACACGCCAATGGCTGCTAATGGGGAATGAGAGACAGAAGAATTCGGCTTTTAGTTAACGCGCACGCTGCGAATTTTTTATTGTTCAACAACGCACAGGAGAAATCTCCCACCGGCACCACCTTGGAGGTCAAAGCGTAAGACTGGTTACGCACTACGACGAGGGACGAACGGGTGCCGCTTTAAGGGAGCTTCGCCCCTAAAAAAGGCACAGAAAACAGATAAACTTTGTGATCATGTGCAGGTGCCGCTTAGGTATCGAAATTCCACGTCACTTAGCGCGATAGAAGGTAGACTGACACATTTTTTGTCCTTTCCTTTGGATGTGGAACGCTTCGATGACTTCTCTTGCCATCTGCTGTTTATGACGTGACAGAATCATAGTGTCGGCGAACAATGGTGTGCAGCCGCATTGTTTACAATGGGCGGCGAGTGAACATGGCTTCGTGTCAGACAGTGAACGTTCATGCTCCCTAAGACGGATATTGACATACCTTCCGCTCTGTCCAATGTATGTTTTTCCGCATGATAATGGGAATTTGATAGACGATGGCCTTCTTTGCATTCTGTGTACTGAAAAGTGTGGTTGATGCCGCATTTGCCGTGAAAACTCCCATTGTCTCTGATTTGTGTATCAGTGCTTTTCTGCACTTTTGCGCATATGGATTCCAGTTTATATTTGGGGAGGAAAACACATCGTCGACACGTCATAACTAGAGAACGGATTTTAGGCAAATGCCTATTTTTTTTCAACTGCGTTCCTATCGTGCCACTTTGATATATGAGCACGAATTAGGGGTTAGGGAGGGCTTTTCTGAGTGTTTTTATAGTGCCTATAAATGCCTATTTTTCGGGTTTGTGCCTAAATGTCTATAAGTGCCTATAAATGCCTATTTTCAAAAAGCGGCGTCCGTATGAGCCCTATTTAAACTCAAATTTTGCTTTCGAGTACAGTTTGAGACCGTAATTCATATTACCGGGCAAAATTGACGCTTCGGAACTTTATGGGTTGCCACATATTAGTTCGCTAGTTCAACAAACTTCCGGTAAGCAACCGCTAGCAGCAGTGAAACGGGACACGCCGGCCACTTTACCCCACCCCCACTGACATGCCGAGAGCGGTTGGAGCAGGGTGAATAGGAGGAGAGGAAAAAGCGCTATTCCTGCAACCCTAAATGTGAGCACGTCCCAGCGTATACAATGCAATGGGGGAGAGGAAAATAAAGGTGGCAAGAGGAGAGGAGAAAAGAGGAGAGTGGCGTTCGTGGCCGAGGACGTGGAGGGCGGCTTTTACAGCTGGTTTTCCAGTCCAGTTTTCCCAAGGAATTGAAGCACCTGCTTGAAGACGTGTGTGTGGCGGGGGCAGAAAACAATAGGTACCTCTGTGCAGCAGCAGGAAGATGGAGAACGAATGCGAAACCATGCATGGAGTGCCGTCAGGGGAATGTAGAGTGCAGGTAAAAAAATCAGATGTGCATTTGGCTTTTGTTTCGTTTGTAATTTACTTCTTAAAGGGCGCTTCACCAGGGCACATAAGAAACTTTAGTCAGACACTGGAAGTTGTTGCGTGCCCAATGAAGAGCTTTGTACCACAATAACTTTTTGATTGGTTCATTACGAGCCGCGAAAGCATGATGCTGGTAGGTGAGCTTGAAACCTTTGCCACTGGCAAGCCAAATTTCTTCCCTGCCCTCTTCGGTATCGGAGGAACTCGGAGCCGGAAGATCACACGACGCAGACGCATCAACACGTCATGCGCACGCAAGGTTACACTGGGTGCACTTGACATGCCCAAGCCAGGTCGTGCACACAAGCGGTGTTGTATCGTTTCGGTGTTCTAGTGCACTGCCCGTTTGTGTGGGATGGATCCCTTTCTGCGCTTGGCGAGGCTGGCATGGATGATGTATCTATACCACGACACAGCGCGTCGCACCGCTGGAACTGCTCTAATAGACAATGTATCAAAAACACGCCAAGCGTTGTCAGGGCTGGCGCCGGTACGACGCGGCAACGGAGAGAACACGGACATGAAATTGAGGTAGCTTAGTCTCGCATCGCGCTCGATTCGAAGTAAAATAATAAATAAAAACGCACACAGATTCCCTTTGTATGTTTTCATATTTCTACAACTTTTTGATTGTTCTATTCAAGCAACAGTTTGCACAAATTACACATGTCGCCTCGAATCATTCTCGCAGTGTCACGTACTACTCTGACGTACGCCGGACCATTCCTTATCGTACGTCACCTCCTCCATATTGGTGCGCGCGCCCGTGAGATCAAGGGCAAGCGGCTTTTAGTCTGACATTTCACCTCTTTCCGGGGTGCGTAGCGTTGCAAATCTTGGCAGACGTGATCGTTAGCGCCCAGTGCATGCATTACGCTTGCCAGCTCGAAATGCTCAAACCTGGTAAGGGGCCCTTTAAGGTGTTCACAGACAGCGGATAAATTGACCCTGCGCGATTACCCCAGGCCAATACGAGGCTAAAAGACCCTTCATGCCTTTTAGCGGTCTGGATATTGGCTCCTGGGCTGCCCTCCTTCGCAGCCATGCCGAAGAGAAAGAGACCAAGGAGCGTGTTTATTCGACGGCGGACACCTAACTCACCAATGCTGGACAATAAAAGAAGAGACCGTGTTCTGGAAACCGTGCGGGAAAACGGACAATAGCATAGCTAATTAAACCATTGACGCCTTTGTGCCATCATAAACTATGACATTTGTTTGCTTTCCTGCTGTAGACACAGGAAAGCAAACCTTTCTTCGAAAATTTGAGTTTTTGTAAATATTTATTGTGCCTATATTTACGATTTTGGGGGGCCTAAAGCTGTGTTTTGTCTGCCTGTTTTTGGCGCCTAAAACACGATTTTTAGTGCCTAAAAATCCGGCCTCTAGTCATAACATTGAGCCACCGTTTTTCAAACCATGAGCCACATGGTGAGTATACGGAATGACCGTGTACTTTTGGGCTCTCGTAGTCCGTTCTTCGTTGCCCCCCGCCTGTGAACCAGTTGGCTTCAAACGTTTGCGCATCTTTTCGCACGCTTGCGCAATAGTGTGCTCCGGAAAACCCGCTTGCTTAAGTCTTGCCACCTGTTCATTGAAGCTAATCTGTAGCCCGTCCTGACACAATTTCTGCAAGGCAGAACGAACACAGGAAAAGGCTATGCCCTGTTTGATTAACTTTGAATGGTTCGACCTGAAATCTAGTAATGGTTTAAGTGAACGGGGATGATAGCGCCAACACACATGTGTAGGTAGAAAATCTAACTTCAAGTCTAGGAACTGTAGTGCTCCTTCTGTCATCATCTCAACCGTGAAATTTAGGCCGCTGCCGTTCTCTCGGAACACTTTTAAGATATTCACGGAATGTCGACAATAATCACGAACATCAAAAAGCACCAAATAGTCACCAAATAGCTCAACGTTATGACGTCGACGTTGTGTTTTCCTCCCCAAATAAACTGGAATCCATGTGCGCAAAAGTGCAGAAAAACACTGATACACAAGTCAGAGACAATGGGAGTGTTCATGGCAAATGCGGCATCAACCACACTTTTCAGTACACAGAATGCAAAGAAGCCATCGTCTATGAAATCCCATTATCATGCGGAAAAACATACATTGGACAGAGCGGAAGGTGTGTCAATATCCATCTTAGGGAGCGCGAACGTTCACTGTCTGACACGAAGCCATGTTCACTCGCCGCCCATTGTAAACAATGCGGCTGCACACCATTGTTCGCAGACACTATGATTCTGTGACGTCATAAACAGCAGATGGCAAGGTAAGTCATCGAAGCGTTCCACATCCAAAGGAAAGGACACAAATGTGCCAGTCTACCTTCTATCGCGCTAAGTGGCGCGGAATTTCGATACCTAAGCGGCACCTGCACATGATCACAAAGTTTATCTGTTTTCTGTTCCTTTTTTCGTACTTCACCTTTATATTAGCATGTTTTTTTCCTAATAAAATCAGTTGCGAGTTAGCGCCCGTGTTGTGCACCTTCTTTTCTTAGTCCTCGTCCCTCAGTGCGCTGCTAAAATCAAGATGACTCGAGAAGATTGCTTTGGTTTTAATTGAACACTGCAGGAATACTTGCGAGCCATGCCTTTAGAATATTTGTATAATTCTGTAATGCCTGATAAAGAGAGTGTATTCACGCATTAAATCTGCCCGCGAAGCTTGCGGGCAGATATGATGCGTGCTTCAAACTCCGTTTAAGGATGTTAGCTTCTTCATATGGTTATTCAACGCACATTTAAATTATGTTCTTTTGCCCGTTTGTTCAACAGACTGGAAGGTGTTTCAACGAACGGGCAAAAAAAACACAATTTGACTGTGCGTAACAAAGTGGGAAGCTTTCCAGCAGATATCCTTGAAAACATAGCGGATGTATTTCCATTTTTTTTAGAACATCCTCTTTCTAAAAAAGGCAAATTGCCAGAAATAACGTGAAATCGTCGATGCGTTTGTTATCAGGGAAGCGGTAGACAGTTGCATCAGCAAGCCACCTATTTCGCTCACTGACGCTGAGACCCAATACCTCAAAGGTTTCATTTAATACATTTATTTTACCGTGTTTATTGTTGGTCATATTTTCATGATTCACTCACATGATTTGTTATCGCGGTCGCACTGCCTGCTTTGGCTTGTTGGCTGGTTTTGCTTGTTGAATTTCGTGAAGATTGGCTTGTTCAACTTTTGCTGTTGTTTTAAAGTTTGACGGTATCTGTTTTCATTTCTTTGCCATTTACATGAGCGTGCGAGTTGCGCACGCATGGTTTTAACGAAATACACGTGATATTTATCCGTGAAAATGTAGATTGCTTTCTGACGTGGCCGGTTTGACTCGACAGGCGGCGTGGCATTTCACCGCTGTAAAAGCGAGTGTTTGTCGCAGTGAAGTGCAAGTTCACCGCACGTCCTGTGCCTTTAGGTTTTGTCGGTGTGCCTTTATATCAGGAGATTGTACGTAGAAAAAATGTACCACGTGATTTTAGGATGTATACAGGCCTTCTAATGCAAATTTTTTCGTGATGCTTTGAGCTTCTTGATTTTTTCATTAACATTCTTGTATATTTGCGCACAAAATGAAAATATGCCAGTGGCTGTACTAGGAGCCAAAATGATAGAAGAGGGTCTACCGCCCAAAAGGCATACTATTTCAGCTACAGAACGGCCGGCGTTACGCGTCAATATATGGTATGGAGGTGGGCTCGGTGGCTGAGCCACAACGCTGACGTCTAACACGCTGGTTTTCGCCGTGCAGATGGTCACCACCGCTGTTTGCCACGTGCTGCTGCCTCCACTGCTGACGGCATGCACCGTGGCGCCTCTGGAGCATGCGCCATCGTTCAACCACAACCCAAATCAGATTACCGTTCCGCTTGTCTTGGCTTTGCCGGAGGAACGCAGATCGACAACCGACTAATGGATGCTCCTGCCGTCGTTGGATCCCGCATCGAAAGGAACACTATCAAGTCCACCAAATATCAGGGAGCAGCGACCATCGCGACCACTTTGTGGGCTCGGTGGCTGCGCCAACAACGCTGACGTCTAACACGCTGGTTTTCACCGTGCAGGTTAGTGCAAAGTACAATCTTTTCAGTGAGAAATCCAGTGATTATTGTTTGGTGCAGCTTCCGAGCCCTCAGTGCTGCTTTGATCTTTTTGGTGAATGTGTGCATGTCATTTAGTCTTTGCTGTTGCTGTCAGGAGATGTGGAAACCAATCCAGGGCCTAACATGAACGATGTTCTCGCCGAGTAACAGAAGCTGACAGCTGGGAGAAGTAAACTAATCACTGAGGTACAAGGCCTAAAGAATCAGGTTATCAGCACCGATGGAACACTAACGGATCTAAGTAAGCGAATGACAGAACTTGAACAACACTACCTGGCACTGATACCCATACGAAGTGAATTAGAAGCGGTGCACGCTGCTACCGCCGAAACTGGTCGCCTGGTATCTAACCTCGAAAGCCGCATAGATGACGCTGACAACCGTTCTCGTAGAAACAACTTAATGTTGTATGGCATTCCAGATTCCAACCCTTCTGAAACTTTTGGGCAGTTCGAAAAAATATTCATTGATATTATTCATCAGCACATGGACATAAGCCTGGACGCGGGCGCACCGGCTGGGACGGTACTCACTTGGCCGTAACCACCCCATTATCGTCAAATTTGCACTCTACAAAACTAAAAAAAATTAGTCCTGATTAACGGTCGTAAGTTAAAGGGGAGTAACTGCGCAATTGGAGATTTTTCACCAGCCATTCGAAACGCGCGCAAACACCTTACTGCTTTCGGCAAAAGTAAAAGAACGCCTTTGAAACTACGTTTCAAGAAACTTGTCATAGGATCCAAACGATATGAATATGATGAATCATTCAATACCGTAAAAGAGGCTCATTAGCAATCGAAGCGCTACAGAGGCTCACCAAACCCTCGCCATATTGCCACAACGAATAAGCTTTCTTTATCTGTTATATTCACTGACGCCCGTAGTTTTCTTCCAAAGCGGGAAGATATATCAAATCTTGTTTCTTCATCTAGCAGTAATTTACTCATCATGACAGAAACGTAGCTCACAGGCGACATCAGTGACAATGAGGTATTATCAGACTTGCCAAACTTCCAAATTCATCGTCATCACCGTCTCGGAGCACGAGGTGGGGGGAGCTTTTATAGCATTTAGCAAGCAAGTACCTTGCACAACAATTATACCCCCTGATGGCCTTGAGATAGCCTGGCTACTTCTCCGCTCATTCCCACAGGCTGTCCTGCTGGGTGTCTGTTATCGACCCCCCTGTTAACAGCCCCGATTTTCCTGGAAAGCTAAACAGCATTTTGTGCCAAGTTACAGCTGCGCATCCTAATGCTCATATTCATTTATTCGGCGACTTTAACTTCCCTGGTATTAACTGGCACGATCTATCTCCCGGAGCATCAACTAACGCGGAGGCCAGTAATTTCATTGACGTCTGTTTAAACATTAATCTTTCACACCTTGTGTCTCGACCAACACGTGTTTCGCGTGATTGAGCGAACGTCTTTGACCTTATACTATCCAATAATCCAGACAGCTTATCATCTTTAACCTTTCTTCCTCCTATCAGTGACCACAAAGTTCTTCACGCCACATGATTATTTTCCGCAGCCCCACGTGCGACATGTAGCCATAGGTCGGCACTTTAAGGGAGTACTCACTCAAACTCACTCACCACAATTTTTTCAGCCTTCGCACTCACTCACGTTCACACTCACGTCCACTCACACTCATCAGTACTCACTCACGTTCATACTCACCTCCACTCACACTCATGAGTACTCACTCACGTTCACACTCACGTCCACTCACACTCATGAGTACTCACTCATACTCAACTCACCACGTTCAAATGAGTGTGAGTGAGTGTGAGTTGAGTGCACTCATGAGTGAGTGTGCCGAACTGATGTAGCAAAACAATCAGCCTATATGATAGACGCAACGTCCAAGCCATTAATGACGAATTAACTGCCTTTCTACCTAACTTTGAGTCTCGATTACACGAACGATCTATTGATGAAAATTGGGTGCTCTTTAAGTGTAAAATGATTCACTTAGCACGCAAACATATACCGAAAATTACCTTCCGTGAGAATCGTCAGAATCCATGGTTCACCAATAACTTAAGGCGTTTAGAAAATAAGAAGAAAATACTTTTCCGAGCTGCTAAATAGAGGATTAGGATGTTGTAGGTTGCCGGCGGATCTAGCCTTGCGAAATTTGCAGGCAATTGCCCCACCCGGTTTCCGCTTTTCTGATCATATGGAACCAATGTCCTTAAAGCGAAGCGCGGGCATGCTCTATAGAAAGTCGCGCGCAGCGCCACTCAGCCCTGCTTAACCGGTGGCCTGTGAGCTGTTCCACATACAGTATTTTACCGGGCCCCATATCCCCACACCACACCCCAACATAAATGTCACTCATCACCAGTCACATTCGAGACCTGTGCCGGTCAAAAACATCAAGAGCAGTCGCGACACCTCCTTCCTTAATGTCTAGTGCCCACGCGGACACACAATATCGTTTACACTGTCGTGTGGCGAGCCTAAAGGTTGTAGTTCTTCAAATAAACATTGACGGTCTTTCGTAAGTTCACGACACTGAGGCAAATAATGTTCTATATCGCCACAGGTCTTGTAAGCCGGGCACAATGGTGTCGCGGAGAGTCTGATCTTGTGGAGCCATGCTGGTGTACGCGCTGAACCCGTCCGAATGCGATGTAACAAAGAGGCATTTTCCCTTGTTAGCCCTTTCGTCACACACGGCTGGTGAGGTGTCAACCATAAAGAATGGAAATGCCTGTTGACAGCTTCTCTTAAAAGATGTTGATGGTCTCTGGGAGCCTTCTTAGTTGGCCTAAGTTCCAAAGCACTCCGGGCAAGTCTGTCAGCCGCCTCATTACCCGATATACCAACATGCGATGGAAACCATTGAAACTTGATAGCGCTGCGCAGGTCTTTAAGGATATGCAGTGATCTTTGAGTGCACTGCTCCAAAACCAGCCCATGCTTTAGCCGCTGCACAGCAGGCTTACTGTCCGAAAGCAGCACGACTTGTTGCTCCCTGCAAAACTTCCATTTCTTCAGGGCTACCTGAATTGCCACGCTTTCACATGCTGTCGACGAAACAACGCTGTCGAGGCGCGCTGCCCAGGACACCTTTAGGGACGGGATCACAAACGTTGCAGCGCTTGCTCCGCGCTCTATGTCAACCGATCCATCAGTGAAAATTTTGAGGTGGTTGGCGTACTTCTCTTCAATGTACTCAAGCACCGAAGAACGTGCTTCTGCTGTGGGTGTGGAGCGCTTGCTGTGCATCCGTGGAATCGTCAACTGGCAGTCGACATTCTCATGTGACCAAGGTGGGTCTTTTCGAAGTTGTTTGTGTCTGGGCAATTCCAGGCCAAGATGACGAAGAGTGTTGAGGACCACGTAAGCTCGTGATTCCGTACGTCGCCGAAGGCGACTGACGAGTGCTCGTCCTGGACTCGATTTACGAAGTCGGCAAAGCTGTGTCAGCAGTCGTTGATAGGCGAGAAGACGCAGCGGTGGAAGACAAATGAAGCACCTTGACGCTCGCTGGAGACTTTGGCACTCCCAAAGCAACTCTTAGGTCTTTACGATGAAGTGTTTCCAGCCATTCGTACTGCGACTCCCTTGGAAAGATCAGAGGCAATTGGAAGAGCACACGGTTGACAATTACTGCCTAGTGTAACCTTATCACTGATGATGGATGGCTTCCCCAGCTTGTTCCTGCCATCCTTCTAAGGATGTTTACACGGGGTGACAGGGCTGAAATCGTCTTGTCTACTGCACGTCGCCAATTCCTCCTGGAGTCTAGTGTGACCCCCCAAGGAATCTCATGTATTTAGCTTGCTGAATTAGGTGAATCTGGAAGTGATATCTTCATCCTTGTTTCTCGTCTTCGTATACCGGGGAATAGCATAAACCGGGACTTTTTTGCTGATATTCCAAGTGCTAACGTTTGGGAAAAGTATTATTATTCTGGAAAAAATGTACTTATCTGCTGTTCGTGGTGCTAAGCATGCTTTTTTTAACGATGACTTACCCAAAATGCTTAGAGATAACCCGAGGAAATTTTGGCAAGTAATAAACCCAAGACATGCTCGCGCCATAACACTTGCTGACGATTCGGGGAACATTACGGTATGTCTGATACTGCATGTGCCACAACTTTCAACAATGCTTTAGTTTCAGTTTTTACTAAGGATACCAGTGCTTATCTGCCATTACTTTCTAGCAACATAGTCTCTGGAATTCCGGCCATTACATTCAGCGTAGATGGTATTTCACATGTGGTTAATAACCTAAAACTTTCATCCTGTGCCGGTATCGATGGTATTAACCCAAAAATGCTAAAAAATACTAAAGGACATATCTTCTGCATTTTTGTGTCTCAGTCGATTTTGTTTGCTCAGTCGCTTTCAGTAGGCTGCATCCCTTATGAGTGGAAAGTAGGGAAGGTCATTCTACAAAACAGGCAACAGTCATCTACAAAACAGGCAACAGGCTTCACCCGCTAAATTATCGCCCCATCTCTCTTACGACTCTGCCAAGTAAACTCATGGAACACGTCACTTACTCACTCATTATGGACCATTTAGATGCCAATCATTTCTTTCATCCTGCACAGCATAGGTTTCGTAAGGTCCTTTCTTGTGAAACACAGCTAGCTCTTTTCATTCACGATCTTCATACGAATCTTGATGGTAACAAACAAACTGACGCTATGTTTCTAGACTACGAAAAGCTTTCGACATGGTTTCTCACCGACACTTGTTACACAAACTTTCCTTCTTAAACTTAGACTCTGACGTACGAAAATGTCTTCAAGCATTCCTAATCAAGCGCTCGCAGTTCGTCAGCGTCAATGATCAGTCCTCCGTCCTATACTTGCGGTCTCTTGAGGTGTACCCCAGGGGTCTGGGGCACACGTATCAACAGCATACTATCATCGGCGAACCAATCACTCGGCTTTTTGAGGCGCCACTTACGTCATGCCACATAGTTCAGTTCAGTTCAGTTCAGTTTTATTTCCTTAAGGGCCCCCCATTCAGGGGGTGTTACATAAGGGGTGGGATTACAAGTAAAAGTTTAACAGGGATGGTTCAGTTAACATTGCAGATGATCAGTGATGCGTTCTTGAAAAGTAGATGATGAGGCAATGTTGACGATGTCGCAGGGCAGGCCGTTCCAGTCTGAAGCTGCTCTGAGGAATAATGAAGCAGAATACGTAGTGGTATGCGATGGCGGGCGGGCAACTTGAAGTGGATGACTGGTGCGGTGGGAAATGCGTGATGCGGCTGTGATATAAGGCGATTGATTGAGAGAAGAATAAAAGAACTTATGATAAAGGTTAAGGCTAGCAATGCGACGACGATAAGAAAGAAGTGATAGGCCGGATTCAGCTTTCAAGGGTGAAATGCTGATGTCATATGAATATGAAGAATGAATGAATCGGGTGGCCCGGTTTTGAACAGCTTCCAATGCGGTAATTAGATATGATTGATGCGGGCTCCAGATGGCGGATGCATATTCTAGTTTTGGGCCTTATAAGTGATTTATATGCGAGTAATTTAACATGAGGTGGGGCGAGTCGGAGATGGCGTTTAAGAAAACCGAGTGTTTTGTTCGATGCTGAAATTATGTTAGTAATATGGGTGCGCCATGATAAATTAGAAGAAAGGACGTGAGACTAGCATACATATCACTAATCAGGCCTAAAGTTGAATATGCTTCGCCTATCTGGGACCCATATCAAAAATACCTCATCAACGCTCGTGAGTCTTTTCAAAATCGCGCAGCACGATACATTCATTCATCCTACTCCTATGACGTAAGCATATGCGCCCTAAAAGAAAAATCTGAGTTACAGTCACCCTTTCACCGTCGTACGATAGCCAGCCTTGGTCTTTTTTCATAAGTTTTTCTACAGTTCACTTAATCACATGCCGTACATCACCCCACCCACAAGAATATCGCAACGCGCTTGTCATCCGCTACATGTTTTAAAACCCATTAGGGCCCACTGTACTTTAAAAAGTACACTTCCTTTTTCTGGAATAGAAAATACACAACAGAATATTCTGATCTTGCTCATTAGAATTTTCGATGCCAAAGGTTGCAGCAAGATAATCCTAATTTGGAGTATTGACTCGGTTATATTTTTTTCTGTTTTATGAGTCGTCAAACTTTAGGAAAATGAGAGCCTGTTAAACGAACGTGGTCAGTACTACTTTTTCTAAATTAATTTGAAGTTTTATATCTTATATGTTGGAAAAACGGACTGCTTCTGCTTCAGCAAGAGCAATTCAATGTTTGCATAGTGCGAGAAGCCTATAGAGTGCGTAGTTTTGCTGTGAGGATTAATCAAATGTTGCTGTACTTTATTTAGTACACTGGGACTTCGTGGGAGCATACATGTAACTCTTGTTGTACGTTGCATCATAGATAGAACAGGCTTTTTTTTATGAATGCCGTTTTTTCGGTTACCTTAGACTCATGAGGCTGCGAAAGATGTCGCTGTGAATATACGAGAGAATCTTCATGTTTTAATTGTCGATTCTGACCCTAACATGGGAACTTAGGAGGAGGAGGGGAATGACGATGGTACGAATGGATGCTCTCTGCTAACGATAAAAAAAACATGGAGCGAAAGGAACGTGGGTAAGATAACTTCTGTTTTGACTCAGGAAAGCAGCTTTGTTTCGAAAATGGCAAAGACAACAGCATAGTTGCTATGCTGAGGAAAGACTACCCAGTTCAGTCACTATGCTCTCTATCTTGGTGACCATTCACTGAAAACAAAACAAAAAAAAAACGTAGAGCCACTGTCCTCCTCCTTCATCCGCAGTAACAATGCCATGAGAGGGTTTGAGCTCTACGATCAAGCTGCGAATGACTAGAAAATGTTCCATCCCTGATAAGAAGTACCAGCCCCTATTTACCCAGATGATCAAAATAGCCGCAGACAACGCATAAAGGGTCTGCTACCACCCTGGAGGCTTTAGCAGACCCTCTACGCGTTGAATATTGTCATTTAGTCGCATAATAGCAAAATACTGACTGCGCATTGTTGTACCCAACAGAAGTATCAAAGATCTCCAGTCTCCACTGTGCTTGCTATTACCCTCTATCCATACGGACATTTTCACAGGAAGCTGGCAAAACAGTTGAATTCTGCCACATTACACCAAAATGATGTCGCCAAAAGCGTGACGTTACGCTTTTCATGAAGCACTAGTCCTTCACTAAGTTGCATGGGCCAAGATAACTTTTGTTATTCGTTTGGCAAGGGCCCAGGGTACTCGGCCATCAAGTCACCTTGCCGATTGCTATCTCGAAGGCCCAGCGTACTTTTTATAGTACAGTATCATAACTCCTGAAGACATACACGTAACTCTATGAAAATTTGCACGTGTAGTTGTCTAGTGTGGTTAATTAACTAAGCAAAATATTAAAAAAATCGGACCAGCAGTTCTTTCGTGGGCCTTAATGGGTTAAGACTACGCTCACACACAACTACCTTCCCTGCTTCATTTTTCTCTCGAACAGCATCAGATCGGAATTCCCTTCCCCATCATGTTCTATCAACAAGTAACCACCATATGTTCAATGTTGCTCTGTCTTCTGTATTGCCAAATTAATTGTCATTGATTGTACGAAGTCACCACTTAACGCCTGTATTTATTTGTACAGTTTTTATTGTTTGTTAGTGTTGTATTTTTGTACAGTGTTATTTTTCTGCAAGATTTTCAGTAGTTACTACGTTCAATTGCCACATGCAGTTGTTTGTTTTCTATTATTACGAAATTAATGAACCTTTCTTGTACAATGAACCTTTCTTGAACTCCTTACTTAAGCGTGTTTTCGTTTGCACAATGTATCAACCTTTTTAATTCTTTTTTCAAAGTTCCATTGGTTTTCATTTTGAATTCCCCATTGCATGATGTACCCCACCTCTTATGTAACACCCCTCTAAACGTGATCCTTAAGGAAAATAAACTGAACTGAACTGAACTGAAGAAATGTTTGGACAATGTTTGGTTCGGGCTTCTCACCTGAACTAAAATATTAGAGCTGTAATATCAATTATTAAGTGAAAATCGTAATTTGTATTGATGTGATACGCTTAAATAAATATCATTATAATTTGAAGAAGTAACACCTTTAAAGATAGCGCGAAGTCCTTGCTTATGATGATATTAGTCGGCATTTCATGCCATAAAACGGGGCTAATATATTGGGGCAGTCTTTCACCATAAGTATAAACGTATGTAGCTCAGTCAGACTTATCCCCTGTGGTATAACCCGTGTTCCTTCAGCTCGATAGGAAGACATTGATTGATAAAGGCTACATATATTCTTTATATAAAAAGGCTACACGAAGCATACGTGTCGTGCTAATCTGTATGAAGGGATTAAATATAGAAAGCCCCCCAAATAGAGTGACTGCTCAATTGTGTATAGTAAGGGCGAAACTTTCCTCAGAAGAGGTGGTAACAGACACGGACGCCTCTCGGCTCGTACAAGCGCGACACCACGCATTGTTAACTTTACTCAGGTAGAGGTCAAAGAGCCAGTTCAAGGAGCCAGCTCGTATAATCAAAGTGCCGTTTATAAATAGGTCGGGTACACGTTGTCGAAGGGCTCTATACAGTACCATAACGAATCGCGCACAAGTGCTATGTACAGTCTAACAGGAATGTTAACTCTAGAACAAGCCAACGCGTGAGATATCGCTTGGTAACTTCCAGCTACATGGGAACAAACTTTTCCGATTTGGGCTTGCTAGCGCATATGGGGAACGAGTGACACGCCTCGCTCGTGTTGAAGAGACACTGCAGCGACATTCCAAGTAATCCTCAGAGTTGGTTTTTATTGCCTCAAAAATCAATTGCCGCAAAAAAATCTGGTGCAGTCAGTCATGTATGAGCGTAGTTACAGGAATTTGTTGCAGAAATACTGTAAGGTACCAATAAGGAGGAAAAGCTACAAGTACGAGTGACGGGTTTTCTGCTCCTCGGTTTCCCACATGACAGAGCCGCAAACGATCTGCTTCCCAAACGGTGATGGCCGCGTGATAGAAGCGAAACGCTCAAAAATTTCGCCTGGCCAACTCCAACGCAATTGCTCATCAGCCGTAAGCCGTGTGCGTGATCTGTGGAAGAATATGCTGCTACGAGCGTCCGCTCGGTGAGATGCCGTGCGCTAGCAGCAAGGACCAACCCCCACGGCGCAGGTTCCCTGATGTTCGACTGCTTTCAGTGACAGTTTTTTCAGTGCAACGTAGAATGTCTATCACACACATGTATTATTGAGCGAAGATTTTAATACTTTAATTTCCTCCCAGTCTGCGCGACCCTTGTAAGTACTATAAGGAAGCAATGACTAAGGTGTCGCAGTTGATCACTCCGAGCTTCGATGCCAACACGACTCAAGCGGAACAGGTAGCCAGCACGATCCTAAGCTGGCAGCGGGGACATGGTGCTGTTCCTCGCCGCAGTCGGTGTCACAGGGGCGATTTCGACTGCAAAAAGCATACACATCAGATCTATAAGTTATAGAATGCGATATTGATGATAAAACATGCAGCTACACTACTTAATCCGTAAAGTATCTGAATAACGTAACTTTTTTTTTGGATATGTGGTTATTGGAAAGTTTCGAATAACGAATTGAATAGCGTTACATGCGATTCTGAACTGGGATCGAATAGTGCATATTGAAAGAATCAAATATATTTCGAATAATCACTACCGATGGGAAAACAGCAAATGACCGAGACGATGGGGGTTATTTTGGTTGTTTTAATCGTTGAATTACAATATGAACGCAGACCAAGCTTTTATGACACTACACGCTACATTGATCACTGGATGAAGGCGTTAATGCTGAGAACTCCATGGTTGTTGGCGCGAAAGTGTTATTAAAACACTATCATCATTATGACAATGGTGGCTTGTTTGACAGTGCTATTCGCGACACATCGAAACATTGTGTAGGTGGTGTATCTAAATTTTCCATATGCGAAGCATTTCTTGGAGAACCAAAGAGACTTCCAGAGCGCGCGCGCCTGCCTGCCTGCCTGCTTGCCGGCCGGCCTGCCTGCCTGTCTGACAGCCTACCTTCCCGCCTGCCTGTCTAGCCGCCTACGTCTGGGCACTGAAGTGGTGGTGTCCTTAATTTCATGTGTACCAAAACTGGCATATGAGCTGGACATGAGTGCATGACGAAAACAATTCACAGAGGTGAAAGACCTGAGTAACCTGGCGTTCCTGTCGCGATCGTCAGGTAGCCCTTTCTGCTAGTCCCACCTGTGGCGCATACCCACATAGCCCGGCCCGTAGTATGTATTTTAAATGCTAAGAATTTCTTTGCGTACTGCAGGCCATTTGAGCGTTTCTGTCTGTCTGTCTGTCTGTCTGTCTGTCTGTCTGTCTGTCTGTCTGTCTGTCTGTCTGTCTGTCTGTCTGTCTATCTATCTATCTATCTATCTATCTATCTATCTATCTATCTATCTATCTATCTATCTATCTATCTATCTATCTACGTCTGCTGGGTGCTCTTGTGGTCGCATCCCGAACTTGGGGATAGACCAAAATTAGAATGCGAGCTTAAGAGGGTTTGAGGAATATGTATGGCTGGTCATGACATGAATAACATGGAAAATTCTGTCGCGTACGTCTTCCAACCTTTTCCTCCAGACGCGTGTGGCACATACCCGTATACCAAGGCCGCGGTATATGGGAATGCGCCACAGGTGACTGACAGTTTATATCTAACCAGGAACGGCGAGAACAGACTTTGGTAATTTAAACGTGAGAGCGTTAAGAAAAACTGTCATTGGAAGCGTTGACCTAAGGAATGCAAAGAATGAATAACAGAGCCCCAGCAGGAATCGGACCCAAGCATTCTACGTCGTATTCAGGTATTCTACCACAACGCCACGCTAGGTCTCGAATCTGCTTAGGAAAAATACCCTATGCAGGCGTAATGTGGGTGAAACGTCAGTAGTGGTTGTAGTGCTGCAGTCACCTGATTTTATAAAAAAAATATATGCACTCCTATGACACAGGCGCAGTGATGCCAATTTAGCGGATTTTCCGCTAAATCTGGCGGACTTTGTTTTATTCTTACGGGGGAAAAAAATTAGTCTAGCGTCTAGCGGATTTTTTGACGGGCCATTTTCATAGATGGTGGATTTCTGGCGGATGCCTCACGTAATGCACCGATTCAAAATTGTTGTGCTAGTCCTCTAAAAATGCAGAAATTGTGTAACTTCAGCACGGTAGCAGGACTCGTGATCACTTGCGGCGCCCGTCTCAGGCAAAACAAATATGTGAGGCTTAAAAGCAGCGATCGCTTTCTAGGCAAGACAAAACGGACGAGCCGCAAGGCACCCAAGCCGTGGACTTGCGGTGCAAACAGCGATTTCACAAGATTGTTTGCTGGCCTAGTTGGTGCTTACTTAAAGACATCATTTAGCCGCGAACTAAAACAGACACAAAAAGGAGGAACACGAAGCCACTCCTCCTGTCCCCATTTTGTGTGTGTTTTAGTTCGCGGATAAATTGTCTTTAAGCGAGCCCGCTGCCGCCGTGAAGCGAGGCAATTGGCAAAGAAGTTATTCTTGTTTTTTTGCGTTCGAAGTTGCCCAGAAGAAAGGAACGACGTCAGGCTGTTTCGGTTCTGTTTATTCTCCGTGTAACCTGACTCTCATTCCTCTTGAGTTATGCCCAAAATGGCATATCCGCAGAAGTTCAGGACGGAGTGGTCGAAGGATCCCTTACTCGGAAAATGGCTGCATTACAAAGCGTCCGCTGACGGAAAACAAGTTGCGGCGTGGTAGCACTACGGTTCTCAACTTGGCAGCCGATATTCGGGTCTGAAAGCTCATGCGAACAGCAAGAAGCATAGGGTATTGGCTGGCAGTTCTTCGATCCAGAAGCAACTGGGATTCACAACAAAAACGCAAGTCCAACCAGGGAATGCCGCTGAGAGCAAAACTGCTCTATTAATCGCCGAACAGCGTAAATTAGGACGGCCGGTCATATTTCCCAACTACATAAGACGTCGTTTCCTGACAGCGAAGCTGCAAGAGCGTATCGAATGCGCCGCTCCCAGTGCGCTTCCGTGACTAAGAACGTTTTTGACCCATACTTCAAGGCTGATCTGGCACAGGACATTGGCGAAAGACCGCTACGATAAACGATTGCATACAGCAGGGAAGCACGTGCTTCCCTGCTGTATGCAATTGTTTATCGTCGTAGCTGTCGTTCATTAATTCATACTATTCGTGATAATAAGGGTAGTTTGTGGTGACATGCATTCATGTGATGCCTATATGAGAACGTTCTTTCCGTAATAAAACTTTTTGGTTTCTAGTAAGCGCTGCGTCCTGGGTTTTTTCTGAGTCTTCGTGCAGTTTGCGCTTGTTTCATCATGAACCTTTACCAACATGCACAACTGGCAGTCATCCTCTAGTAGTCTAGTTGCACTCTTTGGAAGACTCGTTATTGGAAGGCTCTCATAGTTTACGGTAGCTTTTTAAGAATGATAAAGGTTTTCATCATACGAAATTTCTCTGTTTTTTCAATAAAATAGGTCTTAGCGGGAAATCTAGCGGATACGTTTTAGAATCTAGCGGAATCTGGCGGATTTCTTCTTGCTTTTTAGCGGAATTGTGACGCCCAGCAATGGCAACACTGCACAGGCGTCCCGTCGGGTTAACGTCATTGGTATACTTTAGCGCCATCCACTCAAGTTGGTCTACGTTGCACAAGCCAGGGCTACCGTCCTCGCAAGCACACGCGCTACTTATCAGCTTACCGCTTCTGGTGTTGGTAATATCATAGTGACTATGGTAATACCCATGTTGATGTTGGCATCGTAACACAACTGTAAACAAGTGGTTATATAAAACATTATGCGACTGTTCAACATATGGCTGTGCGTACAACATTCGTACATATCTTGAGCGTCATCTCGTAACGTTTCACTCAATAACAAAAATAACACCACAGTCACCTTCCCTCCGCATGCATCGCATGACACCGATTCCCATTGTACGTCGGATCTGCCGAATTTATTTTACAAGGAAAACCTTTTTAGTGCGCTCTGTCCCTTCTGTATTCTCTCCGATCTGGTACTCTCTTCCGTTCAATTGCTCTGTACAAAAACAAATGTTTTTCTTGCCAAGTATATTGCACCTACCAGCTACTTTGTTGCAGTACATTCCGCGGTATGCGAGTTTGCGGAACAGCGTAAATAGGCAGTAAATGTTTTGTACGACAGCGATAATAATACTTGTTGAGGTATTACGCGCCAGAACCACAAAATTATTATGAGGCATGCCATAGTGCGGGACTCCAGATAAATTTGGAACACCCGGAGGTCTTTTAGCGAAGCCAGAGTTTAAACACACGGGTGTTCTTTCCATTTCGCCGCCATCGATATTCAACCCCCCATGGCTGGGAATCAAAGCGACGCCCTTAATATTAGCAGCTGGACACCTTCCGTTCTGAGCTAGCAAGGCAGGTAACTTTACGTGGCTTATACAAGAAAGGGATATACGCCGCAACGCCAGCGAGCGGCACGATAAAGCTAAAGAGTTTCATCGCACGGATTATGCACACACCCACGAATAAGTAAAGGTTCTTTCATCACGCGGCTACGATGTCTCGCACAGAATTTCGCCGCACTCACGACGTACCAGTCACAGCCGCATTGCCGCCATGAAGCAAGCGCCCCTGGTGATATTAGCAACGGGAAATGTTACCATTTACTTGTTAGTGGAAAAATTGTTTCTACTGTTTCGTTACAGCAGAAAAATCTTAATACGTGTATTGCGAGTAACTGTAACCTGTACATTTTTTTATCTGTAATATTCGAAAAAAAAGTGAAGCCAGCTGCACGAGAGGGCTGTGTGTGCGCCGTTGTTGCCTTGGAGAGTGGACATTTCCATCCTTCAGCTGGAATGAAATAAATTTCCTGAAAGGGAATAAATCCCCACTGTTGTTCCAGAGTTCGTGCCCTCGTGCAACCCTTCTTCCCACAGGGAGATAGTCTAGCCGCCAAAGTTCAGGGGAACTCTTGGCTCGCCCACCAAAGCCATTACGCTACGGTTCTGGGGAACAGATCGTCACCCCCGGGAAAGTTTGACGAACAGGTCTGTCTTCCTGGGCTGTGCCGGCCTCCGACGAACTGTCAGTGCCCTGACCGCGCAGGTGGAATTCCTCAAGCTTCTTGTCGCGCATGCTTCACGACGATCGGTCAGCGACATGCCTGCGTAAGAGAACGTCCTGAAGTGGGCGAACAATGTGGAACACGTACCAAGCGCCGTGGAGGTGACACGAAGCAAAGGACTGATACTTTATCTGTGGCTGTGCCCGCCCATTGTTAGAGCCGTCGTCACAGCCGACTTTGTCGTGCTGGCATGCTTTGTACGACGAAAACTTTTCCTGCAAAAAAAAAAGTTGTTATCCTCTTGCTGAACGCTTGCCTCCTGATCCAGCCTCTGAGCAAAAGTCCGACTCCTGCTACTGTTCTCGGCAGCCTTGTGGCTCACTACGACACGCTACCATCGCTACCTAGTGAACGTCCTAACACCATGAACGTGCGTTTGGGAGGCGCGATGCTAATATCGCAAAGAGATAGCGCAGCAATCACGCTGACTTCGATGCACTGTTTAAATGTTCACGGAGTGATGTCTCTGATACGTTCAACCGCTATGTTGCTTTGAAAACCGCCGCACACGCAGCACATGCGCTTGTGACGCCGTGCGCATTCTTGAGGCCCTTTTCTCCCACGAAAGTGTTTTATGCCGGGGTCTACCCAGGCTCCACTGATGTATACCCGTCTCGGATATGGCGTAAAGTATAGACTAGCAGATGCCAAAAAAAAAAATAGAAAAACGGGCAGATCCCACACACTGTGGGAATCGATGTAAAGCGAAGCAGGCATCAAACAGCAAATCATGCTGTACATAACATGCATATCATGATTTACATGTTTGGACCCGTAATTTATGTTCGTCATACAGTTACGTCCCGCAATACCAATTTTGGTGTATATCTAGCTAGCGAAGCGGCCGCGAGTGTGGCATGAGCGTGGCATCCAAATCATAAGAGAGCAAATTTTTGGGCAAGTTGGTGATCCATTATGTGACACCAGCGCAAGAAAGGACAAAGGACAAAGAAGAACCACAGACGAACGCTGAACTTACAACTGAAGTTTATCTCCGAAATGGGACAGAATATAAAGAAAACGACACGTGAACAAAAAAGATTGCAAAGCACTATTTGCAAATTTTTTTGTAATTGACTATGAATTTGACAGGCACCAACTAGCCCAACAGCGAGTACTACCAGACTTTATCAACAGATGGGGTGATGCATGTGTCGCGAGGCCATCGATAGTGTTGCACACTATCGTAGTAGATTACCTCATGGCTAGTCACTGAAACACCTCTTTTACTTCATTTTTTATTTCATTTTAAATGCGAAGCATTTCTTAGTGAACTTCGGCGACTTTCAGCGAATCTATCTATCTTTCTTGCCGTCTACGATACTGTGCTCTCCAGACCGTGTCGTTAATGGGATTTATACCAAAATTGGTATGGAATAACATGTCTGTATGACGAACATGAATGACTAGTGATATGATGAAAGTCTAGCATGTCATGAAGAGTATGCTTTACACTCCATGGCCATGGTGCTCCTGCGGCCGTTTCCTTAACTTCATATATTCAAAAATTGGTATGATGAGACATTTCCGCATGAGCAACATAAATGACAGGTGGTAATATGAAAATCATGACGTCCATGTCACGTACAACATGATTTGCATGCCACGTTTATGTGTGCTGACGGCCGTTTCGCTTGCTTGATATACACCAAATTTGGTATTGCGTGACGTGACTGTATGACGAACATAAGGGGCAGGTGGTAACATGAAAATCATGACATGCATGTCATGTACAATGCCATTTACATACCACGCTCATGGTGCGCTTGACTCCAGTTCGCTAGATTGATATACAGCAAAATGGCTATTGCGCGAAGTGACTGTATGACGAACATAAATGGCAGGTGGAAAATTGAAAATCATGACATGCATGTCATGTACAACGTGACATGCCACGCTCATAGTGCGCTCGCGGCCGTTTCGCTTGCTTGATATACACCAAAATTGGTATTGCGTGACGGGACTCTATGACGAACATAAATGACAGGTCCTAACATGTAAACCATAACATACATCTTATGTATAGCATGATTTTCTCCTTGCTGGCTGCTTCGCATTACATCGACTCCCACAGTGCGTGGGATCTGCCGGTTTTTTTAGATGCGAAGCATCTTATGTTCGGGGCTATGTCCGTCCCTCCCTCGTCCCGCGTCCGGTCACTTTCATGGAGTAGGGAAGTCCCCATTATGCGAACCAGAACACTGTAGTAATATGGAGGCCGTCAACCACTACCACAGTCATCAGAGTCATGGCCGAGAGCACAGACAGGCGGCTTAGCAATGGCTAGGCAGGTGGTGTCTGTCGCCAAGGTTGACCCCATTCCTTGATCTTGCTTGCATGTGTTTGGAGGCGGCTTAGTCCGTCCCCCCCTTCCCGCGTCCCACACCACCACAGCGCATGCGCGTCCTCTTCTCCTCTAGGAATCCTCTACTCTGCGGAGCGGCTCCGGCGGCCCACATCCCCACAGCTCATGCGCGTCCTCTCCCCCCTCTCTCCTCTCGGAATCCTCTATTCTACGGAGCAGCTCCCGCGTCCCACACCCCCCGTAGCGCATGCACGTCCCCTCCCCCCTCTCTCTTCTCTCCTACGCGGTCCCCGTTCTCTCCTCTAGGAACTCTCTACGGAGCGGCGCGCACGACAGATGGTGCGACAGCTGCATACTCCGCTGGGGGGCGCCACGGTAGTTCCGCGGTATGAAAATGACGGAGCGCGCGCGCCTCATTCTCTCTCCTGTACAGCGCCTCGATGAGCGCCCGGGCCGCTGCCGTGAAACGAGAGCGGCGACGTTCCTCCCGCTCAAGCTAATTATCTCCCCGCTGCTTCGCATCGACACATGGTTCCCTTTAGCGGGAGATGGGGAAGTTTTTTTCAATACGTGTCACGTTCCCTGAGTATATATGTGTGTATGTTCCTCCATAAATTTCAGTTGATAGCGCTGTGTACGTGTGGTGCTTTCCTGCGTCCGTTTTTTGCACTACATTTAATAATGGTATCTTACAAACTCGCCCATCAAGACACCCTTCTAGCATCCTAGGCCTCATAATTACTATTCAACCTGAAGGCATGTACGCCATTCTGTAGCTGGTCTCCCGAAACAAGCGACCACAATGTAATTCATGCAGGCTTCTCTTTTTCACCGTTACATCATTCGAATCGCAAAATAGTCTCCAAATATAATTACGGGAATTATGCCGCAATAAATAACGAATTATAGTGAAACCTCGGTGATACGAGTTACAGCACTGCACGGGCCCGGACCGACCTGAAAGCCTCGGACAGTCCGGCCCGCGGGCCGGGCCGGGCCGTCCGAGGCGTTTTCCGGCAGGCCCGGGCTGGGCTCGGGCTTGAAAGTGCGGGCCTGGGCCGGGCTCGGGCTTGAAGCCGCGGGCCTGGGCCGGGCCCGGGCTTGAGGCTGCGGGCCGGGCCGGACTCAAGCCCGCAGATTAAAAGGCCTAAGTCGGGCCTTCGAGCACACGCGAACGTTATGCATTGCATGGTTTAAGGCATTCTGTGCCAAGCTGAAGTGACACGTGCAAAGAGCTGGCTCTTAGTAAAGCTGAGCAAAGAAAGTAGAAAAACAATTGAAGTTCTATTTTTTTTCTTTTCCGCAAAAAACCGCCAGGCCTGCGCGGAACGCGCAGCACAGTCACAGCGAAAGCTGAAGAGCGGCCTTTCTAGAGCCTTTTTTTAAACACTCTTCGGGCAACTACTACAAGCAAACTTGCATGGTACCCACTACGCCATAAATCATCATAATTTTTGTGTAGTGGGGAAGTGTTCACTATGCCATTATTCGTCATTTTTCGGAAAAGCGAGGTACCCACTACACAAAACGGAAACTTGGGCCAGTTGGTTGTACTTCATATTTACCGGCAGCGCAACCACGCACACGGACAGAGAAAAGAAGTGAAAAGATGTGAACCCGGCCCCTCTGTGTTTCCGTTTCACTTCTTTTCTCTGTCTGTGTATGTGGTTGCGCTGCCGGTAAATATGACCCACTACACACTTGTAACGCATTATGTGCGGTTTGTTCATGCTGTGCTGACGACCATGAAGAATTATGCCTGAGGCTTTTGTAGTGGGTTTCAGCATTGAACGACCCACTCGTTACGCTATTCACATTGTGGGACGTCATTGGTGTTACTTAACTGTTCTAAAACGCTTTATTACACATGTTAACGCGATTCCTTACGCGACATGAAGCCTGCACAGGGTCAGTTTGCAACGCAGTTTCAAGCACCGGCGGAGCTCAGTGGTAGAGTGCGGGGCTGCCACGCAGAGGGGCCGGGTTCGATTCCCATTCTGTCCTAGGTACATTTTATTTCTTTAGTTTTTTTTGTTATTTCGCGCGATAGTGGTTACGGACACCGGCAGCGGCGGCGGACAACTACGGCGCCAAGACGGCCCTTGTTGCGGTCTCATAACTTCTTTCGCTGTAAAACGAACATAGCTTCCCCGTGAAGAAAAATGATTTATACAAGATACCGCTCTACAAGAAATTTCTCCGTTACCATTTTTGCGATTACACTCGATACTATTACATTATTATAACCCTAATGTTAAAGGTATATACCGATACTGGTGCGTTTATTTTATGCTGTATGCTCATGAATTCACCGATATATATATATATATATATATATATATATATATATATATATATATATATATATATATATATATATATATATATATATATATATATATATATATATATTCTTATGCTAGATGACCAGATAGGACAAAATCGTACGATCAAGTTAAATACATGCGCAACAGCGTAAAAATAACAGCACTAACAATCGGCCACATCACGGTTGTTCCCATGGGAGGGATAAATATTTCGGTCACATACGGTACAATCGTTGAGTAAACAAAGATATTTCATGCTCGCATCCACCGTTGCGCCTATAGAGGTGTAGACGGAATTATATGTGGCTATCCTTGTGGTCGAATTGCTGATGTTAAGGCGCGTGTAAGCTTTAAATCACCTTCAAAGCGTCATATTAATTTCTGGTTGGGCAGTGAGGGAATTAAAGGGACATAACTTGTCACAGACATCGTAAGTTCGTAACTGTCTTGCTCGAGGCGCATACCTGAACCATCTCAAGGCGCAAGCGCGTGTAAGTGGCGCCATCCGGAAATTGAAGGCCCTGCCGCCTTGCAGTGACCACTGCGAGATTTTGCTAACTCAACACGCGTGAGCAGAAATCGCTCACGCGTGAGCCGCGGGAATCGAACCCGCGTCCTAGGACTTACCAGCTAAACAGCTTAATCTCTGAGCTACCATCGCGGGAAAAGCAACATTTGGATGCATGTACTGACAGGCATTTCCGTCCGATCACCCGCTACAAAGCGAACAGCGTCATTAATAATCATCATCAACAACTAATATCCTCTAGCGGGCCCAAGCCGGGCCTGGTCATGAACACGCGCGCCCTGAATAAGTTTAGTAATGAACGCCCGGGCCCGGGCTTCGAAGCACAGGCTCGGGCTGGGTTTAACTAATGAACCAGGTGGGCTGTGACATGCGACAGCAGTAGCTCCTTCCGAATTTGCGTATGCTTTTTGCATGACACTGGAGTACTGCGGTGAAAGTAACGGAAGAAGCGCCTTGACGCGATAGATCAAGGCCACAAAATTTCAGAACCACGGTCTTATGTTATGATTTTGTTAATGTTTTTTGGGAGATTTACAGCCGTGCCCGCACAAGTCCGACCTCAACAGTCGTGCATGTGGACGTTGTGAGGCCTGACTCCTTCGCCAAGACCGTCCTCGCCGCCTTTCGGTCATCGTCCACCTTTCATAGGATGTCTGATGCACGAGGCAGGCACGTCTGAACACAGTACAAGGACAGCAGCCCACGTCGACGCGTTAGAAAAAAAAATCGGACGCATCTCCCCGTAAGGGAACCCTCTGTAGTATGCGACACAGCCATGGGAGTTCTGTAAAGTTGCTCTTTATTCATAATCGTGGATGACTTTAAGCTACGGGGAACGTTTCCCCTCGAGTATAACGGCCTTGTGGTCCTTGAAGTATAAAGTTAAGGGATCTTGCTGGAAAGGTGGTAGCGTAAAGTTTGAGAAGGCGATGTCTATGCACGTTCCCCTGATGGTTGTATGGCGTTTGTAATCGTACGAAGTGCACCGGAGAGCGTAACGGGACACCATGTGCTGGACTAGCCAGTCGTCGTGTGTGATGTCCACGTTAAAATACCCGGTGAGTATGGAGGGGTTATCCTTGAAGGTGGTCTCATAATGCAGCATGGCCTTCTAGATGTACCTTTGCACGTTTTCTCGGGAGAGGCTAGGAGCAAAGTACATTGTCATGACGATGATGTGGCTGCTTGTCGAGAATGTTACGGCGGCATGTTCCCCGTTGTGACCCTGAATTGTGACTGGTAGGTCGAGATCTACTGCGGTTTGCGGTCGTTGGACGTGAGATGTTGAACTTCGATTGGCACGTTCACCACTTCGCCCTTAATCCCGTACTGGCCGTTGCCGTGCGTTAGCCGCCTGATGCTCACGAAGGGCAAACGCAGAGCGATCAGCCGTTCCTCCACCGGGTTGAGCTCCGGCAGATGATCTAGTTTCTGCGGGTAGCGGTAGCCGTACGTCACGCTCATTGCGGGGACCTTGCTCGCCACCAACGAATCTTTGCACGTAGAGCTAACGGCGTACTCACTGTGATCATCGTCGGCGGCAAACTCCCGCTGCAGAACGGCGATGGCGTTGGCGCGGGACTGCTCGTTCTTAATGCTGGCGATCTTTGTGAGATTGTTCTCATACCACAAGCGGTCACAAACCTTGCAGCTGTGCCCGAACGTGTGGTCCAGAAAGTCGCGCTTAAAGCGTGCATCGGCGCCACCAACCTGAGATAGCGACCGCTTGCGGCGCTTGGCAGCCACTTCCCGCACTCTCGCCGCCTCCGGACCCGCTTGCCTGCAAATCCGTCTCGATTTAGCTTCGCGAGCGCTCGCCGCCTCCGGGTCCGCTTGCCGGCGCTTCTGTTCCGCTGCAGCTTCGTGAGCCCGCAACTCCGTGTCGGCTTGTCGACGTGCCCGTTTCGCTGCAGCTTCGCGAGCCCTCGCCTCCTCTGGATCGGCTTGCCGGCGCTGGCTTCTCGCCTCACCTTCTCGAGCTCTCAGCTCCGGGTCGGCTTGAAGGCTCTGCCGCGCTGCAGCCGCTTTGCGAGCCCGCGCCGCCGCGATGCGATCATCCACCGTATCTTAGTTCATGTTGAAGTGCGCTGCATGACAGCTGCTGTAGAAGAACGCGCGCCGTGCTAGTGCGATGACGATGACGCTGCCATCACGGCATGTGCTGTGCCTTGCGTGTGCTGTGCCGTGATGGCAGCGTCATCGTCATCTGGCTACGGCGGACAATGGGGGGGGACAGGCCTCGTTCATAAGATGATTCGCATCTAAAAAGGCATGGCGCCATTGTCCTCTGTAAACTAAACGCGAAGGCACATGGAGGCACATTAGAGCCTCAAAGATTCGCGCACACAATCTCGGTGGCCGTGACGCGTCTCCGAAGGTTTATTCTGACCGCAAGCATATTTTTGTTACACCGTGATTCTGACGATTTGGCGGTGTGGCGCGCATGCCCGCGCTTGCGTTCCCGCGGTCAAGGTGCTTGGCGCGACAGCGCGGACAGCACCTCTTCGTACCTGGGCGGTAGCGTACGTTCGAATCAAACGTCGTGAGGTGAAAATTGGTTCGGAACAACCGTACTCCATTGCATTGCAGGGCAATAAGCCTTGGCCGGGACCAAAGAAAAATTCGTGTCACCCCGAAATTCGTATGAGATGTGATCGTATCACCGAAGTTTCACTTAGTCGCATTCTACCAGTCATATGAAGTGACTTGAAGGAAGAAAAGTGGCTGCGTTTGCAAAACAAATGACGAAAGTTGTTGCGCAGCTTATGTTGACAATCTACTTCGCCCTGATTGCAATATACATTATATTTAGAAACGCACGAAAACACTCGAAAACAAAAAGGACTGTTTCGTTTTACTAAACAGAGGCCAAGGGCTGATTTCTGTTTTTGTTGGTCCGACATATTTTAAGTGTGTAGCGCAATTTTTTTAAGACGAGAGTAGATGAAGGGGACACACACAGGCAAGAAATTTCAACAAATGATTTATTGCAGCGAAAGCTGTATATGGCTAGGCGAAACGAAAATCCGTCTGTCCTCATGATGCTAGAAATTTCTCCACTGGCTGCGCCGTCAGTTACGTCATTCTCTACATCGTACCCACGCACGCCCGCCATTGGCTACGCCGTCAGTAGCGTCATTCATCCCGTCGCAGCCGTGCCGCCGAGCTCGGGCGCAGCAGTTTTAACTTACAACTTCCACATGGGTAGGCCACAGATCGTACGAACTCCCGAACAACAGACAACTTTCGAAGAACTGCGCCGACAGCAGAACCGTGAGAGAATTCGAGTTCACCGGGCCAGTGCTGCAGTCTGGACACAAGTACAGACCAAGGTAGCCAATCGCAAGCAGCAACTGCGTACCAAGGATCCGACAGCCTTCCAAGCCGCGCTAAATCGCGAAGCGAAACGCAAGGGCCAATGGCGGGCGGATACTGCTAACCCCGACGCCGAGCTAACTCCAGAGAAGTCGAGAGTTCGAACAGAAGCGACAACGGCGTAACGAGGAAACGGCGTTGCGGCAATGGCGTGGCAATGGCGGGAGCGCGTTCGCCGGGGCCAATGCGCACTTTCGGCGGGAGTTTTTCGAGTGGCACTTCGGCTTTGGCTGCGACGTCTGCGACCACCTGTGGCCGCACGTTACAGCTTCGCTGGTTAATCATCTGTACTTAGCGCTTGGGCAGCCATTTTTTTTGAAGTAGAATCACACGCATTATTATATTGAAAAAACCAATTCTTAGATGTCTGAATCAGTGCCTCAATGAACACAGGAACGCAGTTAAACGTCGAGCTTTTTCTGCACACTTAGGCATGCATTGGAGGGACTGCAGACGCTCCGCCGGTTTCACAGGCACCGCCGTTTCGTTCCATCACTCGGACATCATTACAAGAGAAATTTGTGAGACGTTCCATATAAAAAAACGGCAGATCCCACGCACTGTGGCAATCGATGCAGTGCGAAGCAACCAGAGAGAAGCAAATCATGCTGTACATGATATGCTTGTCATGATTTACATGTTAGGACCTGTCATTCATGTTCGTCATACAGTCACATCGCGCAATACCAATTTTGGTGTATATCAAGCTAGCGAACTGGACGCAAGCGCACCATGAGCGTGGCATATAAATGGCATTGTAGATGACATACATGCCAAGATTTTCATGTTACCACCTGCCACGTATGTTCGCTATACAGTCACGTCCCGCAATACCAGTTTTGGTGTATATCAAGCTAGCGAAACGGCCGTGAGCGCGCCATGAGCGTGACATGTAAGTCATGTCACACATGACATGCCATGATTTCCATATTACCACTTTTCATTTATGTTCGTCATACAGTCACGTCACGGAATACCTAATTTGGTGTATATCAAGCTAGCGAAACGGCCACGAGTGTCATGAGCGTGGCATGCAAGTCATGTCGCACATGACATGTCATGATTTCCATATTACCACTTGACATTTATGTCCGTCATACAGTCACGTCGCGCAATACCAAATTTGGTGAATATCAAGCTAGCGAAACGGCCGCGAGCGTGCCATGAGCGTGACATGCAAGTGATGTTGCACATGACATGTCATGATTTCGATATGACCACTTGACATTTATGTTCGTCATACAGTCACGTCACGCAATACCAAATTTGGTGTATATCCAGCAAGCAAAACGGCCGTCAGCGCGCCATGAGCGTGGCATGTAAATCATCTTGTGCATGTACATGACATGCAGGTCATGATTTTTATATTACCACTTGTCATTTATGTTGGTCAGGTAGAAATGTCTCATCGTACCAATTTTTGGATATATCAAGTTAAGAAAACGGCCTCAGGAGCACTATGACCATGGCGTGCAAATCATACTTTTCATGACAGGTTAGTCATAATTTTCATGATATGACCAGTTATTCGTGTTCGTCACACAGTTATGTTATGCCATACCAATTTTGGCATAAATCCCATTAACGATACAGCCAGTAGAGCACAAAATCTTAGCCGGGTAGATAGATAGATAGATAGATAGATAGATAGATAGATAGATAGATAGATAGATAGATAGATAGATAGACAGAGAGACAGAGAGACAGACAGATAGATAGATAGATAGATAGATAGATAGATAGATAGATAGATAGATAGATAGATAGATAGATAGATAGATAGATAGATAGATAGATAGATAGATAGATAGATAGATAGATAGATAGATAGATAGATATAGTTTTAAGCAATGTACGTGTGAGGTATGTCATTATGTTTTCTGCGTAGTGACGCATTCATGGTACTCTGTATATGTTATTTTCTTCCGTTTTTCCTTCCTTGAAATTTAGTTGACAGTGAGCGCTTGTGTCGTGTTGTTCTCTTTTTGTCTCTGTCGTCAGTGCCCGCTCTCCGGTAATGAAGATTAGCTGTTCTTCCGGCACGGCGACTGCAAAGTGATTTTCTGAGCAGGCATTCTGCGACCGATACAAGAAGGTGACCGGGATATCTTTCTTACGTCAATCGAGTTCTCTGGCAATGAAGGCTAATGCGGTTAACCACACTAATGTTGGAGGTTGGACTAATGTGGTTAAGTCACATTGTAGCACATGTGGACGCATTCTGATTTTTGCTAAGTATGTCATTGTGCGTAGGTACTCTCACGAAACGACTCGGTTAATCATTAAATCAGTAACTTATTCGTAGGTTTGGAAAAGATTGCGTTAATACCCCGTCACTATCTTTGACAAAAACAGTTGTTTTTCTCAATGCAACTGTAGTACCTGTGCATCCCGGAGCGTTCGTCCTTTTTTTTTTCGATGTATAAGTGTGTGCGACCCGGCTTCAAATAAATAATTTAAATCATTTGTTGAAACTTGACGCCTGTTTGAGTCCTCTTCATCTGATCCCGCCTTAAAAGATTTGCGCTATACACTTGAGAGGCCAAGCCTTCGATCCTGGTCAAGATATTACGAGTCTGAACCCGCCTATTTTATGGCTATGCTATGCCCACTGCTCCAATTATTAAGGCGAAAGCCTTTAATGTCTCATGCTCACGTCCGTCCGTCCGGCGTCCGTCCATCCGTCCGTCCATGTCCGTACGTCTGTTCGTGCCGTCCGTCCGTCCGAGCCCTGGCACAGTGCCAGGTGGCCGCCGGGGCGCGCCAACGGACGCCGGTCGCGTCGGACTACAGCACTCGCGTTTTGCTTGCGTAGCGTCGCTGTGCCCAGCTTTTGGAATCATTCTGAACGACGCCGTCTCAATGGACACAGGCGTTCGCTGAACACACTTTGGAATTTACAAAGCCCGTGAATTTAAGCGCTGTAACGCGGATGGCGTTTACGTGATGCGCAAAGCGCGAGAAAACACGAACGCATGCGAACGGAGGAAGATTAGTCTCGCGTCTCGCTGCGATTCGCAGTAAAAAAAAATTAAAAAAGAAAACACGCACACATTCGGTTTGTGTGTTATCCCACTGAGAGTGTATATTGGGCCATTATAGGAATTCGATAAGAATATCAAGTAATATTGGTTTTCGATATTACTTATATAGCACTTGATTTCCAACAAAACGGATGCCTTGTGTAAGGAGTGAACGTACAGAAGCCGAATAAGACAGCTACCAGCAGCAGGACGAAGGAGACGCCGACGACGCTCAGCACGACCGTCAGGAAGCGAATGGTCTCCTCCTCGTCGTACGCCTGCGCGAGCGCAGAATTCCTAGGAATACAAGGAAGAGGCAGCTGTAAGCTATCGGCATCGCACACACCACACTACTGAACACAAGGTATACGGCAGTGCAAAGTTCGTTGACAGAACTTTTTTATGCGTAGTAATGTGCAAAATATTCGGGCAGCTTTTAGCGCAAGTTCCGATTTCTTGAGATCTATACTGAATCAACTTGGCATCTGTACACGTGTCACTAGCACACATGAAGAATGCGGAACAACGTAAGCATTCATATTTGGCCATGCGTTCGTCTTTTGTACCGTTGCTGCTGCACATAGACATCCGCAGGTCAAGTCTGGATGGATAGATGTCATGATCGTTCCCGCTATTCATTCATTCACTCATTCATTTATTCATTTTTATTCGTTAAACACAGGGGTATTGTATAACGGCTGGGATAGCAATAGTTAAAACGTTATTGAGGGGAGAAAAACGGTGAAGAAGCGATCTCATTATGAATTTGTTTAGAGCAAGGGTTCCCAAGCATGTTGGCCCCAGGAAACCCTGCTAAGCTACATTATGTCCCAAGAAACATCGCCCCCCTCCCCCCCCCCATCCCCGCTTTCATGCAAGCATCTTTCATTTGGTACACGCTACGTTCATATGCGATAAATTCAAAAGCAAGGGTATCAAAATTTGGCAGATCCCACGTAGAGGGCTGGTCAAAAATTCCCAGGCTACTATTCCATGTATTCCTAAGGCAGTGCGGCCTGGGAACTTTGACCCCCGCTGTACCTTGGGAACAATGATTTGCGAAGCATGCATCAAGAAGTTTGCTATGTGGCACTTTTAAAATGAGCTCAACGTTACGAGGCGGATGGATGTAGTACTGAGTACACATATGCAGAAATTTTATACAATTTCACGTATCGAGAAAACACGCAAATGTGAGGACTGGTTGTTCATAGTTGCCTAACAACGCCACCACTAACGTGCGCCCTACCAGCTCAAGCAGTGGTAGGGCGGAAAATTTGTTCTTTTAAGGAGAAAGCCTTTAATCTTTCATGCTCAGCTCCATGCGTCCATCCGTCCCACCGTCCATGCCCTGGCACGGTGCCAGGTGGCTGCCGGGGCGCGCCAACGGACGCCGGTCGCGTCGGACTCTACAGCGTTCGCGCTTTGCTTGCGTAGCGTCGCTGTGCCCAGCGTGTCCAATCATGCAAGAAGGGAGAGGCGCGCATCGCGTTCCATTCTGACCGACCCCATCTCAATGGGCACCAGGCGTTCGCTGAACACACAATGGAATTTACGAAGTGTCCTTCAATTTCTTATTAGTCCGTAATGTTGGTTACGGTAAGCGAGGTGGAACCGCATGGCGCGATTTCAGACGTGATTCACGCGCGGTTGGAGGCACGCGCACGTCCTTTTGACGAACGCCCACGCGATATCGCGTCGCTGCGTCCCGCATGGCGCGATTTCAGGCGGGACTGACGCGTGGTCGGAGAGACGCGCGCGTTATTAGATGCGAAGCTCGGGGCTTTGTCCGTCCCTCCCGCGTCCGGCCACTTTCATGAAGTAGGGAAGTACCCACTATGCGAACCAGAACACTGTAGTACAACAAGGCCGTCAACCATCACCACAGTCAACAGAGTCATGGCCGAGAGCAGAGGGGGGGCTTCTTAGCAATGGCTAGGCAGGTGGTGTCTGTCGCCCAGGTTCACTCCATTCCTTGATCTTGCTTGCATGTGCTTGCGTGGGCTTAGTCCATCCCTCTTTCCCGCGTCCACACCCCCCACAGCGCGTGTGGGTCCCCTCCCCCCTCACTCTCCTCTCCTACGCTCACCCACTTTCTCTCCTCTAGGAATCATCTACTCTACGAGCGGCGCCCGCACACCCCCCACAGTGCGTTCGGGTCCCCTCCCCCTCACTCTCCTCTCCTACGCTCACCCCCTTTCTCTCCTCTGGGAATCCTCTACTCTACGGAGCGGCGCCTGCGTCCCACACCCCCGCCCCCCCACAGCGCATGCGCGTCCCCTCCCCCCTCTCTCTCCTCTCCGACACTCACCCCCTTTCCCTTTCTCCTCTAGGAATCCTCTACTCTACGGCAGCGGCGCCTGCGTCCCACACCTCCCCGCCCCCCACAGCTCATGCGCGTCCCCTCCCCCCTCTCTCTCCCCTCCTACGCTGACCCCCTTTCTCTCCTCTACGGAGCGGCGCCCGCGTGCCACATCCCTACAGCGCATGCGCGTCCTCTACTGCTCTGTCTCCTCTAGGAATCCTCTACACCAAGGAACGGCTCCCGCGCCCCACAGCGCATACGCGTCCCCTCCCCCTGCTACGGTCCCCCCCCGTTCTCTCCTCTAGGAATCCTGTGCGGAGCGGCGAGCACGACACGTGGTGCAACAGCTGTATACTCCACTGGGGGCGGCACGGTAGTTCCGCGGTATGAAAATGACGGAGCACGCGCGCCTCATTCTCTCTCCTGTGCAGCGCCGCGATGAGCGCCCGGGCCGCTGCCGCGAAACGGGAGCGGCGACGTTTCTGCCGCTCAAGCTAACCATCTCCCCGCTGCTTCGCATCCACACATGGTTCCCTTTAGCGGGAGATGGGTAAGTTTTTTTTTTTTTTTGACGAACGCCATCGCGAAATCGCTGCGCGGCTTCTTCCTACTCGGACTAGAAAAACTAGCAGTTGTTTTGTGCACGAATACAACCGATGAGCGAAGCTCCTAGGAAATGGGACGGAAACGACTATGCACCTGACCTCGCTGCTGGCTTTCATGAATGCGGTAGGTTGGGGAGCGGTTGGGGAGAGTGTCTGCTGCGCTCGGTGGCGGGAACGACTGAGCGAGTGAGTGTGCGGCGCGCGCAGCGCAGGGAGAGGGAGACAGGTGGGCAAAGCGTGCGAGCGGTGATGCGGCGGGGAGCTTCGACGGCGGCGACGGAACGCCGCGCGCGGCGTTTCGTTGACTATCCATGTTCTGTGAGCAGCCCTAACTAATCTCAAGTGGGAACTTTACTGTTGTTTATTAACGCGAAGTGTTAATTGTATTAAGGGTATTAACGCGAAGTGTGCCGCGCGCCTTGTTTGCGCCGCACGCGCAAACAAGGTGCGTGCGGCAGATTTGTGAACTGCAGGCAGATTGACCATTTTAGATGCGAAGTATCTTATGCTCGGGGCTATGTCCGTCCCTCTCTCCCGCGTCCGGCGTCCCGCGTCCGGCCACTTTCATGAAGTAGGGAAGCACCCACTATACAAATCAGAACACTGTAGTACAATAAGCCCGTCAACCCCCACTACAGTCACCAGAGTCATGGCCGAGAGCACAGACTGGCTGCTTCGGAACAACAATCAAATGACACTACATGGACTACTTCCCTTCAGTCCAGGTTGTCAGGCAAGCCAACGCCTCCTTCTCGAGTCTACTCACCAAGATAGGAGACGGAAGCAACACAGAATTCGCTAACCTACCCAAGCAAATCCTACTAGTCTACGACAAGCCCTACATAACGGCTAACATAGACGTCATCGAAGGCCTCGTAAACGGCGCAGCGGGCACCCTAAAACTGTGTGAACGAAGAGTCGTACAGCAATCCCATCAAGACGAAGAAGACGCGTTTCCCAGGCGATTGTGGTTACAGTTCGACGCCCCCACAACGGGGGAGCTCTCTCGACTTCGCTCCAACCACGCGATGAGCGAGGCGAAACGTTTGAGCTATGACATTGACACGACGTGGATACCCGCAAAGAACCACGCCACTTTGACGATCCACCGCAACAGCGGTGTCGCGTGCAAACGAACACAATTTTCCCTGGTCCAGGCGAGCGTCATAACCGTACACAAGTCCCACGGAGGAACCTACTCTTCCATCGTATACGAAGACTCAACCACAAAAACTCGTCTACGTTGGCTTAAGCAGGTGCACCAACATTCAGAACCTCTAACTGACTAACGCTGCCGGTGACCATCGCTTCCACCACAAGAACGACAACGTGGACAAGAACATGATCGATGAATTCAAACGTCTCGACACCGTCACTCAGCGTTACCTCCGCGCTTAGCGAGAAGACGTCGACCCCGAAACGAAGTTCACTATAGGACTGCTTGTAGTGAAGCACACGCCAGAGACATCGAACGTGATCGCGTCTTAACCAAAGCAGACGCGATCTGTCTCACAGAAACGAGGAACGCCGCAAGACCGACGATCAACGGCTACGAAGCCATCGGGTGTACTGAGGAGGCAGAACGTCCTGCCGGTGGTGTCGCCATATATTTCAAACGCCATCTCCACGCAAAAGCCTTAGGTCTACAACCTACCGGCCAATGACACAACGGGGAGCACTCGGCCGTTAGACTCTACTTTGACAACAACATCGTCATCATGACATTGTATCTCGCTCCAAACATCTCCAGAGCGACCGTTGAACGTTGATACACAAAGACATACAGACACGCGCCCTTCGTACTTGCGGGTGATTTCAACGTGGATATAACGACGAACGATTGGCTACATGCTAGACGTGTACTCGTTGCGATGCAGTTCCTTCCCGCGTCCCGCACCACCACAGCGCATGCGCGTCTCCTCCCCCTCTCTCTCTCCTCTCCTACGCTCACCCCCTTCCTCTCCTCTAGGAATACTCTACTCTACGGAGCAGCGCCCGCGTCCTGCACCCCCCACAGCGCATGCGCTTCCCCTTCGCCTCTTTCTCCTCTCCTAAGCTCACCCCCCTTGCTCTCCTCTAGGAATCCTCTACTCTACGGAGCGGCCCCCCGCGTCCCACACCCCGACAGCGGATGCGCGTCCCCTCCCCCTATCTCTCCTCTCCTACGCTCACCCCCTTTCTCTACTGTAGGAATCGTCTACTCCACGAAGCGGCGCCCGCGTCCCACAGCGCATGCGCGTCCTCTCCCCCTCTCTTGTACGCTCAGCCCTTCTCTGCTGTAGGAATCATCTACTCTACGGAGCGGCGCCCGCGTCCGACATCCCCACAGCCCTTCTCTGCTGTAGGAATCCTCTACTCTACGGAGCGGCTCCCGCGTCCCACACACCCACAGCGCATGCGCGTCCCCTCTCTCCTCTCCTGGTCTACTCTAGGAATCCTCTACGGAGCGGCGCGCGACAGGTGGTGTGATAGCTGCATACTCCACTGGCACCACGGTAGTTCCGCGATATAAAAAAGACGGAGCGCGCCTCATGGATGGATGGATGGATGCTATGAGCGTCCCCTTTATAACGGGGCGTTGACATGTCTGCCACCAGCCTCGAAAAAAAACTTTCTTTTTATGTTGGCCTAATGCCTTATCTACATTGATTAAATCTATGTTATTATAGCAAAGAAAAATATAAATTCACGGTCCATCTCTCTGCCTCTTAAGGCAGAATGACCTTATTTTTCCCCATTCTTCATTTTTGTCCTTTATCTCTACTTTTCTGCCACCAATACTCTAACCGTCTCTTACTTATTTCTATCGCGGACGTGTTCAGCTTTCCATTGTTGTCCCTAAAACCCAAGGCTTCATGTAGACTCGTGCCCACAAGTATATCTGGGTGGATATCGCCACATTCAATCAGTACATGTTCCATCGTTTCCTTAGTTCCCCCCACAGCATGTACATTGTTCTTCTTCGTTACAGAATCTCGCTTTCTAGCTACGCGTTCTAAGGCAACCCGACCTTGCTTCAAATAGTAAAGCGCTTCCCCTTGAATTATCATAAAACCTCTCCCTCCTTATTTCGTGTTTTCCCTTTCGGTAGTCACTGAGAGCCGGCTTCTTTTCCATCGCTGTCATCCAATAAGTCCTCTCCGCCTCTCTGACTTTTCGCTTAATGCTCCTTGTTGCCATGTCGCCCACACTGCTAGCCGTATATTTACTAGTGAGCCTCCTAGTTCTTTTTCTCCACTGCGTGTCGACGCTTTTTCTATACAAATACCTGAAAACCTTCCCTGTCCATCTACTCCTTCATTTTCCTCAGCCTCTCTTCAAATCTAATTTTGCTCTGAGCTTCCCTCACTTCAAAACCTGTCCATCCCATATCACCCTTTACAGCCTCATTTGTCGTCTTCCCGTGAGCGCCCAACGCGAGGCGTCCCACAGTCCTTTGATTTACATCCATTCCTGATTGCACCTCTGACTTCATGCACGCACCACTGAGTTCCGAAATGTAAGCCCCGGAACCATTTTCTCTCCTGTGCAGCGCCGCGATGAGCGCCCGGGCCGCTGCCGCGAAACGAGAGTGGCGACGTTTCTCCCGCTCAAGTTAACCATCTCCCCCGCTGCTTCGCATTCACACATGGTTCCCTTTAGCGGGAGATGGGGAAGTTTTTTTTCAAGAGATAGCACCGCTGAAGAATTGAATATTTCATTTCAAGGAGCGTTTTGCGCAGGCTGAAAGCGGGTTGCCGCTGTAACAGCCTCAGCGTAAGTGTCCATTTGAAAGCAGTACGTACGCTTCTAAATGTCCTCCGCAGACATATCCGCGGCCACACATGCCCTTTATTTTCTCGCATTTGCAGCAGAGCAGTGAACGTCGCCCTTTAATAACCACTGGAAATAAAAAAGAAGGTGCCACTTTTTCCATGCCCGAAAAAAATTGAAGGACGCTTTGTAAATTCCAAAGTGCGTTCGGCGAACGCCTGTGCTCATTGAGACGTAGTCTGTCACAATGGAACGCGATGCGCGCGTCTTTCTTCTTGCATGATTGGATACCCCGTGAATGGCGGGGCTGTTTTCTGACTAAGCCCTTGCCCCGGACTATGCACCCAGATTACCACCACGGACGAAGAGCAGCTCGAGCTAAAGCATTGATTGAATGCTATGGTAACACAGAGGGAGCCTACTTCGTAGACGCTGCGGGCCCCGTGGGAGAAATTTCTACAATATCAGTAATTTACCAAAGTAAGGTAGTTGACGGCCTATCACTAAAATGCTCTGATGCATCTATTGTAGAGGAAACTGCAGTTGCCCTAGCAGCAACGCACACCACTGCGGAATACATACTTACATATTCGAAAATAGCCTACCGGAACTACATGAGAGGACGTATTTCACCTCAAGCTCACGCCATCCTATGGCAGGCACGAACACGAGCCACGTAAAAGCAGCTCATCTGGGTGCCAGGTCACCAGGGGGTAGCCGGAAACGAGCAGGGGGTAGCCGGAAACGAGCTAGCACACAACACGGCCCGAGCATTCCTTCCCCGGGCTCTGTCTACCGACCCCTCAGACCACGGCATCCAACCACCCATACCGGCTACAACATACACAGATATACTGCAGCTATATCGCCTACGAAGACAAACTTTGCCTCATCCCGCTAAGGGACTTACTAAAGCCGAGGAGACCTGTCTGCGCAGGGTCCAAACCATGTCGTACAGCAGCCCGGTCATAATGACCAAAATAGACCCAGAACAATTTAGTGCAATGTGTAAATTCTGTGGCAGCCGCGCTGACCTGTTTCACATGGTTTGGGCCTGCCAGTCTAATAGAAGCATCGCGCAACCTACGCAGCCAACGTGGGAGGGGTGGGAGGAGGCTTTGTCGAGCCCAGCTCTCGAAGACCAGCGGAGACTCGTGGAGCGGGCTCGAATTGCAGCGCAATCCAACGGAGTCCCGAACTAGGGACCAGCCCAGTCCTCTCTTAAACTACATTTTTGCAATAAATGTTTTATTCATTCATTCATTGCATGATTGGACACGCTTGGCACATAGAGGCTACCGTGGACGCTACGCAGGCAAAGCGCGAGCGCTGTAGAGTCCGACGCGAAGCGCGACCGACGCGACCGGCGTCCGTTGGCGCACTCCGGCGGCCACCTGGCACCGTGCCAGGGTACGGACGAAGGGACGGATGGACGGACGGACGTGAGAATGAGGCATTAAAGGCTTTCGCCTTAAAAACGCGGCAGCTGCCTTGTTGAACTTATTGCCTCTGTGACCATGGTGCATCATGGTGCTTTAAAGTACGCGCGTGTCTGAGTTGTGGGTTTTCTTGAGGAGCCTCGAATCACGGCCGCTACATAAAAAAGAAGGTGCGGCCTGTTGCGTCGCGTCGCCGTCGATTGGCGAGCGTGTATCGGCCGAGTTGACAGTTGCGGCCGCTTTTTTTGGTGAGGGCGCCACTGCTCCAGAGTAAAAAGCAGACGACAGTTCATGTTACAATGTGGTTACCTCAGGATTTATGCATGTCCGTGCGCTTTTTCGCAAGCTTTCTCACGTGTTTTTTAGGAGCGAAGCTCCTTAGGCTCTCACGTTGTCCGTTGACGCCGTTGTCGTAGCTCCCCGTCGGACCGAAACACAGGTGTTACATATACTGTACATAGAGCGTTTATAGCGCGATATAGGTTTAAAATAGGCCGTACTCTGTCCGTGCATCTGTCCGTCCATCCATCCGTTCGCGCGTGCGTCTGTTCATCCACCCGTCCGTTCGTCCATCCGTCCGTCCGTCCGTCGGTGCATCCGTTTGTGCATCTGGCCATCCGTCCGAGCATCCGTCCGTCCATGCATGGACGGACGGACGGACGGATGCACGGACAGATGCATTTCATACACATTCTTTATATCGGTTTATCATTTCGTCAAAGGAGCTTCGCTCCATCATCAGCATTCACTTCATGGATCTGCAGCAATTTTCTTTTGTGTGTGATCGTGTGTGTGGGCAGCTCTGCCTCATGTTTCCTGTGCTTGAGTACGGTTATTTGGTGCGCGCGTGTGTGGCAGGTGGTTTCTTTCCAGTGGTGTGACGCCGCGAAGATGTTGTGTGTCGCTGTGCCAACACGAGAAGAGACACTACTGTGAAGTACCACGTAATCCCCTGCGATCTACTGTGTCGGGAAGCGTATTATTTGTAATAGAGCATTTCTTTTTGTCACAAACGAGCGCTAAAACAAGCGCGCGGCGCTGCTTCCAGACGACAGCACCAAATCACCGTCGACCGTGCCCATCAACGGACGAGAGCAGCGAAAAAAAATATGTATAAACATAGCGAGTATCAAAAGGCGCCCAGGGCGTGCCCTTACCCCCTCTACCGAAGACGCCGTAGCGACAGCTTAACGCCCGCGCAGATCGGCAGAATTCGAGACATCATAGTGGGGTCTCTGTTGGGGCCGATCGTTTTCGCATACGAATCACTTGGAATGTTCGCGAAACCGGGAAGGATCCAAACGAGAGATGACGGAGGGTAGGGCAGGATGGTGAAGCCGGCGAAGAACTTATGTTGTTCGAGTGAGTCGTGTAGTGCGGTCAGTCGCTCTTGAAGAATCGAGTGGTGACGACGTGGGAGTACTGGTTTGAAGAGTGTCGCCGAACGACAGTGGTCAGAGCTGCAGTTTGAGTGTTTCCTGGAAAAGAAATATTCGAGAAACGTTCGAAGAATTGTGGGCTGCACGCGTTTGGTGAATATTGAAGGTCTTTAAGGGTCCTTGTATAGTTTCTAACGGATGAGATTGCATTTGTAGCTCGTTAAGTTTGTTCCACTTGTTTTAAGCATCATCTAGGTGATGCTGTGAGCTGTAATTGATACCTGCCGAGTGTTCAAGTTTGTGTTATGCTTGCACTGCCTTAACTGAGAACATATTTTGTCCGCAAAGTTTTAGCTGCCCATTCGTAAGCGTTTACGCACGTACCCCCCGCCCTCAAAAGTTTTCGGAACACGAAATTTCCGAAAATGACATATTCCCGCTTTGTCTTTGAACATAGCCCCCCAAACAGATGTTCCGGCTTGTAGTAGTCCTTGCGACCTACGCAGCTACCTGCTAGAATTATATGCGCCGTGCACTAACAGAGCAGAAATTCGCATTTTCAGTGGAGCCCGCGTTCCGAAAACTTCTGGGAGCGGGTGTACGTAAACGTATACTGAATAAAAAGTTGTTAGTAGCGCCTGTCTTGTCTCCCACATGTGTTCGTCTTTTGTAGCGCTAAAATCATCATGTTATGTAAACGTATACGTTTACACAAACCTGAACTGACGATGATAACGGCATTTAAACTTTATTTAATTTCTATAAGATTCAACCACTGCTGAGGAAAAGTAGTAATACAGCTTTTTAGTGTGTGCGGTATTCCGGTATGCGCAACGGGGTGTAGGAATACCGAGTTAACGGATTATGGTACCGGCATCTTCTGACACTTCGTGCAAGCACAATAGCGAGTTTTAGTATAGCGGGAAACAGCAAACGCAAGGATTTAGCGTTAGCGTTAGCGTTGCGTGCTCCACACTGAGCATGCGCAGAACGTAAACGTAGCTCGAGCTCTTATACGTACGTACGCTTTTTCAGGAATATAGCGCTCAAGGCTAACACACGCAAGAGATTACGTACGTAGGGCAAGATGGCGGTGCCTGTTGAAGCGAGAGCCGTCCACTTCGAATCTTTGTAGTCATCGGCCTGCATTATTAAACTCATTCATTCCAAAATAATGCTCGTATTTGACTTAGATTTCAGTGATGAGGCTTCGCCGGCTGTATAGTGCCAAAAAGTAGCTGCGTTTTTAGACACGCAGTCAATTTGCCGCGCAGAAGGCTTAACAATATTTGTTGACAAGGTTCGCTCATGTTTTTGGTAGCCGCGCAGAGCGGCTACCAAAAACGCCGTATTCATTCACCTGTTTCCAAGGTAAGGCAAAGACGGCCACAAGTCAACCCGAGACAGGTTACAGGGTCTTGAAGAATACTCCATTGCGGTAGATGTCGAAAGAAAGTGATGTGTTTCGGGCCGTCAGATACAACACTGAACCAAACGCGGCACGGAGACGCAGCAGTGGAGACTTTGGATCCTGAAGAAATGGACTCAGAGAGACGCCGTAGTAAAAGACACACGACGTTTATGACAGCACAGAAAGACAGCTACAATAAACACTAAGTTAAAATGCACACACAGGGACAGTCTAACCTTAACGAGGAAATTAATGAACGCGAGTTCAAGGAACAAAGTTTGTTGACCTCACAGTGCGATGGTCGGCACGGTGGACGCTGGGGTGCAGATCAGGAGGTGGGTGAAAGGCGACGTGAGGCGGGGTGCGTCTCGATGGGCGACGCTCATGGCGACGATGCAGCTTGACGGCGTGAGTCCGACTACGAAGAAGTCAACGCGCATGGAAACGCAGTGCTCCGTGCAGGGAATGGCCAGCCTGCCCAGCGAACAGCTTGCGTCGAGTCGCGATGCTCGGCGCAAACGTGACCATCAGCCAGGCCACGCTCGTTGCTGTGCTGACCAGCTGACCGCGGAGACGCCTCGCCGGGATCCGCGATGCCCTCGGCAAGGGACAGAACAGCAGGCCAGGCCACGCCCCGAGATGCAGTACTCGTGCCGGCAACGCCACCCCAGGTGGTGGTTGGGCGGCAGCAGCACGGACGACCGCGTCACCTGGCCGCGTTCCCTGGACCGCCGGCGTCCGACGCTTCGGCCCGCTGTCTTGCGTCTGCCGCTGCTTCGGCTCGTCCCCAGCCGCGAAGCTTTTCTCCACGTCTTCTCCACACGTGGCCCAATCGTGTCACACCACCTCGATGCACCAACACAGGTCACCAGCTTGGCTTCACGCGCACAGTTGGCTCGAAATCGCACGCGCTGGCCGCCGCACCTTCGTCGTCGTCGACGCATTTTTGTTCCATTCGCCACAATTATGCATCATGTTTCTGCATTTACAAGTTTGCGTTTGCCTAGGGCCCGTCCGATGGCACCAGATCCGGCCTCTCAGCCTCGGTGATCCGGCTGAAACAACGTGGTCGTAATGGCGCTCGCACTTCGGCTTCTTTTGACTCGGCGTCACAAGTCTCCGTAAAGCGGATATGGCGAGTAGCCGCGAACATGAATTCACGAGGTATGGCCGTGAATTCATGTTCATGGCCATACCTCGTCGCCGTGAACATGAATTGCGTAGTTGCGTAGCTGGCGAGTAGTTTACGTCCTGTGAAAGCAAGTCAACGTTCCGCAAGGGCGCAAGCATGCGCAAATTTCCCCCGGTGTTCCGCTGATACGGTAAAGTGAAAAGTATTAGGAAAATTGGGGGGACCCTTAAGCTTCGACTTTAAGAGGTGAACGCGATAGCAATATCCTGTCCCTAGTGCGTACTTCAATCGCGTAGTGCATACTATGTAATGGGTCTCATGCTTTAAACCACGAGCAATTATGAGCGGGAAATGTTTTCGAACTTGCTATGCACCCACCACGTGGTCTTAAGGGCCTTTTGCCTTTTGTTATGGGTCGCCGGCTTTGAATCATGATCTCATATGATATTCACATGTTCTGACGCCCGATGGCAATGTACGCTTGTACCACGCAATATTACTGTGATATTACACGTTGTATTTTGACGCCTGTATACAGGACGCGTGTGTTTGTAAAGCATGAAAGTTATACAAGAAGGGAAATCTGGGCTAGTTGGATATGGTTCATCGCAAAGGAGGTGCAATTTCTCAATTGTAACTTGTCATGACTGGCGCTAGATTAGGCAGCGTCACACGTTTGTTAGTGAATTGGTCTTGTTTTGTATGTATTGTAGTGAAAACATCTCCCGCTAAAGGGAACCATGTGTGGATGCGAAGCAGCGGGGAGATGGTTAGCTTGAGCGGGAGAAACGTCGCCGCTCCCGTTTCGTGGCAGCGGCCCGGGCGCTGCACAGGAGAGAGAATGAGGCGCGCGCTCCGTCATTTTCATACCGCGGAACTACCGTGGCGCCCTGTGGGCCGCTCCGTAGAGTAGAGGTTTCCTAGAGGAGAGAGAGGGGGGTTAGTGGACGCGTGCGCCGCTCCTTAGAGTAGAGGATTCCTAGAGGACAGAGAGGGGGGGTTAGTGGACGCGTGCGCCGCTCCTTAGAGTAGAGGATTCCTAGAGGAGAGAGAGGGGGTGAGCGTAGGAGAGGGGGGAGGGGACGCGAATGCGCTGTAGGGGGGGGTGGGACGCGGGCGCCGCTCCGTAGAGTAGAGAATTTCCTAGAGGAGAGGGAGGGAGCGTAGGAGAGGAGAGAGATGGAGGGACGCGCATGCACTCTGCGGGTGTAGGACGCGGGAAGGAGAGATGGAATAAGACCCCGCAAGCACATGCAAGCAAGATCAAGGAATGGAGTCAACCTGGGCGACACGCACCACCTGCCTAGCCATTGATTGCTAAGCAGCCTCGCTGTGCTCTCGGCCATGACTCTGGTGACTGTAGTGGTGGTTGACGGCCTTATATTGTACTACAGTGTTCTGGTTCGCATAGTGGGTTCTTCCCTACTTTATGAAAGTGGCCGGACGTGGGACGCGGGAGGGACGGACATAGCCCCGAGCATAAGATGCTTCGCATCTAAAAGAGTGACCTCAGCGGCATTGCGCTGCGCTTCAGCGGCATCGACATCGGCATGAGCTCGTGCTTGCTGCGCTTGACCGAACGCTGCTGACCGCTCCCCGTTCACCTGCATTCTATACTAATAAACAACTTAACAAGTGGTGGAGGCTGCTCGGTTTCGATCGCCCTGGAACTTCGAAATCGCACTCTACGTTCCATCATGCCCAAAGACGCAAACGCCGCTCTTCCAACTCCTCCAACGGCACCGCCCCCGGCAGCGCCCACCCTACTCTGCGCCGGTTGCTTGCGTCTGCGAGATCCACCCATCTTCTCGGGCACTGACGACAAGGACGTTGACAATTGGATCTCCACGTATGAGCGAGTGAGTGTCCACAACAATTGGGACGGCGACGCCAAGTTGGGTTACGCCTCATTCTACCTGTCAGCCGTGGCCAAGCTGTGGTTCATAAACCATGGAGCTGACCTCCCTACATGGTCCTTCTTCAAAACAAGCCTCACCCAAGTTTTTGGACGGCGCGAGGTACGCAAACGCCGCCCCGAACAACGCTTGCGTACTCGATCCCAAGAGCTTGGTGAGAATTTCACCACTTACATTCAGGACATCCTTCACCTTTGTAAGCGGGTGAACGCGTCGATGACAGAAGACGAAAATATAAAGCATACCATGAAAGGCATTGAGGCCGACGCTTTCCAAATGTTGCTATCTAAGAGCCCTCGCTCTCTAGTCGAACTCACATAACTATGCCAGAGCTACGACGAGTTGCGCAGGCAATGTCTGCACACCCGACGTCCCTCGGCGCCGGACGACTCTCTCTCCAGTCTTGGCATAGGAGACGACCACGCTCCTCTGCTCTCGAAGATTCAAGAGTTCATCCGTGCCGAGGTCACTCGTCAGCTCTCTTTGATGTCCTGCGTTCCAGACCAACCACGCAGTTTGGCACCTACGCTCCGCGACTTCATCCAAGACCAGGCCGCTCAAGCCATTCCTCCCGCCCATGAACCGCCACCAGTCACCGCACCTCACGTACGCAGAGGCCGTTACCCGCCCGCGACAGCATGCACTCCAGCCAGCACCTATGTCTTTACCACCGACCTTTTCGCCGCCGCCTATGCCGATGCCACTAAAGCCGCATTTTCCTGCCCCCCAATCGCAATTCGGCGTGTACGCCGACCAATGGCGGAGCTACGATGACCGTTCGATATGTCTTGCTTGCGGCGGTGTTGGCCACGTGGCGCGTTATTGCCGTCGTCGCTCAGCTTCTTCTACCAACTTCCGACGAATGCCATCTTTCACTCCTCAGTTTTCCTCTGCGCCGTCCAGCCATCCTTCCTCTAACTTTCACCCTGATCGCTCATTCGCACCATCCGCCGCTCACCATCTCCACGTCGTCGCTCGCTTTCCCCTATGCGTCGCCGTACCGGACCCACCGAGCAGGAAAACTGATGGCCACAGTTCCCGAGGGACGAAGTGCGTCCACATCGCCATGCACAAGTCCTTGCCCCTCTCCAGCCAACGTCATTGAAGTGTCGGTCGACGATATCTTCGTCATGGCACTTGTCGACACCGGAGCCGCTGTATCTGTAATTTCCGCCCAGCTGTGCCGCAAACTCCGAAAAGTTCTGACGCCATTATCCGGTCTCTCTCTTCGAACAGCGAACTCACACAACGTAACACCTCTCGCGGCCTGTACTACACGAGTCGTCATTCAAGGACTCGTGTATATCGTCGGATTTGTCATACTGCCCTCGTGTTCCCATCACGTAATACCAGGTTGCGACTTCCTTGCGAATAATAACGCCGTCATCGACTGCTGTCACGCCGAGCTTGAGCTTTCCGCACTTCCAGACGTTGACGCTGTCGAAACCCCCCTCCCGTATTATAAACTGTCCGTATCCGACGACATAACCGTTCCTCCTCACTCTTCCATGCTTGTACCTGTGTCGTGTGCTGCTATTTCAGATGGCGATGTTCTCCTTACGCCCTCTGACTTGTTCATTCGCCGCAAATGTTCTCCACTGCCCCTTGCTCTCCTTACTCTACGCCGTGGCGTCACGAAGACGCTCGTTCACAACACGCTGGAATGACCTTTACCTTTATTCCATGGCGAATGCCCCGGTCGCGTACAGCTGATCGACGCCTGTCACATTTTTGACTCTCCGGCTGCTTCTCTTTCTACGGGCCTCAGCGCAGTCACTTCTGACCCTGCTGTTGATCAGCCCCTCCTTGACGCTTTCCACCGTTCCATCGATGCTGCTACGTCTTCTTCAGAACGAAATCATTTGATCAACCTACTGCAAAATTCCCGCACTTCTTTTGACAGCCACGCTTCTTGTCTCGGCCGCACATCGACCATCTCACACAAGATTGACACAGGGAAGCCATGTGCCTCTACGGCAACGTCCTTATCGAGTCTGGGCGTCGGAGCGCCGTGTTATTGAAGACCAGGTTGCTGATATGCTCCAGCGGGGTATTGTGCAGTCTTCCAACAGTCCCTGGGCGTCACCTGTCGTTCTTGTTAAAAAGAAGGACGGCTCCATTCGGTTCTGTGTCGACTACCGACGTTCAAACAAGATCACCCGAAAGGACGCTTACCCGTTACCGCGAATCGACGACGCCCTCGATTGTTTGCAGGGAGCGGAATACTTCTATTTGCTGGATTTACGTTCGGGGTACTGGCAAGTTCCTATGGAAGCATCTGACCGACCTAAAACAGCATTTGTCACACCCGACGGATTATACGAATTTACCGTCATGCCTTTCGGCCTCTGTAATGCTCCAGCCACTTTTGAGAGAATGATAGACACTATTTACAAGGCGTCAAGTGGAACACATGTTTATGCTACCTCGACGACGTAGTTGTCTTTTCCGCCGATTTTGACACCAATTTAAGTCGTCTCAGGCGCGTCCTCACATGCCTCACTGACGCCGGCCTTCAACTCAACCTAAAGAAGTGTCGTTTTGGTGCCCGACAGCTCACCATTCTTGGCCACGTCGTATCGCGGGACGGCATACTTCCAGACCCAACCAAGCTTCCAGCAGTCGCCGATTTTCCGAAGCCAAAGAATCTAAAGGAGCTTCGAAGTTTTGTCGGCTTGTCGTCATACTTCCGACGCTTTATTCGAAATTTCGCCTCGATATGTGTGCCCCTGACGGACCTTCTTAGCGGCGACAACGACCTTTCCGCTTGGTCGCCAGCCTGCGACGACGCCTTCACCAAATTACGCTGCCTGCTAATTTCACCGCCCATCCTCCGCCACTTCGATCCTGCCGCTCCCACGGAGGTTCACATTGATACCAGTGGTGTCGGACTTGGCGCTGTGCTCGCGCAACGAAAAGCAGAGTTTGATGAATATGTCATCGCCTACGCGAGCCCAACTCTGACGAAAGCTGAGGCTAACTACTCCGTGACCGAGAAAGAGTGTTTAGCCATTATTTGGGCCCTTGGAAAATTGCGCCCTTACCTGTATGGTTATGCATTTGACGTCGTCACTGACCACCACGCCCTTTGTTGGCTATCCTCTCTTAAGAACCCTTCTGGACAACTTGCTCGCTGGGCGCTCAAACTTCAGGAGTACGACATCCGCGCTATTTACAGATCCGGTCGCAAGCACACGGACGCTGACGCCCTTTCTCGTTCACCGGTATCGGATGACGGTGCTTGCCTCTGTTCCCTCGAGCCTGCACTTGCATCACCCGCCCTACACAACATGACGGTGGAGCAACGGAAGGATCCCTGGATCCGTGCCCTCATCGGCATCCTTTCTGATTCCCTCACTTCTTCACCGTCATGTGCTCTCCGCCGCCAAGCTACCAACTTTTGCGTTCGGGATGACCTTCTTTATCGACGGAACTACCTTTCCGACGGTCGCAAGTGGCTCCTTGTGATACCCCGCCATCTCCGTGCTGTTATATGCGACGTTTTCCACTCTGACCCACAGTGCGCGCATGCAGGCCTCTTCAAAACATATGCTAGGCTTCGACTCCGCTTTTATTGGCGTGGCATGTATAACTACGTGCGGAAGTTCATTCGCTCGTTCGCTAAGTGCCAACGACGAAAGTTACCTCCCGGACAAGTCTACCCGTCACAACCTCTTCCCTGTCCTAGTCGACCCTTTGATCGCGTTGGCATTGACATCTACGGACCGCTACCATCAACTCTAGCTGGTAATCGCTGGATTATCGTTGCGATAGACCACCTGACACGCTACGCCGTAACAGCCGCACTGCTGACTGCCACAGCCCGTGACGTTGGAACGTTTCTGTTGCGACATTTCGTTCTGCGTCATGGTGCCCCTCGCGAGCTCCTAAGCGATAGAGGTCGTGCCTTCCTTTCTGACGCTTTGAAGGCATTACTTGACGAATGCCGAATCGTGCACCGCACAAGTACAGCGTACCATCCGCAAACGAACGGCATGCCAGAGCGCTTCAACCGTACTCTTGGCGATATGCTACCAATGTATGTCGCCTCTGATCATTCAAATTGGGACCAAGTTCTCCCTTTCGTCACCTACGCGTATAATACTGCGGTACAAACTACTACTGGGTTTTCGCCGTACTTTCTTCTATATGGACGAGAACCTTCAAATACAGTGGACACTGTTCTTCCATATAAACCTGATGAGTCCGAAAGTACTCCCCTGTCCGAAGCTACCCGACATGCTGAAGAATGCCGCCAGCATGCCCGCTCCTTTTCTACCGAGGACCAGTGGCAGCAGCAATCCCGTCAACCTGGTGACCGTTCGGCTCCAACTTTTCCCCTTGGCTCTTTGGTATGGCTTCGGGTACCCGCTACCGCACCTGGCCGCTCCGCAAAACTTGTCGCGAAGTACCTCGCACCATACCACGTTGTAGAGCAAACGTCCCCCCGTCAACTACATCGTGGAGCCCATCACGCCATCGACAGATCTACGCTATCGAGGCCGCGAACTTGTGCACGTTTCTCGCTTCAAGCCCTACTACGACCCAATAGTTGTTTCTTCACCCTAAGCCGCCAGGATGGCGCCTTTTTCTGCGGAGGGCGATTATAGTGAAAAAAAAAAACACAGAATATCCACGGAGTGAATGATGATGAGTGGGCGAAGCTCCGGAGGTTCATCGGTAAACCGTGAATCTTCCGTGATTTTTCGTCCAGTACATCATCCAAAACGTGACAAACACTGTGTGTATAGAGGTCAGACTCTGGAGTTTTGCAGACACGTAGCGCCACCTGTCGGAGCAGTTTTGGGTAGTGCAAAGTCCGGCTTCCTTGCACTGTTTGCTGTGCAACCAGGTGCAACTAGCGAGTTGGAAGCAATGATCAACCTAAATATTTGGTGTGTTGGCGCATTGAACACTCAGAAAAAGAGCTACGAATTTCTCTCCGCTAGTCGGACGCGCAACCGAACCGCCATGAAGTGTGTGCCAGATCGACGGCGAAAACAAGAGCAGACGCAACAGCTCCGCGCGCTTCGAAGAAAGGCCTCAGTCGACGCTGCTGTTGCGTTGTGAATTGCCGCGGACGTAAAGGACTTCAGTTTTACCGATTTCCGCAGCTGTCGCACGAAGCAGAACGGCGAGAGCTCTGGATACGGGCCGTTGCGAACGTGTTGGGTAAGCGAATTACTCGCGTTCTCCACAGCCGGTCGCATGAGAAAGTGTGATAATGTGGGTCTCATGTTAGTGTTTTGAGTAGCCTTGACGTAGAACCGTGGTAACCTTGACTATGAAGCTGAGCAGAGCCTCAGACCGCGGTGCGCGCCGTGCAGCAGTTAAATGCAGACTGGTGAAGCGCACAATAAACATCGCGCACTCCGCGACCACCCATAATCTTAACGTCGTCATCACACAGCATCGCGCACATACGCATTGAAGGTTCAAAGTTCCGGCTTTATAACTAGCAAATGCTAACACGTGCGTCATACAAGTAAATCGCAAAATGTTGGTCGTGACCACCATCAGGTTTTTCTTTCCCGTGGTCTCCGCGATTGCCGGAGCTATCTCTGACGCCACGGTTTTGCCTTTCGTTGTACACCGAGAAAGTGGACACGCACGTATCCCCATTTGCAGTATACAAACGGAAGACAACCGTCAACAGTACATTCGAGGATGCGTAATAAAACAGTTCAACGCACAGGAAGCGAGAGATGGATGGAGAATGCAACTACAAAGGCGAAAATCGACGGTGCCATTCGTGCCTGATAAAGTGAGCTTTGTGCCACTGATCGTAAGAAACATTGCTCGTGTACGTACTTCATCGCTTTGACATTATGTATATGCCCAAATTTAACGCATTTAGGCGTTACAGAACGCACGTCGGAGTGCCTCGAAGTCGATGTCATGCGATGCTCATTTGCGCTTGCGAGTTGCAGCACGCCGAAATAACAACTTTTGCATTGTAGCCGCACTTCACTTTGATGAGCTTCCTACTTTTCTGGAGCGAGGGTGGATTGACGGAATAAGCTTTCCAGGTCCTTGATTCGGAAAACCGCGCCTTAACACCAACGAAAGAGGTGGGTTCCATAGTGGCCTATGCTCATTCGCTTGCGGACGGCTCTCTTTGCACTACCCAGTTATGGCCAGGGCGGCGATGAGAGCGCTAGTGGCGGCGTTTTTCGCAGCGCCGCCTGGGCAGAGTCTCACGTCTATATATATAAGAAATTTTACTTATTCGTAAATGGTAGCGAGACGTGTCTTCCGGTCCCCCCTTCATTATAAGGGCTTTATGGTCGGTGAAGTGGAGCGATAGGGGTTCCTATATGGCTCCGTAGAGGATTCCTAGAGGGGAGAGAGGGGGTGAGCGTAGGAGAGGAGAGAGAGGACGCGCATGCGCTGTGGGGATGTGGAATGCGGACGCCGCTCCGTAGAGTAGAGGATTCCTAGAGGAGAGAAAGGGGGTGAGCGTAGGAGAGAAGAGAGAGGGACCGCGCGCGCCGCTCCGTACAGCAGAGGATTCCTAGAGGAGAGAGAGGGGGGTGAGCGCAGGAGAGGAGAGAGAGGGGACGCGCGCGCCGCTCCTTACAGTAGAGGATTCCTAGAGGAGAGAAAGTGGGCGAGCGTTAGAGAGGAGAGAGAGGGGGGAGGGGACGCGCATGCTCTGGAGGGGTGTAGGACGCGGGCGCCGCTCCGTACAGTAGAGGATTGCTAGAGGAGAGAAAGGAGGTGAGCGTTGGAGAGGAGAGAGAGGTGGAGGGGACGCGCATGCCCTGTGGGGTTGTGGGACGCGGGAGGGAGGGATGGACTAAGCCCCCGCAAGCACATTCAAAGCAAGATCAAGGAATGGAGTCAACCTGGGAGACAGACTCCACCTGCCTAGCCATTGCTAAGCTGCCCCTCTATGCTCTCGTCCATGACTCTAGTGACTGTAGTGGTGGTTGACGGCCTTATTGTACTACAGTGTTTGAGATGGCCACACCGTCCGCGGGACGCTCTGCTTCCTCGGTGCACACGATGGGAACTAGAGGTGGTCTGGAACGCGCTTATTCTTCATGGTCATCGTTATCACGTTGGCTACGACGGACGGCGCCGGACAAGCCTACGCCTTAAGGAGCTTCGCCCCTAAAAGAGTGGCCTCAGCGGCATTGCGCTGCGCTTCAGCGGCATCGCCATCGGCATGAGCTCGTGTTTGCTGCGCTTGACCGAACGCTGCTGACCGCTCCCCGTTCACCTGCATTCTCTACCAATAAACAACTTAACAGTATGTTTTTGACGCACGTACGTGTTCCACGTGCCCTGAGTATTTTAGTTATCACCTGGATGCCTTTGCTGCACACGCGCAGTTGCTCTGTAGATAGCCGGTTGGCCTCTGTATTTATTCGTGCCCTACCTTCTAATAAACTTTAGTTGAGAGCCAGCGCTCGTGTTGTCACATCCTTGGTCTACGTCCTCGTCTTTTCTTGCGCTGTAAGCTCATCGAAAATGAAAGTTATTTTCACTGCATTTCCAAGCAGAGGAAGTTATTTTCACTGTAATACCAAGCATAAGCGTGGCTGTGTGGTAGAACACCTGCTTACCACGCAGACGGCCTGGGTTCGATCTTCACTCGGACCCGGAAATTTTTATTATTTATTTTATTTGCATCTTTCTCGATTTTTAGGTCACGGACAAGATGGTGATTTTTCGCTCACAACCAACGCCGCCGCCGCCGACGCCGAAGCCAGAATTTCTGTGAAACGAGCTCTTTAACGCTATCGCGTTAATAAGCTGGAAACCCTATTAAATGGTAGCACAGATAAGCAGTGCTACTCACCTGAGTTCTTGTTCCAGGAGAACTGGCAAGCCATGTAGGTAGAAAGAGAAAAAGAATTGAGAGCAGCATCAAAATTACAAGCAATAATCTCTCATTCAAGATAAGATATAACCTTAGCGCGCTAAATTTATTATAGCTTAAAGCAGGTTCACTGCCCCAAATTTAGACCGTATGAAAGCCAGAGCACAGGAATATTACAGTCACATCGTTCAGCAAGAAATTGCTTCAGGGAGCACGTATGGTCGTTGAGAACACTCAAGAACATAGGTCGGCAAAAAATGTTCAGCTCACTCAGACTCACTCAAGAAACTTCTTTTGCGCTTAGGGCTCACTCGGACTCGGAGTAACCAGTTTTCCTGAGCCGAACTCACTCTGACTCGGACTCAAACTCACCACAATATTACTCACCCACACTCACGACTCGATGTGTGTCTGCGTGAGTCGACTCATGAGTGAGTTCGCAGACCTATGCTCGAAAACGAAGGTAATTCCGGATTCCTTGTAGTTACACTTGAGCGTTCAGTTCTTTACTAGTGTAGAATGGCAATTTCTTGATGCCTCATTTCTTTCTCGCCAATAAACAATGGTGGGGTGAAATGACGTACAGGCGTGAGCTAAAGTATGCCGACCACAGAATCGCGTGGCCAGAATGCATCTATGCGCCATCTACTGACGCCGCTGCCTGCTGTTGAGAGCACCGCTGAAGCAGCGGTACGTGTGCGCGTCCCGTAATATCAGGTGGCCTCTCATGTCGCTTTGTCGGACGTGGTTATGGCGGTCGTAGACAAAACGTCCACCAGGTGTCGCTTTTTTTGCTCTATCGCAACTGTGCCGTTGTTCTATATAGAGACTGCTGCGGGGCCGCCTCGAGCACCGGGCGCGCATCGCTTTTGACACCGGCTAATTATTCTAACTAGGCAAAGGTAGCATCGAATAACCTAATAAAGCCAAACAAATTAACTAAGTTTTCTGGTGGCTCCATATAGCATCACCAGAAAATTCATCCTAGCCTGCCTTTGCCGCATTAAGCCAAGTTTAGCTTCCTAGATGAGCCTAGTTAAGGCAAGGTAAGTAAAGCCGAACCTAATTAAACTTAGTCGAGCATGTAATCTCATGATTAAGCCGAGCATAATTAAGCCAAGCCTAATCATGGCCAAATAATCTAAGCTGTGTTCCCCGTGAGCCCAGAGAAGCCAAGCTCAGGAAGATATTATAACGTGAATGACGAGTCGGTAGACTGTAGTCTGTAGACTATTTACACGATATATTTACTATAGCGGTTGCAGCGCTGACCGGTTGCGCGAGACTAAAAAGCCACCTAAACAACGCCCAATGTTAGCGGCGTAGGCGTGGTTCATGTTGGCTATCCTGTGCTGCCGAGCAAAACTAGCTCCCTGGTGTACCTAGGTGTGCCCAGAAATTCCCTAGTCAAGTTAACGACGGGCAGGGGCACGTGAAACTTCGAAGTTGGAGGCGCTCGACGGCGTGTCTTTTTCGAAGGTTTTGTGTATGTGTGTCCTGCTTTATTCCTTTCTTTCAATACATTTATCTCTTTTTCTGTCTCTTTCTTCATCTCCCTCTCTCTTGCACTCGTTCTCCCCTCCTCTTTTCCCTCCTCCTTAATTTAACATCTGCCCCCATCAGCCTCACTTTATATTCCCACTCTCTTGCTATGCTGTCCTATGCAAGGCTACGCTATGGTCTGCTAGCGTGCTTGGATAGCCTAGTGGTTACGACGCTAGCCTTCAAATGATGGGGACGAGACTGAGCGCGGGCCGGCTCATGAGGTTGATAGTCTGCTATCTACAGCACACGGCAAATCTCGACCATAACATTTCTGCTGTAAAAACAAGTTTGGCAACAGCTTAGCGCAACACGCCTGTAAGTTGGTCTGCATTATCAGGAACATAACTTACTTCTGTATATCAGCGAGAACAGCTTACTAGTATGTCAACTGACGTGCCTTGTGCATAAATAGCCGAAACGTCATAGTAAATCAAACCTAGGCCACTGTATTGACCAGTAATTCGATTGCTCGCTGCCGGCTGGCCGCCTTTGTGAGCTTTAAAGGCGCAATGACACAAACATTTTGCACCTTGTTTTTTTCTGTTCCAATAAGTAGCTAACGACCCACTTAGCACAACTGGAAAGCTCTTTAGCTCGAGCGCGCGACAGTTCATTATTTGAAGACGATTTTGTAGCACACGATCGCAGTTTTGGTTTCAGGCGTTGTTTCAGAGAGCACCGAGTGAGGTGGTACCTGTTCCAGTTTGCACTATCAAGAAGGGCACAACCACACGAGACGCTAGCAAGCAAGGGACTGTTTATTGGTGACTACCGCGGGGCACGAGCCCGCTCTCATGGTGGCCAGCTGAGGGCAGGTCACCCCGCTTCATTAATCGGTTGACCCCTGGTACATCCTCCCTTTTCTTTAGGTGATGTAATCAGCAAAGCGTGTCAGTTCTCTTCGTGCCCTAGTGGATCTCTTGAGACTCCAGTCGGCTGCTTCTGGTGCCTGGCAAGTTACCTTATGCTGGGCCGGGACCACGCCAGTGTACCCTGATGGGTGATTTGCAATGGGTGGTGCTCGTGCAGCTGACTGGCTCAGTACAACATCTGATGCAGGCGCCTGTTGTAAATGGTCTCGCTCCCTTGGTGATGCGGCTGCTGCTGTCCAGCCAGGCACTGCGTCTGGTGTTGGATGTGGACTCGCAAGTGCCTGCTGTATAGGCGATGAGATTACTGGCAAGACATCCTCGTCATCCAGTGGGTCAAAGTGTCCGGAAGTCCTCCCTGGTGCTGGCGAGTCCTTCGATAGTGCCGGCCTTCATCAGCGCAGATGATATAAGATCTAGGACCTGCAAGTACCTCCACCCGGGCTTTCGGAAACCACCCCTTCTCGTTTTTTATTCTGAAAATGTCCCCTTCGGAGAGGGGTGTGAGAGGTATGCGTTTGCCGCGATCCTGTGGATGTTCCTTGACTGAAGGTGTTGAATGTGCTGAGAAGTTTGGAAGTCGTCCTCTGAGCAACCGTCCCATTAGGAGCTGACTCGGGGTGCATCCGTCAAGCAGGGGCGAGATTCGGTAATTGAGAAGCGCCACCCAAAACCCCTCGCCAGCGTACTCAGTTTTTTTTAAGTGGCGCTTTACGACCTCAACCCCTTTCTCCGCTAGACCATTGGCCCTGGGGAACTATGGGCTCGAGATGGTGTGCCTAAAGTTGCATTTAGCTGCAAACTGTCGGAATTCGCGAGATGTGAACTGGGGTCCTCCGTCGGTGCAGACTTCAATGGGTAACCCGTCGCGAGCAAACATTGTAGCTAATAATAATATAATAATATCTGGGGTTTAACGTCCCAAAACCACGATATGATTATGAGAGACGCCGTAGTGGAGGGCTCCGGAAATTTCGACCATCTGGTGTTCTTTAACGTGCACTGACATCGCACAGTACACGGGCCTCTACCATTTCGCCTCCATCGAAATGCGACCGCCGCGGCCGGGATCGAACCCGCGACCTTCGGGTCAGCAGCCGAGCACCCTAACCGCTATACCACCGCGGCGGACAAACATTGTAGCTAGTTTGTCGACTACGACCTGGCTGGTCCACTGAGGCAATTGTTCCACTACTGGGTAGTTGGAGTAGGCACAGTAGGCAACCAGGTAACACTTGGCCCCACGATCAAACAGGTCGACACTGATTGGCTGTCCCGGCCGTGTTTGCACCTGCCTCAGTAACAATGGCTGTGAAGGTTGTCGGTAGGCATGTGGCACAGTTGCTAATAATTGACTTGATGTCTGAATTCATACCGGGCCAGAACATTAGAAGGCGTGCTCTTTACACTTGTTCAATTTCAAATGGCCGTCATGGAGACGTTGTACCATGGACAGCCGTAAACTCTGGAATGACCACCCCCTGCTGCCTCGTAAAAGCACTCCATCGACATATCACAGTTCTGACATAAATGGAGCTAGTTCGCCCGAAACTGGTCGTGCTTCCTGGAGTGACTTCGCGACTTGCTTGAGGTATAGGTCCTCTCTGGTTGCAGAGGTTCCATATTATTTAAAGCAGCGCAACCGACAGGACAAGAAGAGGACAAGAAGTGGACACAACGAAGGATTCGTTATGTCCAGTTCTTGTCCTCTCCTTGTCCTGTCGGTTGCGCTGCTTTAAATAATATGGAACCATACCAACTAGGCCAGCTGTCGACCTTGTTGCAGAGGACAGTTCAGTTTTCGTTTTCTCACTTACAGTGGTGGCTAGCACGCTCGTCGCATGGATACACACGTCTTGTTCGTTTTCTACGTCACTCAGTTGTGTTCCCGGATTTATTGATAGCGTGTCCGCCACGAGCAGATGCTTCCCCGGAACATACTGCGATTTGATATTGAAACGCATTAGTCGCCGAAAATACCGCTGCAATCGTGGCGTCATTTCACTCAAGTTCTTATGTGAAATAGCAAGCAAATGTCTGTGGCCTGTTTCGACAGTCACTGGTAACACCAGAACGAACTCCCTCAAACGCCCACAAGCAAACGTCACGACGAACGCCTCCTTTTCAATTTGGGCGTATTGCCACGCGCCTTTCTTATTTTTCTGTACTCGGTTTTTCGCCCACAAAGGCTGTCCGCATGCTCAGCGCAAACCGCGCTTCATTGTTCTAGAAGCTTCACGATTATTGTAGATCGTTGTGTTAAGATTGCGCGCAAGACAGGAACACATGAGCTTATTCCAGAGCTTTCGCGACAACCAGTGATAAGGCTGGAATATTCGATGACACGCGTGTAAATGCCGACGCGCTTCACCGCTTGTCAGTTGATCGACGGCCGACGCTCCGGTTCGCCGCTATCAGTGCCAGCGTGTATTGCTGTAATCTTACTTTCCGTTTACCGCCCACAAGTTCGGCCTAATAAACAGTTTTATCCTGGACACGTAGCCTGCTGCCTTCGTCGACGTCACGACCACGTGAAAATATTCAGTGTCAGCATTTGAGAACACCGTTGAAGCATAAACCACAGGGCGCCAATCTTGGCCATGGAGCTGAAGAAGTGCAGCGACCACAGCAAAGCTTGATGCATCAGCTGGAGAGTTTCGTTTGCTTCAATCGGTCGAAAACGGCGATCACAGGAGCTGGCATCAAGGACTAATAAGATTCTTCCACTCCTTGTCATAATGAGCTTCCCACAGGAACTCAACGTCATTCTTTATAAAGAACCTAAGGGCCTCAGTTCTTCTTGAGAGATAGGTATGAATTTGCCAAAGTAATTCATGATACTGTAACGAAGTAGTTAACACGACCTTTATTAGGCCTGAAGACACGGCGTTAGCTGCCACACCCAAGAGCAAAGATCACAGTTCAGCCGAGTTCCCCCCCACCGAAGATGAAGGGGCACACACATGATGATGAACATGCATGAAGAAAATGTATGTGTCTAATGAACGCCCACACTAATTTCCCCCCACTCAAGAGCCGCAGCTGAAAGCGAAGAAGAACGTCTTGTAAAAGACTTCATTCGAGATACGTGAACAATCTCGGCAGGGCGACAGCGGCGGTCCGTTGGAAGAACAGGTGCCACGCGATAATTGACGGGAGACGTTTGAGCCAAGACCGTGTAGGGGCCAATGAAGCGTAATTGAAATGTGTCGCACAAGCCAGGAGTGCGAATGGGTGTAAGAAGCAGCACTTCATCGCCAGGGCTGAAGGACACGGCGCGATGAGATGCATCATAGTCAAGCTTGCGGTCTTGTTGCCTTACTTCAGTGTTGACGCGGGCCAGCTGGCGGCAATGAAGCAGACGAGACACGTATTCTTCACTGGAGGATGGAGATAGCTTAACTGGCGCAGTGAAGAAGGAAACGTCGAGGAAAGAAGAGGGGAAACGACCACGGACGAGCTAGAATGGCGAGTAACCGGTTGTGTGCTGTAGGGAGGTATTGTACGCGAAAGTCACGAATGGCAAAACTGCTTCCCAGTTTCTGTGGTCCGGTTGGATATACATGGCTATCATGTCTGACAGCGTGCGATGAAAGCGCTCAGTCAGCCCGTTCGTCTGAGGATGGTAACGGGGCTTGTTTTGTGGGTGGTGCCGGAGGCCTTGAACACTTCGTTGACGAGTTGTGAAAGAAAAATGCCTTTCCGCGGTCGCTTAGGATGACACGAGGAGCACCGTGACGAAGGATTAGAGCTCGGAGTATGAAGTCAGCAACTTCAGGAGCTGAGGCAGCAGTCACGGAAGCTATTTCCGCGTAGTGCGTCAAATGGTGGACGGCTGTGACTATCCATCGATTACCGGCGAGAGTCACAGGAAGCGGACCGTACCGATCGACGCCAACGACCTCAAATGGTTCCATCGGACACAGGAGTAGTTGCAGTTGTCCACTTTGAGTTGATGTCGGTAGCTTTCGACGCTGACAAAGCGCGCATGATGCAACGTACTTCGCTACACTAGCCGACAAGCCCGGCCAGTAGTAGCGACATCTGATGTGGTCATACATTTTCTGGAAGTCCAGGTGACCAGCAGTCATGTCGTCATGATAGGCCGTGAGCACGTGAGCGCGAAGACAGCGAGGTAGAACGGGCACCGAGCGCTGTGGCGCGATTTTGTACGCATTCCAAATAAGAACGGGGGCGTTTCCGTCGTTTCCGTGCTCAACGTCACAAACACGTGACCATCGTGAGGGCACGTTCCGATCCAAGTCAAGCCGTCTGACGGCCATTACAATCCATGCTTCGGCCGTCCGAAACCGATAAGCACGGATTGTAATGGCCGTCAGACGGCTTGACTTGGATCGGAACGTGCCTTCACGACGGTCACGTGTTTGTGACGTTGAGCACGGAAACGACGGAAACGCCCCCGTTCTTATTTGGAACGCGTACAAAATCGCGCCACTGACCATCAATGCCTAAGAGCCTTTGAACTTCCTGTTTACACGACGGCTGTGGCATGTTGGCAACGCATTCAGTCAGACTGTCATCGGGTCTTCTCCCTTCTTTGCTAACACAGTCACCCAGAAATTTAACATCAGTCATGACGAACAGGCACTTTTCTTTGTTTAGTGTTAGGGCGGCCTTTTTCGCTGCCGTCAGTGCTGCACGCAGGCGCTGATCATGCTGCTCATTTGATGCACCCCTAACTAAAATATCGTCCACATATACACACGTACCCGGCAGGCCTTCGAACACTTCAGTCATTGCCTTCCGAATTAGTTCGGGCGCTGACGCGATACCAAACTCAAGGCGCAAGAATCGGTATCTTCTAAACGGTGTGCTAAAGATGCAGATCTCTGACGCATCTTTATCCAGGGGGATCTGGTGAAACCTGCTAGTAGCGTCAAGCTTGGTGAACCTCACAGCTCCTGCCAGCGCTGCCTCTATTTCTTCACGTGAGGGTAGCTGATAATGCTCGCGTCTAAGGCGCTAATTAATGTACCGCGGGTCCAGGCACATTCGCAGGCGGTCATTATTCTTCATAATAATCACAAGGGGACTCACCCAGTCTGACGGCTGGTCCATTTTGCATATGATGCTCTCCAAGACCACCCGGGACAATTCCAGCTTAAGTGGACGCCCAAGTGCGTGCGGTACTTTCCTTGGCGGCATGACAGTGGGGCGACCGTCGTCCTTCATAGCAAGCTTGCACGGTCTCCTGATGCAGCCCAGACCTTGAAATAACTCCGGGAACTCGGTCACCCACTAGGTGCTAGCGCCATTTCTTGAAGACACGTCGTGAACGCGGGAAATCAGTCCGAAGCACTCAGCCGCATTCCATCCGAGCAGGACTTGCTCGCCTATCTCGACCACAAAAAAAGTTGACATTTTCTTGCTTCGCTCCTAGACGTAGTGGCTAGTTTTGTCCCCAAGAAATTAAAAAGAACGTAACAAAAGATGGGGGAGACCCGTGCCACCGAAAGGTATGACGGCTTGAAGCTAATTAAAAGGAAATAAAAAGGGGAGTATTCCCAAACGTATAATTTCGAAGAAAAGCCAATAATGTAAAAAAGAAAAACAATTCCAAGGAGTGGCAGAATGATGACACCGAAACGTTGTATTTTGCTTCCTTCATAGTTCGAAAGCAGTGTGCTCGATGGCTGCACCATTGTCGGCAAACGCATCCTGCGAAAGTGTGACTACGGCAAAATGTTCGCTTGCGCACCTGTATCCACTTTCAGTTCTGTCGGGTGCCCGGCAAGGTCACCTACCGCAGTCCAATGCCGTCTTCTGGAAACGTTTCCGATTTGGACCATGATAATTTAAATGTCTTCATCCGTAGCGTCTGAGGACTCATCCAGTGCTTCTTCTGTTGCAGCGACGCCTAACTCATGAACGCCGTGTCTGGTCCTGCAGCAAGGTCCAAATGGTTTCTTTTCTTGCACAGCGTGCATTTTTTTTCCAAAACGTTGGGCAGCGTCTTGGTTCGTGGGTCTTGCCACAGCAGCTGCAGCGTCGATGTAGTCCCCTCGCGCGAGGGGGACTACGTCGTTTTATTGCGATAGCAATTATACGGACACTCTCGGCTGCATTTAGCCGTCGGCGTCACCATCGCCGTAATGTCCCGTATGTATGTGTATATATATGTATATATATATATATATATATATATATATATATATATATATATATATATATATATATATATATATATATATATATAAAAGGACTATAGGAAGTATCACGCAGGCCCTGAGACTGTAGGAAGGTACTTGAGATACGACGTACGTTTCAGCACAGTTTATTCCGACGTTTCGGCCGTGGTACCGGCCTTCGTTTGGGATCTTCTGTATTCCCAGACGAAGGCCGGTCCCACGGCCGAAACGTCGGAATAAACTGTGCTGAAACGTACGTCGTACTCAAGTACCTTCCTATATATATATATATATATATATATATATATATATATATATATATATATATATATAAGGAGACTGTCCGACGTTGCGGCCGTGGGACCGGCCTGGTAATACAGAACATTTTATGTTCTGTATTCCCAGACGAAGGCCGGTACCACGGCCGAAACGTTGGAATAAACTGTGTTGAAACGTACGTCGTATCTCAAGCACCTTTCTACAGTATCAGGGCCTGCGTGATACTTCCTATAGTCGTCATATATATTGTGAGCGCTGACTATGTTCATCGTCTTCATCTGTATATACAAACCACTGTGATCATCATCGTTTGTCACGCGGGCTGCTCCGCTTTCATGTCGCGAGTCTGGATTAAAATACATCGTTGCTGGACGTCGTCTCACCCCGCACCTCCACCACTTATGAGACGACGTCCAGCAACGATGTATTTTAATCCAGACTCGCGAGATGAAAGCCGAGCAGCCCGCGTGACAAACGATGATGATGATCACAGTGGTTTATATACAGATGAAGACGATGAACATAGTCAGCGCTCACACTATATATATATATATATATATATATATATATATATATATATATATATATATATATATATATACATATATATATATATAGAGAGAGAGAGAGAGGTGACGTTAGAGAACAGACATACGTCGTAGTTCAGATGCCATCCATTTATTCTAATGCACGCGCACTTCTTCGTCGGCTTCTCCTACCATCGCCTTGTTCATACGTTACACTCTTCCCCCTCCCCTTGAGAAAGTCTCAGCTCAGAAGCTACAAAATAACGTCGTAGTTTGCTAACATGAACAATGCCCGAGTTTCTACCTAAGGGTAACACGGAGCGGTTGATCTCATAGTTTACTGGTGAGACTTTGCGTATAATCTTGTAGGGACCTTCCATGACGGAACTCAGTTTGCCGTTGTTGGGATGCCATGGTGTCTCGTAAAGGACGAAGTCACCGACTTGGAACTCAATCGGAAGAAATTTATTATTATAGATTACTTTGTTCTTGTTGTGGTAGGCGATAGAATTATTAACAGCAGCTTTCCGCGCTTCTTCCACCGTTTGTTCTCGCTGTTTCAGCACAGTTGCATAAGATGGAATTCCATACATCAGGAAGGACGGTGCGTAGCCGGTAACTTCGTGAGGCGTTCTGTTGTATTCGTCTATTACCTCCGACAGCAGCTTAGTCCAACACTTCTGTGGCTCGCCATTGATCTTGCACATAAGTCTGGTTACGATGGTCTGGTTTGTCCGCTCGTTCATACGATTGCATTGCGGATGATAAGATGAGGTGAAGAGTTGGTGTATTCCGTTATGTTTTAGAAACTGTTTAAATTTTCCTGCAGTGAATCCTGTTCCACGATCTGAAAGGAACTTCCGTGGTTTTCCGGCAGCAAAAATGGTTTTTAAGCATGAGATGTAGGCGTCGCTGTTCTCACTTTTATGGGCGAACACCCATACGTAGCGAGTAGCATGGTCAATAACCAAGTGGATCAACCTTTTTGATGTGCCATATCCAGAAAATCCCCCCAATGGTGTCCATCGCAAAAAGGTCAAAAGGCTCTTCAACAGGAGGCAGGGATTCAAGTGTCCCATACTTCTTTGTTTTCGTCTTCTTGCATCTCCGGCATGTATCACAATGCCGAATATAGGTGGCAACAACGGTTACCATATCCGGCCAATAATATTGCGGCGACAAGAGTGATAGTACCTTCTTCACTCCGACATGCCCAAAATGTTGATGTGAGTTCTTAAGAATGGTTGGGCGTAGTTCATGGGGCACATAGATCTTCCTTAATCCTTTTCTTTTGACGATGACTACGTTCTTTTCCAATGAATACGTTCCTTTTGGGCGCTCACTGCTGCATCGTTGAAGTTCATCGTGGGACAGAAGTTGAACTATTGGGGCTCTGGAGAGCTCACCTGCTTCGACGTTGCTTATGCCCTTTTGATGTTTGATGTTTACTTCATACATCGATAGTTTCAGCGACCACCGGAAGAGACGACCTTGAGGATCCTAAATATTGTCATGAGTGTGTAAATGCTACTGCGGCACCGCCGCTGAACTGGCGCCAGATGGACGAAGACGAAGGCGTTATTGCTGTGGGGTTTAGTCTGAGCTGCCCTGTTGACCTGCCATCCTGTGCGTTCTGTGTAGTGCTGTCTCGATCAGTGCTGACTGACGACCGTTGAATAAATACTCCCCGTAACATCTTTGGTGGAGGTTGCGGGTCTTACAACAACCCGGCTCTGGAACTCCGCAGCGGACGCCATCTTCGTCCAGCCACGATGCCAGAAGACAGTGCGCAGTCCTCGCAGGCCGCGCCAGCTCGAACACCTGTGATCCCTTCCCACCTTCTCGACCCTGGCACATTTTGCGGCACGGACAAAACTGATGTCGAAGAATGGCTCGCCTTATTCGAGCGCGTCAGCAAGCACTATAGGTGGGACGAAACGCTTATGCTGGCAAACGTCATTTTTTACCTAAGGGGTACAGGACGCTCTTGGTATGACACGCATGAGGAAGAACTGACAAGTTGGGACGTGTGCAAGCAGAAGCTCCGTGACTTGTTCGGCCGGTCGGTTGCTCGACAAATGGCAGCCAGGCAGGAACTCGCGTCGCGAGTTCAATCATCCACGGAGTCCTACGTCGCATATATTCAAGACGTTCTAGCCCTGTGCCGCAAAACCGACAAAGACATGACAGAGGTGGACAAGGTCAGCAATGTGTTGAAGGGCATAGCCGACGATGCCTTCAACATACTAATGTGTAAGAACTGTTCCACTGTTGACTCGATCATCTATGAATGTCGGCGGTTTGAGCAAGCTAAAAGCAGGAGGATTACTCAACGCTTCAACCGACTCCCGAACACCGCTGCGACTTCCTCGTGCGAAGATCCTGCGACGCCACGCCCAAGCGCGAATTCTAACATCACCAGGATCGTTCGCCAGGAGCTGGAAGCTATGGGCCCCGCTACCTATACGCCCATTGCACAAGACAACTAGGCAACAGTATCCCTAATCCAAGCCGTCGTCTGGCAAGAATTTGCAAACCTGGGCGTGCTACTTCCTCCAACCACTCGCCTTACGCCCCAGCCCATATGCACTCCCGCCCACAACGCTGACCACAACGCCACCCCACTTGCTGCAGTGTCTTCCATTCCACGGTCCTCCCCACGATACCGGAATCCATCTGATTGGCGCACCCCAGACGATCGACCGATTTCTTTTTCTTGTTCTCGCGTTGGCCACATTTCCTGCCATTGCCGCAACAAATGGTCTTACCAACCAAGTTTTTCAAATGACCGCCGTCAGGATCGCGGACAGTATTCTCGAACACGTTCCTTCGATGACGACCTTCAGGAATTCCCACCACGCCGCTCATTTCCACGATCCGAACCCACCTACGCGGACGTCGTCGCCCAGAGAAACTTCTCCAGCCGGTCGCCGTCGCCTCAGGGTCGCCAGTCGCACTCCCCTCAGCGCCCTCGCTCTGCGTCGCCGGCTTATTCTGGACACCTCCCGGAAAACTAACAAGTGCAGCTCCTGGAGGTGGCGCTGCACTGACGACTCGGACCCAAAACCCTTCTACCGACCACTAATACCAGACGAAATTTACTTAGTGTCCTCATCGATGGCCTCGCTGTTGCTGCTCTAATCGACACTGGCACCCATTTATCCGTCATGAGTTTTAAGGCTCCGATCCCGCCTCAAGAAAGTTCTTACGCCTGCTGTGTTTCCTACAGTACGCGTGGCCAACGGCAGTCAAGCATCAGTTCTTGGCATGTGCACCGCCCGTGTTACTGTTGCCGGCCACCAAACTTCAGTTCTGTTCGCTGTTCTTGACGCTTGCCCACACGACGTCATTCTTGGAATTGATTTCTTGACCAATCACGCTGCCCTCATCGATTGTTCCACTGGCGTTTTAAGGCTCGAGTTGCTTTTCTGCTCCGATGTCACTACTGCAAGTCGCACTCGGCTTCGGAACATGCAGTTTCTACGGCTACCACCTCAGACTGCTGTGTGCGTCCCCATGTCCCCGTTCCCGTCTGTCCCTGATGGAGAATACTTGGTAGCTCCCCTCATTGACTTCACTCTTTCCCGCAACATCGCCCTTCCCCATACCGTAGTGGTTGTCGCAAACAACAGGACGCTTCTTCCGGTTCTCAACTTCTGATATTCGACCCAAGTTCTTCCTCAAGGCATTTACCTAGCAGAACTATCAAGTCTGGAAGAATGTACGATTTCCTGTTTCACCCCTGACGCAAAGACCGTGGCCAAACCTGCCATAACCGCGCAAAATACGACATTCCTGGACAAAATTATCTCCACTGACCTCCTACCTTCCCAAGCTGAAGCGCTCCGCGGTGTTCTGTTTTCTTACCTCGACATTTTTGATATCGACGACCGTCCTCTAGGCCGCACCAGAGTCGTAGCCCACCGTATAGACACCGGCGACGCCAGTCCGCTTCACAGACGCCCTTACCGTGTGTCTCACACTGAGCGCCAGGTCATCCAGAAGGAGGTAGAGAAAATGCTCGAAAAAGACGTCATAGAGCCTTCATCTAGTCCTTGGGCATCACCTGGTGCTAGTTAAAAAGAAGGACAACAGTTGACGCTTTTGCGTCGACTATCGCCATCTCAACCGAATAACCAAGAAGGACGTCTACCCTTTGCCTCGAATCGACGACGCGCTCGACTGCCTCCACGGTGCCCAGTATTTCTCGTCGCTCGATCTTCGCTCCGGATACTGGCAAATTTCTGTTGATGACCGCGACCGCGAGAAGACAGCATTCATCACACCCGATGGTCTTTACCAATTTAAGGTCATGCCGTTTGGGTTGCGTAATGCCCCTGCAACTTTTGAACGCATGATGGACTCTCTCCTACGCGGTTTTAGGTGGTCAACCTGCCTCTGCTATCTGGACGATGTCATTGTTTTCTCGCCCACCTTTGAGAGCCACCTCCCTCGTCTGTCGGCCATTCTCAACGTTTTTCACTGCGCTGGCTTCCAGCTCAACTCGTCGAAGTTCACCTTTGGGCGCCGACAAATTAAACTACTTGGCCACCTTGTTGACGCTACTGGAGTCCAACCCGACCCTGACAAAGTCCGCGCTGTCCGCGAATTCCCAGTTCCGCGTTCTATACAAGAGGTACGCAGCTTTCTGGGGCTCTGCTCATACTTCCGCCGCTTTGTCATCAACGTTGCTGACATTGCTCGGCCCCTCACGGATCTCCTCAAAAAGAACGAGGCTTTTTCCTGGGGTGCGGACCAAGCACATTCCTTTGCGTCGATGATTTCCGCTCTCACGTCACCACCAGTGCTGGCTCATTTTGTCCCCACCGCCCCAACCGAGCTTCGCACTGACGCAAGTGGCCACGGCATTGGGGCTATACTTGCTCAGGTACAGAATGGCACAAACCGTGTGATAGCTTATGCTAGCCGCCTGCTGTCACAGTCGGAAAACAATTATTCTATTACCGAGCGGGAATGTCTAGCTCTCGTCTGGGCCGTCGCTAAATTTCGACCGTACCTATACGGGCGCCCGTTCGCAGTCATCACAGACCATCATGCGTTGTGCTGGCTGTCCACACTTAAGGACCCTACTGGAAGACTCGGCCGTTGGGCATTACGATTGCAAGAGTACACGTTCTCAGTGGTGTACAAATCTGGAAAGTTGCACAGCGATACCGACTGCTTATCCCGGCACCCTGTTGATCCACCAACCTGCACCGACTTGGAAGCCGATGCCTCCATCTTCGCCATCACGGACTTTCTACACGTAGCGGATGAACAACGGCGAGATCCCTCATTACTCGTCATCATTGACCGCCTTCAAGCAGGCACTGCCGACCGTTCGCTCAGCATGTTCTTGCTGCAAGACAACGTTTTGTACCACCGAAACTTACACCCAGAGGGCGCAGAACTTTTACTTGTCATTCCACATCATCTGCGCAAGGACATCCTTCAGCAATTTCACGACGCCCCAACTTCCGGACATTTAGGCGTCTCCCGAACCTACGACCGTGTTCGACGACGGTTTTTCTGGAAGGGCCTTTATCGTTCCGTTCGCCGCTACCTTGCAGCTTGCGACCTCTGCCAGCGCCTAAAGAAACCGAAGACTGCCCCTGCCGGTCGCCTCCATCCTATTGAAGTGCCAGCCGAGCCGTTCTATCGAGTGGGATTGGACTTGCTAGGTCCCTTCCCAACTTCGACAGCCGGAAATAAATTGGTTGCGGTAGCCACGGATTACGCCACTCGGTATGCAATCACTCGAGCGCTACCGACCAGCTGCGCGACTGACGTGGCCGATTTCCTCCTATATGACATCATTCTCCAGCATGGTGCTCCTTGTCACCTACTCACAGATCGTGGTCGCTGCTTTCTCTCTGGTGTCGTTGACGACCTACTGCGATCTTGTGCTACTCGTCACAACTTTAGCACTTATCACCGTCAGACTAACGGGCTTACCGAACGCCTCAACCGCAACCTGACGGATATGCTTTCTCTGTACGTTTCTGACGACCACACCGATTGGGACATTGCTCTCCCGTTCGTCACCTTCGCCTATAACTCGTCGCGTCATGAAACTGCCGGCTATTCACATTTTTATCTTCTGTTTGGCCGTGATCCGCTGCTACCTTTCGACACCCTGCTTCCGTCTGACCCATCATCCACAACCTCATACGCTCAAGGTGCCATCACCTGTGCTCTCGTCGCACGCACGGTAGCCCGCACTCGGCTCTCATTGTCACAGACCACACAAAAATCCATCTATGATAGTCGACACAAAGATGCTGAGTTTTCTCCGGGCTCTCTAGTTCTGCTGTGGCTCCCATCTCGTCGCGTTGGTCTCAGCGAGAAGCTCTTACCACGATACGTCGGGACCTACCGGGTCGTGCGCCAGGTGACACCTGTCACCTATGAGATTTCCCTGACAGCCAACTCATCGACTGCTACACCCAAAACTGACATCGTGCACGTTTCTCGCCTGAAGGCCTACAATGGTGACACGCCCTTTTAAACATAGCAGGCACCGAGACGGTGCTTTACAGGCCGGGGTAATGTCATGAGTGTGTAAATGCTACTGCGGCACCGCCGCTGACCTGGCGCCAGATGGACGAAGACGAAGGCGTTATTGTTGTGGGGTTTAGTCGGAGCTGCCCTGTTGACCTGCCATCCTGTGCGTTCTGTGTAGTGCTGTCTCGATCAGTGCTGACTGACGACCGTTGAATAAATACTCCCCGTAACAAAATTCTTCAGCCACTGTAGTGCAGAGTGATCCGTTACAACAGTGAATGGCTTTCCGTGAAGGTAGCGATGCCATTTATGAATGGTATGTATAATGGCAAGGCATTCTCTTTCTGTAATAGCATAATTGACCTCGTGCTTAAGTAGTTTGCGGGAGTAATAGGCAACGGGATGTTCCTTGCCTTTGTCGTCAGGTTGCTTCAGCACTGCACCAATGCCTTCGCCAGATGCATCACAGTACACAGTACATGGTCTCGAAGTGTCGTATATGCTAAGCACCGGTTCTTCAGTTATGCGCTCCTTCAGTTCCCGAAAAGCTTGCTCGCATGCTTCTGTCCACGGCCACTTGCTTCCTTTGTGTAGTAGTTTCCTGAGTGGTAGAGCGATGTCGCTGAAATGAGGGATGTACTCACGGTAAGTGTTTACAGTGGCCAGGAAATGCTGGAGGTCTTTCTCTCGTTTAGGTGTCGGCAATTTGAGTATTGCAGCCACGTTACTTTGCTTAGGTGTCACTATTCCTTGTGAAATTTTGTGGCCCAAGTATTCAATACTGGAGCTTGCAAATTGGCACTTTTTCCGTTTCAGTTAATACGTTCTCGTCCTTAAGAGCTTTCAACAGTGCCTCGAGATGTCGTATATGATCGTCAAATGTATCTGAGTATACGACCACATCGTCAAAGTAATTGCTAACATTAGTGAGCTGATGTTTGACTGTTATTGATTTTATGGCTCTTTCAAATGTAGCCGGAGCGTTCTTTAACCCGAACGGCATTACCAACCACTCATAATTACCATCAGTCGTGACAAACACAGTTTTTTGAACGTCGTCGGGATGCATTCGGACATGCCAGTATACCGACGTTACATCTAGCGTAGTGAAAAAGTTCGCCTTTCCCAAGTGGTCCAGAACGTCAACTATACATGGAATTGGTTGATAGTCGGGTACCGTTATGGCGTTGAGCTTGTGATAGTCAATACATAGACGAGTACGTCCTTCGCCTTTCTTTTCCGCTAAGATGCCTGGTGCGGCATAGGGCGACAACGAAGGCCTCACAACACCTTGCTTAATGAGGGCGTCAACTTGTTTGTTAATTTCCGCTTTGTCGGCCTGTGAACATCTGTATGGGGCTCGATGAATAGGGACAGCATTGGTAAGTGCAATCCTATGTTGCTCAGTTGTGATGCATCCAATATCTGTCTGGGATTTCGAGAAGATCTCGTCATACTTATTTGAAAGAGAGTCGAGCACTGCTGATTCATGTTCTGGCAAGTTTTCTGAATTCAGGGTTCTCATCAGCGGTGCTTTAGTGGTTTTCTTTTCATTGGGATTCGACAGGTTCAAATTTTCACGTCCTTGTGTTACTGACTGGCTTTCCAAATTTACAGATAGATTGAAGTACGAAGCGCTGTCTAGGCCAAGAATTAATTGTGTTCTCAAGCCTCGCAGAACGTGTACATAAACTTTCTTTGTGACATTCCCAATTTGCAATTGAATGTTTACGCGACCCAAAGTTCGAATGCTTGAAGTAACTTGCTGCACCATGATGCTGGAGTCTCTCATCAACTGAAGTTTGAGCTGTTTGTACACATCTTCACCGGAGCGATTGCCTTGTAGTTACGGAGTGCACGAGGGCCAGTCCGCTCGCTGCCGAGTCCCCGTTTGGGTAAAGAGCGCGCTGTTCAACACAGTGAAGTAACAACTGTGACGCTATTTACTTCACGCTCTTCCTGTGCATACCTGTGCGTATACGTTTCGCGCAATATTTGAGTCTGATCAGCGCGTTGAGTGTTGAGCTGTGTATGTTGTTAGTTCGTGCTCGTCCTGTGTGTGTTCTTTTCGTGCGGTCTTTCTTCTTGAGCAGCGCGCTGCATGTTTCGATGTGGTTGGCGTTCTTCGCGTGACATACCAATTTGTTGCCATCGCATTCATCGCTTTGCCCTTGCTGCGAAACTGTGACTTTTTTTTACTCTGTGCACCTTCGCTTCGCTTTCAAGAGCACGGTTCTGTGTTGCTGCTCATTCCGCGGCTTTGCAGATCTGAACAGCTGATTGAAGGGTTAGATCCTTTTCCTGCAGCAGGCGTGCACGTAGCTTCCCGACGATACCGCACACTATCTGGTCTCTCACCATAGAGTTCCTCAGTTCGCCGAAACTACAAGTCTGCGACTGTATGTCGCACAAGAAGTGTTCGGATGGTTCACCCTCCTGTTGCTGTCGACTGCGCAGAACGTACCTCTCGAATGTCTCGTTGCACCGAGGCGTGCAGTACTCTTCAAAAGCTTTGACAATGGAGTCATAATCCTCTAGTTGTTCTGCTCATAGGGGGCAAGGTATTAAACACTTCCAATACCTCTCGGCCCACGCCGTGAAGAAAAATGGTGACCTTCTGAGCTGGCGTTCATCCTTTGTTGGCCTCAGTAGCTTCGCAGTAGAGTTCAATTCGCTGGCGGTACTTTTTGCAGTTGTCTGCCGGAGTATTTGTCAGCATAAGTCACTCGGGCGGTAGTAGATGGTCCATCTTCAGGGGAGGGTTCGCCTGCTTCATTTCTGACACCACGTTCTATTTTGCACTACCAAGAAGGACACAACGACACGAGACGCTAGCAAGCAAGGGACTGTTTATTGATGACTACCGCGCGGCGCGGCCCTCTCTCAGAGTGGCCAGACGTGGGAAGGTCACCCGTCTTCATTAAGCGGTTTCCCACCTAGTCCAGTACCCAGGTTGCTTTTTATGTAAACATAGTTGGCTGCGAGAGCACATAAAACCACGTGCACACGAGCACGACGTTGGCAACTCTTTTCAACGAAGGCTTCCAGGGTGCTTCTATAATCTCCTCTGAGACATTGTAAATATGCGTGACCCCACAAATGCCCTGGCGACGCAAGGACATCAGCCTTCGTACTCCCGTGCAAGTCTGCTCCCTCTTTCCGTTGAAAAGGTCTGCTCGGAGAGAGCGCTCGCCAGGAACGCGGCAGCCATCCAAAACTCGTGACGCAGGTGGCGGCTGGTTGTTTACACGAAAACCAATGACGCGTTTCGCGTGCGGTGGCGCGACACGCACTTTAGAATTGATTTTAAATATATTCTAGGCAACATGTCCCGTGATATTTCGTAGATTATGCGTGAGTATGACATAAATTTTTCCCACAAGTGTTCTCGCCATCGAAACTTTGTGTCGGTGCGCCTTTAAGGTACGCCCTCACTATAGCTGCGAAAATGCGCACGCCACACTGCGCGCGGCAAGCGGTGCTGACGCGAGTGGCGAGAATCACGAAAACCGGCAGCAACGGGCGACAAACGCTCCAATGGGCGGCACACCCATTTTCTTGTGGCATGTCGCAAAATGTGGACCAATCAGAAGCGAGCCTTGCTACCTGTACTGCATGCAAAGAATCATAAGGCCTATAGATGCAAGAAAAACGAGCGAGAACCCGAAACAAGGAGGAAGAAGAAGGCACACTCGCTCACATACCGGCAAATGTCTCTTCGTCCAGTTGTCTGCGCTGGTTTTTCTTGCATCTGAGCATAAACCAACCGGCCCAGCTTTTGACGCTTCTCAAACTGTAATGCACGGCTTATGAGACTGGACAGTGATATGCGCGCCGTAAGATTTCAGAGGTCATGCCCAGTGAATAGGTCATTTTCGAAACGCCAACAGAGCAGCTTTTCCACACTTTGCTGCAGGATTTCACTTTACGCTTAGGCCTGTGACGGCCCCGAAGCGGTACATTTCTAATTTTGGTCAGCTGGTCATCCCCTGCAAGTCCGATGTGCAGGAGGAATGGGTAACTCAGCAGACAGGAATACTAAGCAACGAACACGTGTTTAATCACGAACAGGGGCATGTGTAAATACACAAATAATCTCACGTAGGCGATGGCTAGGCTAGTTGGTTACTGTCGAAGTTTTGAATATGCGCTTATTGAAAGAATTACAACGAAGAAGACGGACAGAGCTAGTTTAACGGGACAAAGCGCGTTGTCCTGAAAACCCCAGTCCGTCTGTGTATCTTCGTTGTTATTGTTTGAACCAGCGTATATTCAAAACATGAACACAAATGAGACAAAACGCTGTGGTCGCCGGAGGGTGCGGACACACTTCGCGTCGGCTCCTGCGTCTGTGAATGATTTCGCAGCGACAATCACCACGCAACGGCAGAAACTTGGTATCAAAGGAACCGCCTTATCACCAGAAATCAGCGGATACCAACATCTAGGTGGGCCGATCTTTTTACAGCGAAAGCTGTTATGAGATCACATCAAGGGCCGTTTTTGCGCCGTAGTTGTCCGCCGCCGCCGCCGCCGGTGTCCATAACCACTATCGCACGAACTAAGAAAAAAAACTTAATAAATAAAAAGCTGTCTATGAAAGAATGGGAATCGAACCCGGGCCTTCTGCGTGGCAGCCCAGCACTCTACCACTGAGCTACGTCGCTGCTTGAAACTGCGTTGCACACTGCTCTATGCAGGCTTCATGTTGGGTAAGGAATCGCGTTAACATGTGTTTTAAAGCGTTCTAGAACACTGAAGTAACAACCAGGCGTCACACAATGCGAATGGCGTAACGAGTTGATCGTTCAATGCTCCAACCCATTACAGAAGCCTCAGGCATAATTCTTCTTCGTCGTCAGCCACAGCCTCAACAAAGTGCACATAATGCTTCACAAGTGTGTAGCGGGTACCGCGCTTTCCCCAAAAAATGACAAATAATGGCACAGTGGACGCTTCCCCACTGCACAAAAGATATGATGATTTATGAAGTAGTGGCTACAAGCAAGTGTGCTTGTAGTAGTTGCCCCAAGAGTGTTTAAAAAAGGCTCTAGAAAAGCCGCTTGTCGAGCTTTCGCTGTGACAGTGCTGCGCGTTCCGCGCAGGCCTGGCGGTTTTTTTAAATGCGAAGCATTTCTTTGCGTACTGTAAGCACTTTTGCGTTCCTATGTACGTATCTATCTATCTATATATTGTCACGTGGTCGTGACGTCGACGAAGGCAGCAGTCGGTAGGTCCAAAATGAAACTGTTTATTTGGGCCGAACTTGTGGCCGGTAAACGGAAAGTTCAGATTACAGCAATACACACTGGCACTGATAGCGGCGAACAGAGCGTCGGCCGTCGATCAACTGAACTTGGTTGGAACGCGCCGGCTTTTATAAATCACGCGTCGAACATTCTAGCCTTATCACTAGTCGTCGCGCAAGCTCTGGAATAATCTTGAGTGTTACCGTCTCACGTGCAATCTTAACAAAACGATCTACTACAACCGAGAAGCTTCTGGAACAATAAGGCGCGGTCTGCGCCGAGTACTGCTGATAGTCTTTTTGGGCGGAAACCGAATACAGTAAAAGAAACGCGCGTGGCAATGCCCCCCATCTGAAAAAGCATCGTCCCGATGCTTAGGACAGAACACATGGGAAAAATACATGCAACAATAAATAACGACAATAAGTCAAGAAAGTTGAATAAACAATACGTACAAGCAAGAAAGTCCAATGAAAAAAAAGTACAGTCCTCAGGTTCACTACCGCGCGTAAAACGGCTTGAGGCGCACGACATGGACGACTTCAGGTCGCGCACGGCGCCGTTGAGAGTTCGAAATGCCGTCGGGGACAACCTCGTAGTCGAGTGTGCCGAGACGTCGAAGCACCCTATACGGTCCGAAGTAGCGTCGCAGAAGTTTTTCACTAAGTCCACGTCGTCGTATGGGCGTCCACACCCAAACGCGGTCGCCGGGCTGGTATTCCACGAAGCGTCGTCGAAGATTGTAGCGGCGGCTGTCAGTCGTCTGCTGATTCTTGATCCGCAGGCGGGCGAGCTGTCGTGCTTCTTCGGCGCGCTGTAGGTAGGCGGTCACGTCGATGTTTTCCTCGTCGGTCACGTTTGGTAACATGGCGTCGAGCGTCGTTGCCGGGCTCCGTCCGTAGACCAACTTGTATGGCGTCATCTGCGTCGTTTCTTGCACGGCCGTGTTGTATGCGAAGGTCACGTACGGAAGGATGGCGTCCCACGTCTTGTGTTCGACGTCGACGTACATGGCCAGCATGTCGGCGATGGTCTTATTTAGACGCTCGGTCAGGCCGTTGGTCTGTGGGTGGTACGCGGTGGTCCGGCGGTGACTTGTGTGGCTGTATCCCAAGATCGCCTGGGTTAGGTCAGCCGTAAACGCCGTGCCTCTGTCGGTGATGAGAACCTCTGGGGCGCCGTGTCGAAGGACGATGTTCTCAACGAAGAACTTGGCTACCTCGGCGGCACTGCCTTTGGGCAGGGCTTTTGTTTCGGCGTAGCGGGTGAGGTAGTCGGTGGCTACGACGATCCATTTGTTTCCGCAAGTCGACGTTGGGAACGGCCCCAGGAGGTCCATCCCGATCTGCTGGAACGGTCGCCGAGGAGGCTCGATCGGTTGAAGGAAGCCTGCTGGTCTTGATGGCGGTGTCTTCCGTCGCTGACAGTCTCGGCACGTCCTTACGTAGCGGGTGACGTCGGCGGCAAGGCGCGGCCAGTAGTACTTTTCCTGTACTCTTGCGATCGTGCGGGAAACACCGAGATGTCCAGCCGTCGGGTCGTCGTGTAGGGCCTGGAGGACTTCTGGTCTCATTGCTGATGGAACCACGAGAAGGTGTTTGGCTCGAAGGGGCGAGAAGTTCTTCTTTAGGAGGACTCCGTCTCGCAGGAAGAACGACGCCAGTCCTCTCTTGAATACCTTGGGAACAGTGGTGCTCTTGCCCTCGAGGTATTCGATAAGGCTCCTGAGTTCCGGGTCCGTTCGCTGTCGCTCGGCGAAGTCGTCGGCACTTATGGTTCCCAGGAAGCCGTCATCATCCTGGTCGTCCAGCGGCGGTGGGTCGACGGGGGGCACGAGACAGGCAGTCGGCGTCAGAGTGTTTTCTTCCGGACTTATAAACAACGGTAATGTCGAATTCTTGAAGTCTCAGGCTCCACCGTGCGAGGCGACCAGAAGGGTCTTTCAAGCTAGCTAGCCAACACAAGGCGTGGTGGTCGCTCACAACTTTGAAGGGCCTGCCGTAAAGGTAGGGGCGAAACTTTGATGTAGCCCAGATGATGGCAAGGCACTCCTTTTCTGTTGTGGAGTAGTTGGCCTCTGCCTTTGATAGCGACCGGCTAGCATAACTGATAACCCTTTCCAGTCCGTCCGTCCTCTGCACAAGGACGGCGCCGAGTCCTACGCTGCTCGCGTCGGTGTGCACTTCTGTTTCGGCGTGTTCGTCGAAATGCGCAAGTAACGGAGGCGTTTGCAGGCGTCGTTTTAGTTCTTGAAATGCTTCCTCCTGCGGCGTTTCCCACTTGAACTCGACGTCGGTCCTGGTGAGGTTAGTGAGAGGCTCGGCGATGCGGGCGAAGTTTTTAACGAACCGCCTGTAATAGGCACACAAGCCTAGAAATCGACGCACGGCCTTCTTGTCGGTGGGTGGCGGGAAAGCAGCGATGGCGGTTGTCTTTTGCGGGTCGGGGCGTACTCCGGATTTGCTTATCACGTGGCCCAAGAACAAAAGTTCTTCGTACGCGAAGCGGCACTTCTCTGGCTTGAGGGTGAGTCCGGAGGTCTTGATTGCTTGAAGTACAGCTTCAAGGCGCCGCAGGTGTTCGTCGAAGTTCGAGGAAAACACAACAACGTCGTCCAAGTACACAAGGCAAGTCTGCCACTTCAAGCCAGCCAGTACAGTATCCATAACGCGTTGGAAGGTCGCGGGGGCCGAGCAAAGACCAAAAGGCATGACCTTAAACTCGAACAGGCCGTCTGGTGTTATAAAGGCAGTCTTTTCTCGGTCTCTCTCGTCGACTTCGATTTGCCAGTAGCCCGTCTTCAGGTCCATCGACGAAAAGTACTTCGCGTTGTGGAGTCGATCCCAGGGCGTCGTCTATCCGTGGGAGGGGGTACACGTCCTTCTTCGTGATCTTATTCAGGCGACAATAGTCGACGCAGAAACGTAGCGTCCCGTCCTTCTTCTTCACCAACACCACGGGAGACGCCCAGGGACTCTTGGACGGCTGGATTATGTCGTCGCGTAGCATTTCGTCGACTTGCTTCTTTACGGCTTCGCGTTCTCGCGTCGAAATTCGATACGGGCTCTGACGGACTGGTCGGGCACTTTCTTCAGTTATGATACGATGTTTGGCGACTGGGGTCTGTCGAATTCTTGACGACGATGAGAAGCAGTCCTTGAATTGCAGAAGCAGATTTTTGAGCTGTTCTTGTTTATGCGTGGGAAGGCTCGGATTGACGTCGAAAGTTAGTTGGTGAGCTTGGTTCATCGTAGCATGTTCGGTAAACTCGGCGAGGGCGAGGACGTCGCTGGCTTCCACAATTTCTTCGATGTAGGCGACCGTCGTGCCTTTGCTCACATGCTTGTATTCGTTGCTGAAGTTCGTGAGCATGACTGTTGCTTTCCCTTCACGCAACTCGGCGATGCCTCTTGCGACGCAAATCTGACGGTTTACAAGCAGGTGCTGATCGCCCTCGATGACGCCTTCGAAGTCTGTGGGTTTTTCGGTGCCGACGGGAAATGATGACGCTGGAGAGAGGCGGAACGGTGACGTGCTCTTCTATCACGTTCAATGCATGGTTCCCCGGCGTCGTCTGGGTAGGCAGCGCTTTTTCTGAAGTTGGTGTTATCGACTCAGACCTTAGGTCGATGACGGCACCGTGGTCACTTAGGAAGTCCATTCCAAGTATCACATCCCTTGAGCAGTGTTGTAGGATAACAAAGCTCGCAGGATAAGTCCGGTTATTGATGGTGACTCTCGCCGTGCAGACTCCAATTGGCGTTATCAGGTGGCCTCCAGCTGTCCGGATTTCGGGTCCACTCCAAGCGGTCTTTACTTTCTTCAGCTTGGCGGCGAATGGCCCACTGACGACGGAATAGTCGGCACCAGTGTCGACGAGAGCGGTGACGTTGTGATCGTCGATGAGAACGTCGAGGTCGCTAGTCCGTCGCCTTGCGTTGCGGTTAGCTCGCGGCATCGGAATCACGGCTGCGTCGATTTGTTGCGCTGCTTCCATCATGTTGCTTCGTCAGGTCTAGCTTGGTCCGCGAGGTTTCGTCGGCAGGGCTCTGTCTGCTTCGCGTCGTGTTCAGCAGGTTTCGTCGCGTCGTCGTCGTCGTCATCGGCGTCGGCGGAGGATCTTCGGTAGTTCGACGTACAGCAACCGCACCTCCATCGGTTGCTGCCCTTAGTTTTCCGGGTAAGGGCTCGGAGATCGGCTCCGGGCGGGACTGGTGTACTGCCTGCGATGAGGTGAGGTGTAGCGGCCTGGCGACGGCGAACGGGAAGGTCGTCGGGGTGTCCACTGCGCTCCTGTGAGGTAGTCGGCGATGTCACGAGGTCGTTCGCCGGGCTGCGGACGCGGCGCGTTTACGGCGAAACCACGCTGTCCCATCTCCCGGTACTGGCAGCGGCGGTACGTGTGCCCGGCTTCACCGCAGTGGTAGCATAGCGGGCGGTGGTCAGGGGCGCGCCAAACGTCGGTCTTCCTCGGAGGGTAGCGCTGGCTGGCAGGTGGGCGGTATGGCGCCGGTGGTGGTGGGGGGCGGCGTCTGGCGGCGGTAATGCGGCGGCGCGGTGTCCTGACGTGGGCGTGGAGCGGGAGCGTAGCGTCGGGCTGCAGCCGCGTAGCTCATGGCTTGCGGCTGAGGCTGTTGCGGTTCAGGGGCCACCCAACGACTGCTGGATTTCCTCTCGAACAATATCTGCGATCGAGGAAACTTGCGGCTGGGATGACGGGAACATGCGGCGAAGCTCCTCGCGCACTACGGCCCTTATGGTCTCGCGCAGGTCGTCTGAGCAGAGGGATTGAATGTCGGCGTAGCCTGGCGTCGAGCGGCGATTAAATTGCCGGGTGGGCATCTCCAGCGTCTTTTCAATCGTCGTCGCTTCGGAGATGAATTCCTGGACAGTGCTCGGTGGGTTCCGCATCAGACCCGCGAACAGCTCCTGCTTTACTCCTCGATCAAAGGTGCGACCTTTGATCCTATGCAGAACCCCGATCTTTGTATGGGTAGGATCAAAAGTCGCACCTGTTCTTAGCAATATTTTTTTTAGGAACGGTTGACACGAATGTAAAAAGCAGACTGGGTGACAGCGTATTCAAGGTGTTGCGTTATGTAGACGACTTTTTGATCTTTGTTAAGGATTCGAACTTTCCAGATATAGTAAAAAATGTGCTCGATCTTTTTCATGAATGCGGGCGTGGTTTGAAATTCACTTACGAAATGCCACAGAATAGGCAGTTACAGTTCCTAGACGCCAATCTTAAGCTATCCGAAAAACATGTGTGCTGGCAGTACAACCCAAGGTCCAATAAACCAATACTGAATTTCAACTCGGCACATTCGAAAGTTGTTAAAAATGGTATTGCTTTTTCTTGCTTGTTCGCGGCTTTGTTTAAAACGTGTACTCATTTAATCTCGGACAGTTTTTTAAGACAAATCGAGCGTCTCAGGTATTCGGGTTTTTCAGATGATGCTCTTAGGATGAGCGTGCAGAAGCTCATCAAACGAATGAAGTCAACACGCACCATAGAGACTAATTCAGTGCTAACGAACAAAGAAAAATGTGTCGTCATACCTTATGCTCATAAACTGTGACATGGGTTAAAAAACGTTGCTAGTAGATTCAACGTAAAAGTTCTCTTATCGGCCCCAAACACAATGAAAAACATTTGTGGAATCATTGATCGGAAGTTGCTGGAATAAAGAACAGGTTCAGATAAAAATTCTTGCAAAGTGAATCACACGACCCCGGTAGTTCCTTGCAGAGTGGGCGTCGTTTACCAGGTCCCATTCTCGTGTGGTCACGTATGTATAGGCCAAACGGGCCCGTGTCTGAATATAAGACTAATGGAACATAAGCGCGCACTCATTAGCAACCCATATTCTCATTTGGCTAGGCATCGTACAGAACATGGCTGTACAGTACTGTTTGAAGAGACTGTATGTATTTTCGCGCATGCAGATCAGGCCACTAGGGAAATTATGGAGGCTTTTCATATCTATAAAAAGGGCCTTAGTTGTGTTAGCGTGCCATCTATCACCCTGCATGACAGGTAAATTTCCTTCTTAAATAGTTTTGTGACGTGATACATTTTGTTCTCAGTTAGTCCTTCAATCTGTTCATATATCTTCTGTTTGACGTCATCGGCATGAGCCCACGTGGAATAGGTTGTACTATAAAATATGTGTTTCCGTTGCTAATAAAGTCAGGTGTGAGACAGCGCTGGTGTTCGTGTCCCTCCTTTTTCTGTGTCTTCGTCGATTTGCGCTGAAAAGCACTCATCATGTTTAATATACGTACTCCTATGACGAAGGAGTCAAGTCGGGTTAACGTGAGTTGTATACTTAAGCTCCATCCACTGTAGTTGCTTTACGTAGCATTATCCAGGGCTACCACCCTTGCATGCACAAGCTCTACTTATCAGCTTACGGCTTCTGGTGTTGGCAATACCCTTGTTTCTGGTGGCATCGTTACACAACTGTAAACAACTGGTTATATGAAACATATGCGACTATTCAACATGTCTGTTCGTGCAACATTTGTATATATCTTTAGCGTTATTTCATAACGTTTCGCTCAATAAAAAATTACAACCCAGTCACCTTACCTCCGGATGCTTCACATAACATTGATTGCCATGGTACTGGGATCTGCCTAACTTTTTTCCTTCACCAATTTACGGCCACTTTCTTGCGCGTGCAACACGAAGAGGCGCTAAGCCTAGCGGGGTTCCACGAAGCGCAGGGCGGCACTAAACGCTATGGGAGCCGGTCTCGCCGGCAGCCCAGGCGTCCGGCGACGACGCCGACGCTAACGATATCGATTTTCAACAATAAAATGCCGAAATGCTTCACGAATCAGCAAGTAAAATGGATGGCACACTGTCAAATAGACTCAGTCGAGGCGAAGGCAAAAACGAACGGCGATGGCACCAACCTTGACGCGGGGACTACAGGCAAGACGCAGGCCACAACCCAAGATGGACTGCTCGGCCGATTGAGGAAGAGGAGCAGGATGCCTACGCTACCTGCGGGCGACTACAAGGTGGTTATTAGACCCAGAGGAGGACTATGCGTGGCTCAGCTCGGTCGGACGGAAATCAACAGGTGCATCTACGAAGCAGCCACCATTCCGTTCGAGGACAGAGGGTACGACGTGATATGTCCCAACAAGACTCAGGACTCTTAGTGGGGGAGCACTCCCGATCCGGATTGGGCTAACCAATATAGACGAATCAAACAGACCAACGCTAGAGGCAAGGCACACGAAGTGGCGGCGTACGAGACGGCGTGCGAGGATACATCCAAGGGAGTCATCAGAGAGATTCCTCTGGACGAAACAACAGGCAATATTATATCGACTCTTGTTACGGCTACAAACCCCATGGTCATCACCGCCAAGAGGCTGGGAAACACAACGACCATCATAGTGCTCTTCAGCGGCAACAGGGTCCCCAACTACCATGTGCTACGCCGGGGTCATCACACGCTGCGCGCTCTATCGCAAGCAAATAGACTTCTGCAGACAGTGCAACAGGATCGGCTACAGGGGCGACATCTCCCCCAACCCGACCAATAGACTCAGCCCTGGGTGCGGTGTCTTTAATCCAGATAGCGACCACACGTGTAAGCCCAAATGCCAGATGTGCGGCAAGAATCATGCCACCGCAGACAGAAACTGCAACGCCAAGTATAAGAAGCCCTTCATCGTCAAGCAAAGGCAGTGGGCCAAGATACACGAAGACCAGAGACAAGCGACTCCTCAAGCAAAGGAAAAATCCCACTCGAGGTCGAGATCAAGATCGAGGGGACGACGAAAGACGGGGTCCACCTCTAGAGTCTCTACCCCGTCGAGGTTGCGGTCCAGATCCGAATCGAAGTCAAGGCATTCGCCAAACACGGTGAGCTGGGCAGACAAAGTACGTGGGTGGCGACCCGCCGAAACTGGGGAGTCGGTTCAACACACTAACGAGGAACTCGAGAAGCTCAAAGCGGAAAATACCCAAATGAGAGAGATGATAGCACAGTTAAATGCCAAAATCGAGAAACTCTCGCGAGAGGGTACAACTGGGAAACTCCAAAACTCCCCTCCTACCGCGGTAGCCAATAGCGAAATTCCGGTAGGCGAGGATCACATGGAGATAACCCCCCTGCTCAAACGAAAGGCCCAAATTCAAAAGACCGTGGAATCACAAGTCCCCAGGCAAGATCTCGCACAACAACAAAGCAGGTTAGATACCATTGAGAAGAAGGTAGATAAAAAAAGTAACAGTTTCGCCACTAGGGCGAAGCAATGAATGCAATAGCAAGAAATTAGTTTGTCACACGAAGAACGACAAGCAGCTCGATACTTGCAACGCGCAGCCGCAGCAAAAATAAGGACGCTCGAAAAGGATGCATAGGTATACACAGGACAAGCGTGAACTAACAACTGTCCCAGTTGTTACGTGTTTGTATTTGAGCAACGTGCTGCGAGTGTTCACAATGCAGAAGCCGACGCTGTTCTTGTTGCCTCTGACATGGCTCATACCCACTCAGGGGGGATTGGCCAAGGATTGATTATATGATGATATGACTTTTCGACGCTGTTTGATACTTATTTTTCTTTTAAACGGCGGCATGTGGAATGACCTTTCTGCGTTTCCTGCCACGTGGTGGCGTCTGACGCCAGGTGTGTCCGGTGTTTTTTTTTTCCTTCTACACTATGAAAGGTACAGAAGGGAGCCACTCTTTCGTGCACATCTCAGGGCAGTTTTCAATTTGAAAGAAACTGTAAAAGCGTTGCGTGATACAAAACACGCTCAAGCTGTTCCGTCATCTCCATACCGCGAGCGGCAAATGGTGCATATGAATAGCTCGCCGTTATATCGCTGGCACGAGCATGGCGTGTGGCTGTGTTGGCTAGCGCAGCAGGCTGCGGAGCGAGGGGTCGCTGGTTCGTTGCCCCGTTCAGGTGGTTTGGAATTTTTTTCTGCTGATTTATTTTTCTTTATGCCATTTTATATATACACACACATATACATATCCGCAACATGACGGCGTTGACAGACGGCGACGGCAAAAATCAGCCGAGAGTGTCCATATAATTGCTATCGCAATAATACTAGCCACGATCCAATCGTTAGTCGAGGCCACGACCAAGACGCCCATCGATATTGCAGCACTCAACACCAGAGTGGAAACGATAGAACGATGTACCAATTCGCAACTCCATAAAACGCTCCGTGTGCCTGGCAACACTGGTCGAAAAACAAAGATTGGCTATGCTTAACAGGGTCAACGCGGCACTTTCGCTTGGCGCTGTGCTGAAATTTCTTGATTGTGCCGTCGGATCACGTTGCTTCGTCTAGGCGAAAGGGTGCTGGCCGCCCAAAGCCTCATTCTCATCGGCTTAGAGGATTTCACTGGCAAAACAGCGGAAATAGTTGCGCTGTGCGTGAAAACATCCTGCGTCTTCGGAGAACCGCGTCAGATTTACTTCAATTTCAAGAACCTGTCTAGCGCGCCAGGTTGAAGAAGGCAACTGCTCATGTGTAGCGGGCCTCTCCGAAAGGTGCAAGCATTGTGCTCTGCGTTGCTGCAGCGCACAAGTGGCAGGCCTTCACAGGCAAGGCCTTCACAGTTTTCAAAGTAACTCTGCGCTGCGAGTCATGTTGCTGATTGCATGTATCACATTGAGTTCTGTTGTCCCGTCAAAAGCTGAATACGCATGGCGTTCACTTGATTACAGAACGGAGCTATGCCTGGGTCAGCGTATCTTGAGATAAGGCAAATCGTAGTTCCGCTTGTAATAGGAGTGCTCCTTTCTTTTCCTTCGCCGATCTATGTTATTAGGCTTCTAATAAATAAGGTCGTATGCTTCCGAACACTCGCTTGTTCATGTTGGCAGTATTTGATATTCGAAGCAGATATATACACGCACACTACGCACTCTACGCAAGCACGAACATAATATACTGAACACGAACATAATGGTCGCAAACGGTCGCAAACGGTCGCAAACAGTCGCTTTGGTCGCAAAGCGACTGCTTTGACTCGGTCGCTCGCTGCGCGACTGCAGTCGCAGGACGGCTAGATCGATCAGCGAAGCCCAGAAGTGACGTCAGCATTCGTTTACATCCGGGCTCATTGTTTTTTGGTTTTTTTTTATTGCGCCGGCCCACTACCGCCAGATACAAACGAGTGCGTTCCTCTATGCTACCATCACAACCACAGAGTACTCGGCCGAGCCAAAGCACTCGCTTTGCGACCAAAGCGACTGTTTGCGACCAGTCGCAAAGCGACTAACTTGGTCGCGCGACCGGTCGCCATTGTGAACCAGCCTTTAGGGACACGAATTGAGGAAGCTGAAGAGGTGGCCATCACCATGGCTCTCACTTCCACTAAACATAACTTCATTCTGAGCGACTCACAGGTCGCGATTAGGAATTTTGCTTGTGGACTTATTTAGCAAAGTGCCCTGAAAGTTCTAGCGAAGAGTCAGGAACTGATGTGTTCGGAGGAAGTTAGATATCTAATCTGGTTCCCGGCACACTCAAACACAGCCACCTACAACCCGAACGAGACGGTCCATGCGCTGTCGCGAGAACTAACCCGCCGCGCAGCGCAAGGAGTACCCTCGTCGGAAGGCGCTGCTGCCGAAACCGAACCTTTATTAAAAGACGGAATAGCCAGCTATGCAGATTATACCAAGTATCATCGTGACTTGACGCGGACTTTCCCTCCGCCTCCACAAAAATTAGATAGAAAACAGGTGACAGATTGGCGCAAATAGCAAACCAATTCTTATCCCAGCCCTGCTCAGCTACACAGGATGTTTCCAGAGATTTACCCAGATTCGATATGTAAAGCCTGTAAAATAGAAGCGGCATCCCTAAGCCACATGCTATGGGGGGTGTCCCAATCAGCAAACAGACTCCTCAGAACCTCTCCGGGAGTGATGGCGTGCAACGCTGCTCAGCTTCGATCTACAAGATCAAACATGGGCTATCCAGCAGGCCAGGGAGGCTACTGGGAGACAAGGTCTTCCGTCCTCCATCTGAGCAGTCTGGCCCGTACCAGCAACTAGCCGGATCTAGCAAATAAAGCTGTTTCATTCATTCCACACAAGTGAACGGAGTCAAAATGCGCGACAAAACATAGACAGCAATAAAATATGCTAGAAACTTGAAATACAATAAACGCTGTTGGTTACGGAACGGAAATAGACATTACATAAAACAAAACATACGTAAGTGTCACTGAAATATTATTTGGCTCTTCATCTGCAGCGTGTGTGGAAGACGAGGTCGGCCTATGCAGGTATTGTGCGCGCAGCGCACACAATATTACTTATTATGGTACATCGTAAAGGAAACAAACTGAAGGACACTGTAAATTCCTAAGTGTGTTCGGCGAATGCCTGTGCCGATTGGGACGGGGTCGGTCAGAATGGAAAGAGATACGCGCGTCTCCCTGCTTACATGATTGGACACACTAGGCACAGCGACGCTACACAAGCAAAGCGCGAGCGCTGTAGAGTCCGACCCGACGAGACCGGCGTCCGTTGGCACACCCCGGCGGCCACCTGGCACCGTGCCAGGGAAAGGATGGACGGACGGACGTGAGCATGAGACACTAAAGGTTTTCGCCTTAAAAACTAGCAGTTGTTCCGTGTAAGAATACAACCGATGAGCGAAGCTCCTTAGAAATAGGACGCCCACGAATATATACGTTTTGAAACTGTTGGCGGCGTCGGCGCTTAGATTCGACCGCTCTAGCACGTACGGCAGGATCCTGTCGGCGTAGCCGCTGTAGCTCCACTCGTCGTGTTGTAACCGCAGGATCCTGTTGCCGGGCTCGTCTTGCTGCCGCTGCTTTGGCTCTCGACACCTTCCTGGACGAGTCGACCAACTTCGTCATCCTTTGCTCGGCCGACGGTGCTTCTAACGAGGCCAAGCAACTCGACCTTGTCCAAGTTTGGATGCTCACAGAATTTTGGTCCATTTTGCAACACCTTTTTCACCCCGGCAGGAACAGCAACGTTTCCGAGGACGACGACCTCTTGTCCTGGCAAGGTTCGTTGGTGTCCCTTTTTCGGCAGCCAAGGTAAAAGCTGGCGCCATAAGAACTCAGTTGATTGATGGGCTAAGCGAAGATCCTGACGAAAAAACTTCTCTCCGGAGGTCAGCGCCGTGTATGTGTCCTCTTCTCGTCCCGTGTTTAGCGCTGTTTTTAATTCTTCGTCTACCATGCAGCACCAACCAGCCCAATCAAGTACCAAATACACAACACCTGTTTCACAATTTACATACGACTGCCTGTGATTCACGCCGCATCCTCCTCGTTTTGAACCTTTGCGTTTTGCGCTAGTTTCCTATCTATTCGGCTACATAACTTGTTTAATTTGTTTGGGGCCGAAAATAGACAAGGAGACAAGAGCGCCACTTCAGGGATTGATTACGCGTTACGTGCGCATCACAGTGCGCGAACAGGTCATACAGGCGAGTGTACCTCGATCGGAACAAGACCTCCAGACAACTCGCAGAGTGGATGTGGAACAACATAAGACCTACGCTAGCGAAACGGAAGAGAGTTAGAGCCAGAGAAGACAATGTGGTTTTCCTGGGGAATAGCAACGCCCCGGAGGAGCACAAGAAAATTCTGCAGCTAGGGCCGAAGTTGTGCGTAGAACCTGTGCTGACTCCCCCGGAAAAGCTTGCGCTGTCTAGGTCTGTCTCGTGGCGTGTGGATGAGGCGGAACGTACGCGGTTCATCACGGAAGCGGTGGACGTGGTCACAAGATCGCAAGGTGACAAAAACGTTTTACGCATCTGAATGACCTATTCAAGTGCGCAGTAGATAACCAATTGCACCTAATGACTGCTCATAAGGAAGGCTTCTTCGTTGTAGCACCGCAGCAAATTTTCTCCCAAAAATCACTGGAAGCAGTAGCAAAAAACTTCAGTCCTGTAGCCATAAAACCTGAAAAAGTAAAGCAAGGAGCCTTGGCCTTGTTAGAAGAAAACAAACTGGAGAAACTTGCAAAAGCCGTTAAAAAGTAAAAAAAACCTTCACTTGGAAATTTTCCTTTTCGTGCAATCGTGACCGAACGAGGCACCTGGCAGCGAGAAGTGTCTACCTTTCTGCAAGCACATCTACAGGAACTGTCTATCTGTGACCCGTTCAGCATATCGAAATCACATGAACTGGTCAGTTTTCTAAAAGTGTCGAACCCCAGTGACTGCAACTTTTTCAGTGTAGATATACAGGACTTGTATTATTCGATGCCGTTTGATGAACTTATGAAGAGTGTTAAGTAGTGTATTATGAAAGACAATGACGAGCAAAGGTTCACGAGCGATTGTGGAGTGTCAGTTGGTACTTTTTTAGAAATCCTGTCGTTTTATTTAAGGTGAACTTTTGTTCAATGGAATGGTCAGTTTTATCTTCAAAAAACAGGAGTCTGCATAGGTTCCAGGGTTGCCCCTATCCTGAGCAACATTTTTCTCGGAAGCTTTGACATTCAAGTGGCACAAAGTTTAGGGTGCTTAGCCACAAAAATTGTTCGGTACGTTGATGATTTTCTAGTGTTCATCAGGCCAGATCCCCTGGATAACGGTGTGAACGAAGTTTTGAAGGTGTTTAACTAATTTGGATGTGGACTAAACGTTACAGTTGAACTTCCGAAGGATGACAAAATGCAGTTTCTAGATTTAAAATTACGCGTGAACCTAACCACATATGCTGGGCATACATGCCACGCTCAAAAAAAGCCCTTAATAAACTTTAACTTAGGGCATTCTAAAATCATTAAAATGGGAATAGCCATGTCTTCTCTGAGTTCTGCCATTAAAAAATCGTGCTCCGATAATACGGCAGAAAGTTTCTCAAATCAGCTCGAAAGTTTGAACAGCGCTGGCTTCCATCACCGCGTCCTACTCAAGGTTGCTCAAAAGCTACTAAAAACAGTAAAACCCGAAGACCAAGCAAATGATAAAATAATGGAACCTGTCAAAAAGCCCTCTATAATCCCCTACATACACAAGCTGTCACATGGCATAAAAAACGTTGCGAATAGATATGACGTTGGGGTAGTATTTTCGGCCCCAAACAAATTAAACAAGTTATGTAGCCGAATAGATAGGAAACTAGCACAAAACGCAAAGGTTCAAAAACGAGGAGGATGCGGCGTGAATCACAGGCAGTCGTATGTAAAGTGTGAAACAGGTGTTGTGTATTTGGTACCATTGTCCTGTGGTCACATCTACATAGGCCAAACGCGAAGATGTGTCAACACCAGGTTGCAAGAATATAGGAGATCGTTGGACACAAAAGATAGTTCACACATGCCCAAACATTGCAGCTCGTGCGGTTGGAACCCCTCTTTTGTGATGCTATTATTTTATCTAAACACCCAGATCGGACCACCAGAGAGCTGATAGAGGCGTTTCACATTAGCAGAAGTGGGAATAAATACGTAAGCGCACCCTCCATCACGTTAACAGACAACGAATTTTCATGTCTCATCAGCACTCTGAGGATCTGATCTGAGGCACGTGTTTTATAGCCCCATTTGTGTTTTTTGCTGTTTCACTTGCCAGGTCATGTGACAGAAGTGATATATATGTACATGCCTTTCTTTCTAATAAACTTTAGTTGCGAGTGGCGCTTATGTTGTGTGCTTTTTCTCCTTCTAGTGTCCGTGTCTGTGTGCTCGCCTTATTCAGTTAAAAGATTGCAGTTGCATCATTCTGCTTGACACACTGCCATGTAAAACACTGCAGTGTGCATCTGTCACAATTAATCGCGTAAACTCATGTTGACATGGCAGAATGACGGGATGCTTCTGTTGGTAAGCCCCGTCCAACTCTTGAAATCTTCCGCCAAGGCGAAGTTCTCCATTTAGACCAAAGAATAGATGTAGATCTCTCAGGGCAGAATCCTTGTTAGCGGCTTTTCTGCGCGACATTTGGCAAATATCTTCTTTAAACACCTTTTTCTGCACTCGAAGGATCCATAATTCTTCGGCATTCCTCATTTCTGCTGCGGAAATTTTGCCTTGAGCGGTTTTTGCATATGTCGGCACTTTTCAATACAGCGTAATACCAGCGCAATGACGCGTACTAACTTCTGTAAGTCACTGAATCTCGTTAAATCGATGAACGTGTCATCTTTCCTTTTGGCCTGAATGAATACATTAAACACTGTAGGCTCAGTTTCAAGGTCTACATTTTCCTCTGATACTATGATGGGTTCTGTAGGCCATTCCGAATTCATTCGCGGGAGCCATTCTGGCTGCTCCACCAGACGCCGCTTTCCAATAGACTTTGCAGACATGCCGTGTGTAATCCCGTCTGCGGAATTCTCTTGTCCAGGACTGTAACGCCATTCTTCTGGGAATGTTAGATTTGAAATTTCCTTCACTATATTTTCGTGAACCGTTTCAGTTTGTCCCCGCTTCCTCGGATCGAGTTAAGTACAATAATTGAGTCGGTCAACATAGTACAAGAAAACAGTTGGAATTCCCACGCAGATCGGATGTACTTAGTAGCCTTGCTCGAATAACTGTGCCCATCAATTCCAACTTCGGCAATATCAGTGAGTTCATCGGTGCAACTCTACATTTCACTGGTGTGAGCGTAGTACTAGACTCGCCTCACAGGTTGGTTGCCTTCAGATAAGCACATGCGCCGTAGACTTTCAAACTAGCATCCACAAAAATGTGAAGTTCCGCGGTATCCCTGACTCCTTGAAGACTGATTCTTACACAACAGTGACAGCACGGAATTCAAATCGAGCCAAGCTGCAGGACGTCCGTGCACAATTTATTCCATGCTGTGCCGATTTCCTTGGGCAACTCTTCGTCCCACGCAACGTTCCGAACCCACAATTGTTGAAATAGAAGCTTGGCTGTTACTGTGAAGTGTGAGATTACTCCAAGAGGGTCATAGATCCTGGATGCCGTCTTCAACAGATGCCGTTTTGTATTTGCATTTGTTGACGTTAAGTATTCCATTACTGACTTGAGAGTAAACTCAAAACTGTCGCAATTTTTATTCCACCGCATGCCCAATACAGCCGTAGTATTGTTAACGCCTCCATCTATCGGCTTTTCTTTCGTCAGAAACACTTCTTGCAGTGTGTTGTCATTGGTTCTCCCTTTTCGGAGATTCATCCCAGCCTCATTCATGATTTCCTTCCTTCTTCCGTAAACTTCAAGGACTTCTTTGAACGCATCTGCTCCAATGAGCAAGTCATTAACATAAAATGACTTCTTCAGACTCACAGCTAGCGTCTCCTTTTCAGTAGCAGCGTTGTCTATACCTCGCGACAACTTTCTGTACCAGCACAGCCAAAGCTACGTGGGCGGAGCTTCTGCACATGTGTTACTACGCCAAGTAGTCCGTTTGCGGGCGATTTCGGTTTCGGTTTCGGAAGCGCATCCAACGTTTTCGCACGAACATCCAAGGTTTATGATGTTATTTTTGAAATAGTGTATTAAAAGATAGGTTATATGTAGCTTTAATCGAAAGCTATGACAACCCTTGAGATACTTATGAACGCAGCAGTGAAGGAAAAATACATGAAATCATTGCTGTGTTCTTCTGCGAATTCGAGCATAGCTTATCTGCCAGCGGTTCAAGCCCGCGTGTAAAGTGAGCACCATACAGTAATGCTTCCATTTGCTTGCTTGCATTTTCTTTCAAAGCAATAAAATATTCTTTATTGCTAAGGAACACAGGAAGCAGCTTTATTGAAGCGGTCAGATTTATTTTTGAAGAAAAGGGGGGGGGGGGGGGAGGCGCACGGCCGAGCAGGAACTGTGTGATAGGAAATTCAACGCAATGGCAAGAAACCATGTCCTATATTTCGGTGAATACATGGTCGGTATCGTCGTTTTCCTTCTTTTGGAGACGCAACAACTTTCTGGAGACGCTCACGTTAATTTGTTTGTGGACGCGAAGTCACCGATGGGTCGCAGATATCTTGGCCACGACTGGTCACAGGTGGGCGTCTCACGTTCGTAAATCCACGGCCGTGGTAAATCCAAGCGGGTGAAACGCACTCTTTACTCGGCCAACAACGCTGTTTTGGCAGTTAGCCGCATAATAGACATGAACGCGCCTGTTGCCCAGGCGAAACTTTTCACTGGTGATTTTATCCTCCACTATCGCTGTCTTGTCAAAGCGCCAAGAACCGCTCACGCCATAGACGCCGACTCGTACAGTGTTAAAATACGCGATCTTTAGTCTTACTGTATCAGCAATATCATGCAACCGAAATACCGACCGCGTGTGGAACGCAATTTATGAAAAGGGTCATTGTTTTTACGTACAGTTTCCAATCGCAATATTGCTTTCAAGCAGCTGGTCTTGCTGAAGATTGACAGGTCGCCGGTGTCACTTTCAAAGTGGCTATCGCGATGAGAGACCCACTTGCGCTGACGGTATCACACACACACAACGTCTTTCTCCGTGATAGCATATGCGGGCAACAAAATATTTGACGACGCACACCTGTCTTATTTGCCTTCTGCTCGATGAATACAGATCACCTTGCGAACGCTCATTCATCCTCGCTCACAAGCCACGATGTGAACTTGCTGCAACCGAACGACGCCATCGTTGTTTACTGGGGCAGGAAAAAGGTGAAATGACACCAGAAAACCAGAAAACTAGAAAGAGCAAAAAACGAAACTCCCGCACGGAATAAGTTTTCTTGATAACAATGCGAAGGATCTTGAGCATAATAACTACATCTTTTGTTTTTATGTTTCCTTTTATGCCACGTAGTATATAAAAGTTAGCGTTCGCGGACTACATGTAGACGCGTAGTAAAAAAGTGCGTGATTCGGCTTCGTAGCTTTGGCTGTGCTGCCACAGAAAGTTGTCGCGAGGTATAGGTGGTTATGGATAGTCGCCATCAGCAGAAACGGGCTTGACGTTGACCTAAAAGGCACGCGCGTTATGCACCATTCGACCACATTAGCGTTCTTCTCTTTGGGCGTCTTAAAGAACCAAATAAATCGAAAGGCGTCTCTGTCTAGCTCTTCTATTTCAAGCTGCAGGAACGCTTTTCTGATGTCCGAGTTCAGGGCGATTAAAAACCATAGAAAACGAAGTAGCACACGCAGAAGCTAAGCATTTAGATTAGCTCCCTTTTCCAGACAGTCGTTGAGTGAGAGTAGTCCTGGGCCATAGGACGATGCATCGAACACAACCCTTAGTTTGGTGGTCAATGTCTCTTCTTGGATGACCTCCCGGTGTGGCATGTAGTAAACGGGATGGCGATCGCGAACATCATTGGGCACAACTTCTGCATGACCATGTAATATACTGTCGAATGACTGTATCCTAGCGGCCAAGCAAGCCTTCTTGTCGCGATAGTCTGTTCACCAGCTTCTGTAGACGATTGACAGTAATGTCGCGATCAGGTGCTTGCATTCCTCTTTCCACGGCAAATTGACAGAGTATCTGCCGTTGGTCTTTCGGCTGGTATTTCGAAAGTGATCCAGGGACTTGCTTGTAGACGATTCATAAACGTCCTCAAAGCCAGTTGGTGGCGGTTTGGGCGTGTTGGTATGACATGATGAACAAATTCTAAGCGCACAAACAGACAAGGACCAAAAAACACACATGACACAGGCGCTATGCTTTCAACACTTAATTGAAGCCAGGGCAACGGAATATATAAGGGCACACGTGTCCTCACGCGACGCCAGCGCAAGACGCATAAAATAAGACATCATGAATGACGTCGCAGGTGACACAATTCTTTGTAAGATAGAGCGATAATCGGCTTGGCCACACATTTATCTCCTAAACTATCTATCTTTTCTGCCTCGATAATTTCCCGCACGAGTTTACTTTTGCTTCTTGTTACAATGGTGCATTTATTAAACATTGGTAATCACTTCATTTCCACACAGTGATCTACATTGCGGTACGTACTAGAATCACCACGATCATCACAACCATCACACTTTCTGCAGTGAACATCTAAAAACTGTGTGTGTCATGTGTGTTTTTTGGCCCTCGTCTGTTTGTGCGCTTAGAATTTATTAACCAATGGTCATTGTTTCCAGCTCCCAGAAAGATTGTAAAATTTGCGAAGTCCTTTGCTCTTCAGGTTCGCTGATGTCCATTCGCATAACATAAACCATAAAGTTAGTGCTGTCATCGAGAAAGTCTCTCTGACGAATCGGTACTTGCAGCGTCCATCCCAAGCAAGTGTTGACTGCCGTGAGCCCTTGAACTTCTGTGCTGTAATGACTTCACCAGTCAGAATGTTCCACAGATAGCCAGATCCTATCAGAACGCTAAGTTCTGGTCTTCATCGACTTGCACGATCATACGGTCGTCAGCCAGGAACTTGTTTTCTAAACGCAGCCGTTGACAAGATGGCTCTCAGCTGATGGCTAGCGATGTCGTGGCATATCACCGGAACGACAATAGCTTGTATAAAGGAAAGCCGGGTGCCTTGTTGACTGCGTAAAGGTACTTCAACTATTTCCCAACAATGAGTTCGAGAAGGGGATGCGCTGCCGAACGGGTTGAACGATATCCTTATTTCTCCTACGACCTTGAGATTCATCTTCATGGCTACTTCTTCTTTCATGAAGGACCTCTGGCTTCCAGCATCTAGAATGCCTCTGACACAGCGGTGCTTGTTATTGTGGGTGATCCAAAGCGCGAAATATCTGCAGATATACTTCGTTACCCTTCTTTACATTCTGCCCACTGCACGATAACTCTCTGGAGATTGACACTGTTGTTTCGGGGCAATGAATACTGCTGCGCAGCATCCTTATGCATCTCCATCGCCACGCGATTTTCAGTACGATAGATCGCACATGCTTGTTGCATGCCTTCGAAGCACTCAAAGGTTGTAAAAAATGGTATAGCCATGTCTTGCTTTAAGTCGGCCCTCACGAAGTCGTGTGAGCACAAAATGTGTGATAGCAGCGCACAGGTTATGCCTCTTTTAGATGTAGGTTATCCTTTTGTTGCAGTGGCCACTGTCGCTGAACGTTTCAAGAAGTCCGTTATGTTAAGTACGAGCATGGTTGCAGAAAGCGATAGGGAGAAACGTATCGTAGGTATACTGTACATTCATTGCGTGCTCACAGGCTAAAGAAAGTAGGAAGTAGATCTGGCGTTTATGTTGTTTTTACGGCTGCCAATAAGCTAGGTAAGGTTTGTGCCGCCGTGCAGAGAAAGAATGAGAGAGTAAAAGTACAAGAAGAGGATCAATATTTGTTTCGTAAAACAAAACCAACAAATTCACTCATTGCCGTACAAGTGTAGTTTATAAGATCCCTTTCAGCTGCGGCCGCTTCTACGTTGGACAGACGGGACGCTGCATTAACCAGAGATTATTGGAACATAATAGATCGCTAACCGGAGGCTCACCTTCTAATCATTCTTTACATTGTCGAGAATGTAAATGCACGCCAATATTGGATGAATGCGCAATTTTGTACTGGCATAGCAATGACGAAGCGCGTCTGATGATTCAGGCATGGCATATCGATAATAGTGGTAGCGCATGCGTGAGCCAACCGTCGATTAACTTGCATAAAGATTAAATCAAATGAGTTAACAGTTATCTTTCACGTAGACCCCCCACGCATACCAGATTGATAGCTTCGCATATTGCATGGGCATGCGCAGATAAGTTTTTGTGCCTTCTTTCTTTTCCGCCGTTGTGCGCATCCTCAGCTGTTCGTAAGCGTTTCTGGTGTCCTGCCTTCGTTCTTGTTCATAGTGAACAGCGCAAAAAACACGACACAAAGAAGAGACTGCACAACACGAGCGCTGACTGACAACTAAATGCTTTATTCACTATGAACCCCAACCAACTAGCCCAACTCTCCCTTTTGCTGCAATTCGTTCTTGTGTCCGCGTTTGCCCGCCCTGCCTTTTTAGAATGAATATGTAGCAACTAGCTCAACTCTCTCTCATTCTAAGCGGGAGTACAGCCGCAATGAGAACAGGGCTGGGCAAGGAACCCATCTTTCTTTTCTGTACCTTCCAATTGTGCTCTTGTAACCTGATGTTCAAGCATCGGCTTGTCTGTCCAACGCACTGTACCCGACTTGGTCTGTACATTCAACAAAATGGTCTTCATGTTTCGCCTTACATTTGCACGGCGCCTGCTGCACAGGGCATGTCCTAGCACTCAACGGATGCAATTTGTGTGGTGCGGAAAAAACAACAGAAACACCCGAAAGTAGGCCTATCTTCTTGATTCTATGAAATCAGCAGTGTAAGTTTAAAGGCTCGTTTTCTTTATCAGACGCAATAATAATGAGAACTATCGATACCAAGGAAAGTATAGGGGACGTTATTAGCAGTAAAAAAACTCACAGTTTCGCCCCCCAAGGCGAAGCAATGAATTCGATAGGAAGAAATTAGTTTGTCACACGAAGAACGACAAGCAGCTCGATACTTGCAGTGCGCCGCCGCAGCACAAAGAAGTACGCTTGAAAAGGACGCATAGGTATACACAGGACAAGCGTTAAATAACAACTGTGGCAGTTGTTATGTGTTCGTATTTGAGCAACTCGCTGCGAGTGTCCACAATGCAGAAGCCGACGCTGTCGTAGTTGCCTCTGACATGGCTCATACCCACTCAGGGGGGATTGGCCAAGATTGATTATATTATTATATGACTTTTAGGCGCTGTTTGATACTTCTTTTTCTTTTAAACTGCGGCACGTGGAATGACCCATCTGCGTCTCCTGCCATGCAGTGGCGTTGACGCCAAGTGTGCCCGGTGTTCTTTTTTTCCTTCTACATCCTGAGTGGTACAGAAGGGAGCCACTTTTTTGTGCGCATCTCAAAGGCAGTTTTCAATTTGAAAGAAACTGTAAAAGCGTTGCGTGATAGAAAACATGCTCAAGCTGTTCCGAGATCTGCGTACCGCGAGCGGCAAATCGTGCACATGAATAGCTCGCTGTTCTATCGCTGGCACGAGCATGGCGTGTGGCCGTTTTCGCTAGCGCAGCAGGCTGCGGAGCGAGGGGTCGCTGGTTCGAATCCCCGGTCAGGTGGTTAGGAATTTTCGCTGATGATTTATTTTTCTTTATGCCTTTTTTATATATACACATACATATACATATCCGGGACATGACGGCGTCGACAGGCGGCGACGGCAAAGATCAGCCGAGAGTGTCCATATAATTAGTATCGCAATAATAGTAATGTAAATGTCCAGAAAGAAAAGTGGACGAAAACATGCCTTCAGGTAGTATGTGAGGGATTATTTGTCAGCTGCCAGCTCGTAATAAGACCACGTGCCACGTGACACAGACGGGAAAAAAGTGCTCCACACTCGCCGTAATGGCTACTGACGGCGCTGACTGACACTCCCACGATTAAATCAAATCAAATCAAATCAGACTTTATTTCAACATTTGTGAAATACAATGTTGAGGACCATGAACAAAAAGCCAGCAAGGCTTGACGTGGTCCATGGCCCCATTTTTCGAGGCAGAGACAAAACAACAAATGGGAAAAGCAGTCTAACACTAAAACAGAAAATATAGGATGTTCGCACTCAGAACTCTGAAAATACGTCATTATACAGACTTATAAATTCTATTTGCCATCGACACACGATTAAAAGCTTAAAAGCAATCAAAGTAAAAACAGAGAAAACAAGGTGAACACAAGAATAGAAAATTTTGTACTACATATACACAAGATTTCTTTTTCTTTTGGGTGGGTGGGGGGGGATGTAAAAAAAATACATTTCCATTACAGTGCCTATATATAGAAACTTGATTGGCATAGTACAAAGGGAAAGAGGAAACAGAGTTATTATGCAAGAAATACACCACATCATCATGAGCACTACCACATAGGCGTTTGCACTGAAAGACATGTTCATTCGATCGTACAATATCATGAAGTGTTATATTATGTTTTTCGTGTTTAAGTGATATGGTTGTCTATAACGTAGCATCTGATAGGTATAATTTGTTCTAGATCTCGGTAGTTCCCATCTTTCGGAGCTCCTTGTATTGGTTGTTTTATGTTTTGGCATTAAATTGGAAATACGTTTTAGGGTATCGTTGTTTTTTTAATACTGTTCTTATAACTTCTTATTAATATATTTTCGTAAATGTTGGGCATTGGTAGCAGATTCAGTTTTTCGAAAAGAGCACTCGTTGGCGTTAGGTAAGGGACATTTAGAATACAACACACAATTTTCTTCTGCATTCTATGGAGGGCATCGGTGTTAGTAAGTGTTGTAGGGCCGCAAACAAGATGACAGTAATTTATGTATGGTAGAAAGAGGGATTTATACAAAAGAAGTTTAATACTTTCTGGAAGGAAAAAACGCAACTTGCATAGTATTCCAGTTACCTGAGAGAGTTTACCCAAAACCATTTCCACGTGAGCATTCCATGATAAATGTTGCTCAAATATAACACCAAGACATTTAAAGGAGGGTACAATTGGCAGAATGGAGTTATTGAGATGTAAACTAGTTCGAGTATCAATGTTTCGATTTTTTGGCCTAAAAAATACGGCCTTTGTTTTATTGACATTAATTTTTAACGAATTTGCTGTGCTCCAAGATGATAATTTTGATAGCACTTTGTTGGCTTTATTCACGACATCCTCAGCATCCTTCGCTGTTACAAGAATTGTAGTATCGTCCGCATATATAATAAATTTTACATCATGATCAATACTCACTAAATCATTAATATAAATACAAAAAAGCAATGACCCCAGGATGCTTCCCTGTGGTACTCCTGCAATAAGTGGTTTCAAATGGGACGCGTGACTATTGATAACCACTTTTTGCATGCGGTGCTGAAGGTACGATTTTATTAATTTCAGAAAAACACCCCGAAAGCCGTAATAGTTAAATTTTTCTATAAGTGTGATATGATTTATGCAGTCGAACGCCTTTGAGTAGTCCACAAAAAATTCCCAATATACATAGCTGACGTTCGAAAGATTCTAGTATTATTTCCTTTTGCGTCAGAAGGGCAGTTTCTGTAGACTGACCTTTCGTAAATCCATATTGCATATGTGTCATTAGTTTATGCTTAGTTATAAAGGATGTAATACGGCTGTGAATTAATTTTTCCAGTGGTTTTGAAAAAATTGGTAAGACTGATATTGGTCTATAGTTAGTTAAAGCATTTTTATCTCCGCCCTTATGCAACACTATAACTTTAGCAACCTGGAGGCTTTTTAAAAAAAAATGCCACGAGATAAAACAAGATTGTCTGTACTGTGCGATGTCAGTGCACGTTAAAGAACACCAGATGGTCGAAATTTCCGGAGCCCTCCACTACGGCGTCTCTCATAATCATATCGTGGTTTTGGGACGTTAAACCCCAGATATTATTATTATTATTAAAACAAGATTGTAGATGTGTGTCAGGGCCGGAGTGATGGCATCTAATACATACTTTGCAGGCCGGATTTCGAGACCATCAGCATCACAACATTTACTATTTCTGATTAATGAAAATGTGTCAGTTATTTCCCTGGGTGTCGTAGGAGCCAGAAATGCAGAGTGGCTGGTTCGTGAACTTAAAAAGTTCAAACAGTTAGGATCGTGAGAACTCTTTACTAAATTCGTAAAATACTCATTGAAAGCTTCCGCTAATTCCTGTTCTGATATTACATTTCCATCAATCGTTATCTCGCTGATAGTCTCCTTACAGTCATCACGACCAAGAACAGAGTTAATACGCTTCCAAAGAATATCAGATTTTTTCGTGACGTCCAACGTTAAATAAATTTTGTAAGTATATTCTTTTCTCCCGGCGTAAGAGACTGTTAACTTTATTCCTTTGAACCTTAAATTGACGCAAGGTTTCTTCTGAGCGCGTCGAAATAAAATTGTGAAATAAGCGATTTTTAATGCGTATTTCCTGTAAACATTGATTTGTGACCCAAGGCTTTCTACTCTTGCGCGCAGGTTTCAGAACCTTGTACCTAAAGCATTTCTCATACGCAGTTTTAAACTTTTCATGAAAATATTCGTAAGCGGTTTCGGGGTTGCTAATAAGCAGTAGAGGTGACCAATCAATGAGCAATATTTCATTACTAAAATTGTCTAAGCTGTGTGCATTTACGTGCCGTACAGTCAAAGGAATACGATTCACGGTTTCTAGAGACATGGCTTGCTTAACGAATAGAAAGATTGGGAGATGATCACTGATGTGAGTGCCTACAACACCAGATGCTAAACGTGTATTTTCAATATTAGTTATGAAGACGTCTATCAGTGTAGTTGAGCCAAGTGAAATATGAGTAGGATAGTTAATTACATTTTCAAAACCATTGGATTCAAGAATCCTACATAATTCTTCCCGTGGTTTCGAAGTCTTCAGGAAGTCAATGTTTATATCACCTCCCATAATGAGTTTGAAGCGGTTATCATTAATCCAGCTTAGGTAATGATCCATAAAAGACAGAAAGCTAGGTATGCTCGTACCTGGAGGTCTGTATAAAACACAATACACATTATCATTGGATTTCACCGAAAGCACTTCATAATCAAGAGTAGCACAGGAAAAAGACTCAATTATTTGGCACTGTAGCGTGTTTTTTGCCATTAACATAACGCCTCCTCCTCTTCGGGAAGGCCTATTTGCACATATATACCCTATAAAGTGGACTGAGGGATTACCGCAGTTTAGCTAAGTTGGTAGAGCATCGGACGCGTTATTCGAAGGTCGTAGGTCGTAGGACGCGACAGGATTTTGACGTTATTGATGTTGTGACCAGACAGACATATTCCTTGAATTCTCTTACCCTCCCATACCAATTTTGGTATAAGCCAAGTTAAAGAGGCGCTTACGAGAGCACCCAGACCTAGGCGGCTAGATCGATCGATCGATCGATAGATAGATAGATAGATAGATAGATAGATAGATAGATAGATAGATAGATAGATAGATAGATAGATAGATAGATAGATAGATAGATAGATAGATAGATAGATAGATAGATAGATAGATAGATAGATAGATAGATAGATAGATAGATAGATAGATAGATAGATAGATAGATAGATAGATAGATAGATAGAAATACCTGCAGTCCGCAAAGAAATGATTCGCATTTAAAAACGAGCCCTTAAAGTTTTCACTCCTGTCCCTCATTCATAGCGATAGTCTCGTTCTGGCAGACTTGGTGCTTTCAGGTAATATGCGAGGGATTATTGTTCAGCTGCCAGCTCGTAATAAGATCACGTGCTACGTACGTGACGCCAACAGACAGAAAAAGTGTTCCACACACGCCGTCATGGCTACTGGCGGCGATGATTGACGCTCGCACGTTTAAATACACATATATACCGCATAAAAAGTGGACGGCGGTATGGCCGCCGCGGTAGCTCAGTTGGTAGAGCATCGGACGTGTTATTAGAAGGTCGCAGGTTCAGTCCCTGCTCGCGGCAAGTTATCTGTTTGCCCACGTTTCTTTCTTCACATTTAGATTACATTTACTACTAGTAACATCCCCTATACTTTCCTTGGCATTAATGCTTGTTAGCTCTCATTAACACAATAATTGGTATTTGTTATCGTTCTGCTGGTAGTGATCCCTTTTTTGTAGCCGAATTTCACGAGGCTCTTCGCTTCTTAACTGAGTGTTATCAACGTTTTCCGATACTGCATTTCGGCGACATTAACTTTCCGGCAATATCTTGGACTAACCTTGCATGCGTGACTTCCAAAAAGAGTGTAGAGAGCGAATTCATCAATTCATGCTTAACTTTTGTACTAACGCAACTCGTCAATGAACCTACACGCTACAGTGATAATTACCTTGTTCTCGCTTCTGAGCCTGACAAAGTATCTCAGATGACGTTATGCCAGGGCTCACTCACCACTCAATAATCCATGCATCCTATTCCGGTCAACCATCCCATCCAACAAAAATAACTAAAACAATAACACTGTACGATAAAGGCAGTGACTCTGCTATAAACTCGGAGCTCGAGCAATTTGCTGCTGTCATTCTAACCTACTTTTCAAAGCGTTCTGTCGAAGAAAGCTGGCTACTCTTCAATATTGAAATACAAAACATTAGAGCTTTTCACTGAACATGTGCACAAAATTTTTGTAACCAACAAAAAGTCTTCCCTGTGGTTCAACGTCACAGTGAAACGACTAAACAATAAAAAGAAAAGGCTCTTTCGAACGTCAAAATAGTGTTTAATGCATGCGTGTAGAACAGCTACTACGCCACAGGAAAAAGAATTCGAAAAACTTGCTACCAGAGAAAAATTTTTTTTCCACGCACATTGCCCGCTATGATAAGAAATAACCACAAAACGATTCTGGAACATTATTAACCCGAATAACTCCCAACCATTGCACTGTAAGGCAATCAAAGCCATCCGATTCCCAATCATGCGGCCGCCGTACAGCTTAACAGCCTTTTTCATCCATGTTTCCCGTTGAACCTATCGACAACTTGCCTCCATTTCCTAATCTCGACTATACCGTGATGCCTGACATCATATTTCGTCCAAACTACATTGCAAAGCTAATCGATACATTAAAACTCACCTCTTCATGGGGCATCGATGGTATCAACACGAAAATGCTCAAAACACGAAATCAATTGTTATTGCGATATTTTGCCTTACTTTTCTGCAGTAACTCTCATCAGGAGTGGTGCCGGAAGACCGGAGAGTGCGCAAGATTGTTCAAGTCCCTTAAAAAGGTTCTTAATCTCTTTGCAGAAGTTATCAACCCTCATTACACTTACTGGCGTGTGTTCCAAACTAATGGAGCATATGGTCTACTCTAACATTGCGAAGTTCTTAGTCATCAATAAGTTTTTGTATGCGAGTCAGCACGGCTTTCTTTGTCATGTGACACACAACTAGCTTTATTTTATCACGATATCAGTTCCAGTCTAGGCCTCAACTATACCTGTTGATACTCTTTCTTAGACTTTGAAAAAGCATTTGGCAAAGTCGCATATCAACGGCTACGCCTAAAACGTTCTCGACTAAACATAAGCATATGTGTATTTAATTGAAAATTCAGTTTTCTCACCAATCGCCAACAGTTTCTGTACGCTAACTCCGACTCATATAGCCGTTCCTCAGTCATATCTGGTGTGCCGCAAGGTACAGTGGTCGGACCATTACTTTTTCTTATTTATATTAATGACCGTTTAGCTAATATAAATTCTAGCATTCGCCTCTTTGCACATGACTGCGTCGTAAACATCTCATAACAAACGGCGCAGATATTAATATTCTTCAAAATGACGTCAAGGTAACTAAATCCTGGTGTGACAAGTGGTTCATGTACTTAAAAATAAAAAAAAACTTTCATTAGCATGTTTTCACCGCAGGCCTCATCACCAGCTAGCAGAATACACTATTTCCGGCTCTACAATTTCATCCGCGGAATGTTACAAATACCTTGGTGTAACATTTTCAAGTAATCTGTCCTGGTCCCCCCCCACGTGACTAACATAGTTAACTCCATCGCATTTCGGGTTTTCTGTGTAAGCATTTAAGACTTGCACCCCCCATCAGTTAAACTAATATCCTACATCAGACTTGTTCGTCCTAAATTGGAATATGCATGATCTGTTAGGAATCCTCACCAATCTAACCTATCTGACATTTTTTGAATAAGTTCAAAATCGTGCTGCTCGTTTTATTTACTCCGAGTATTCCTATATTTCCAGCGTGTCCGATCTTAAAACTCGTGGTCACCTTAGTAACCTAGAAATACGACGGCATATATCCAGACTATGCCTTTTTTACAAATTTTCTCACACTCCTATTGAAGTTCCAGCCATCCTTCCAGTCCATCGCTTATCAAGACTCACAAACCATCCAAGAGCAGCGTGCCCTCCACAAGCACAAACTGCCGCTCATCACTTCTTTTTTTTTTGTTACAACCGCACGGGGCTGGAACTGTCTGCCTGCAACTGCCATGCACCAATCCGACCCACATCAATTCAAGGCTGCTATCGAATCATTTCTTCATTGCAATTAAAACCATCCCTCATGTAAGACCCCAGCTGGGGCCTTTGAGGTATCGAAAATAAATAAATAAAGTTGCAATTCACCCACTGTGGTACTCTTTAATGCAATCAGCGAAACCCAGGTTGTTACGGCCCTTTCCATTAGCTCGTTTTCCTCACTGTCCCCAATCTTTGAGTCTGTACAAATGAGGGTCTTTAATTGGTTTATCACATTACGATAATAGGTATAGATGCTTAATTGGCAGCTCGTGCGCATGATCAATTGTCACCGATTCGACAGATTGTGCTGGAGGGTGTTTGTAGATAGTTTTCGCTTGTGTAGTTTCACAAGGTACCGTTTCGTTAGATGGTTCGCGCCTGTATTGCTTCACTACTAAAGCGAAAATAGACAACCACCTTTTTGTAGCACGAAGCCACAAGGAAATCCGTACGGATTTTTCAGAAAGAAAAGCCTCTTAGTTGCAGAATAATTGGTCCTGGTCCGGGGTTCGAACCCGGGACCAACGCCTTTCCGGGGCGGTCGCTCTACCAATTGAGCTAACCAGGAAGCTAGCAATTGGCAGCGCGAGGACGAATTCATCGACAACTCGAAGCACATAGACACAAGAAAGGTGGTTTTCTATTTTTCCCTTTCTTAACCCTTCCGCCATCTTGCGGGATTCCGCAGAACTTATTTGCATTGCTTCACTACGCATGTTTTTTTTTTCATTTCATGTGCAATGGAACATGCCTCAAATTTGCGACTGTTCATATGAAACTGGAAATTGCTGTTTCGCGAAATGGCTTCCATATGAGCGTTGCTGTGCTAGTGTTTGTTGCGCCGAGATGGTTTGAGAAGCGTTTAGTCCGCATCGAAAAATATTGTCTTGCTGCAACGAGTTCACCTCGCAAGACGCTTGTAAGTCACGAAAGCGAAAGTGGGAACGCGAATTTCGTTAGACATTGAATTATTTACCAGCACTTGCCTGAAGGATATTGCATTAAATACTAACCAATCGGCTCTTGCTTTCATTAAACATTTCCGTGCTGACATTTCAGGTGCGTAAGGTGCTATAGTTCTGGACATTTTATTCGTATAGTAAATATTACAATTGACTTACTTTGGTGACCTCACAAGCAAAAGATTATTTCTGAGAAATAGACAAAGGGATGTAATTCTATTTATAATAAGGTGTGCGATGCGTCACGTCGTATACTGCCACTAATGAAACATGCTCTGAAACGTGTAAACAGAACTTTTTTTTACCGTCGTCGCTGCATCAAGTTTTGTTACGCGCGAAAATCTCTTCCGAACTATCCACCCTACATGTAGGGTATTAGCGTGGCCAAAAAGTTTTATTTGCTGCACTGAAACGAAAAAGATAGACAAGGCATATACCTTCCTTCTCAAAGATTGCCGCTTGAAATTTTATTCGGCGACGAGCTGCATACTCGTTGTGAGGCAGAGTCTTAACCACACTAACTCTTAAAAAAGTGACCAGGAAATGTTATTAACGCGCACAGGTCATTACACACTCGTCTGACATTTTTTTGTGCACCATTGGATTACGTATCAAGCAGATACGGGCAAGCTGTAATAGCAGCGACTGCTTTACGATTCGGACACGCGCTTCACAGCATAGCGCCGCATTGGTAGCTTCGCCACACTCACGACAGATTTCAGCCTAGAGTCATTGGCTGACCGACACAACTGCACTCAGCGTATCTAAGCAATAGCATTATTGTAATTTAAAAGTAATGATTTCCTACCATTATACGAGATCTCTCCTATCAGCAAACGAGAAACGTTGGCCTTCTTAAACACTCACGGTTGTGCTCGGCTTCCATCCCTGAGTTCCGGTGTGACACATGCAGTGCACTACTTGATGATGATGATGATGGCCTGTATGTATGGCTCACACCCACTCTGGGGGATTGGCCAAGAAACGAATGTTTTACAGACAAAAGTGATCTCCCATGAATTGTATTCAGTGGCAGCAGTTGTCCTTTTGCGCCACTCGAAGTGACTCACACCCACTATGGCGGATTGGCCGGTAACTGGATGGTTTTTCAATCTTGTAGAAATGTTCAGAATGGGGAAGTTAACCACAGAAATGGCGACCTAAAGCTGAAATTTAACTACACGATACAAAGCACAAAGAAAAAAGAAATGCAGAAAACTTACTTGTCGAAAACAAGAAAATTCTGGAGCCCTTCCAGTATCAGGGAAATTAGGGCAAATGGAGCTTGCCGTTGGCGTGCAAAACCTACTGCTTCTGTTTCCTTTCTTTCTTTCTTTGTTTCTTCCTTTCTTTCCTTGTTTCTTTCCTCCTTTCTTTCTTTCTTTCTTTCTTTCTTTCGTACTGCGCAATGCTCCGTCCTAACGTCAGCGTTCAGTTTTAATATTGGCCGCGAGATCCAGCGAAGTCGCCGTCGGGCGGCTACTCGATGAAGCGCGCCTAGTGGGCATTGCTTTCTGCGTCGTCTGCTAGCCGCGTCGTGTTTGCATACGTGCGTACGTCATGCACGTCCTCAAAGCGCGGTTTGTTCCGTTGCATTAGCGCAAGTTGAACTGCTTGTACGTATGCCTAGCACGATGTACGAAAGCATTGGCATTGCTCGGCTGCATATGCATTGTAATAAAACCACTGGGTGCACTTTCAAGGGTGCTCTGTATTGTCGTCGTACCGTACGTTCCTCAGAATCATTTCATTGTGGGTACCGCTTTCTTGTTCAAGCACATCGTGAGGTGCACTTGGCATCGTCCAATACACGGAGGGTAATCATCATCATCATCAGCCTGTCTACGCCCACTGCAGGGCAAAGGCCTCTCCCATGTTTCGCCAATCAACCCGGTCCTGTGCTTTCTGCTGCCACGTTATACCTGCAAACTTCTTAATCTCATCGACCCACCTAATTTTCTGTCTCCCCCCTCAGGCGTTTGCCATCTCTTGGAATCCAGTCAGTTACCCTTAATGACCAGCGGTTATCCTGCCGACGTGCTACGTGCCCGGCCCATATCCATTTCTTCTTCTTGATTTCAACTATGATATCCTTAACCCCCCGTTTGTTCCCTGACCCACTCTGCTCTCTTCCTGTCTCTTAAGGTTACACCTATCATTTTCCTTTCCATCGCTCGCTGCGTCGTCCTCAGTTTAAGTTGAACCCTCTTTGTAAGTCTCCAGGTTTCTGCTCCGTAGGTAAGTACCGGTAAGATGCAGCTGTTATATACCTTCCTCTTGAGGGATAGTGGTAGACTACCATTCATGATTTGATAATGCTTGCCGAATGAGCCCCATCCCATCCTTATTCTTCTAGTTATTTCACTTTCATGGTTCGGCTCCGCGGTTACTACCTGTCTTAAGTAGACGTACTCCTTTACAACTTCCAGTGTCTCGTCACCTATCGCAAAGCGCTGTTCTCTGCCAAGATTGTTCCACATTACTTTAGTTTTATGCATATTAATTTTCAGACCTACTCTTCTACTTTCCGTATCCAGTTCAGTAATCATAAGCTGTAATTTGTCTCCCGCGTTACTCATCAGTGCAATGTCATCAGCGAAGCGCAGGTTACTGAGATACTCTCCATTAACTCTTATCCCTAACTCTTCCCAATCTAGGGCCCTGAAAGCCTCCTGTAAACACGCGGTGAATAGCATTGGAGAGATCGTGTCTCCCTGCCGTACGCCCTTCTTTATTGGGATTCTGTCGCTTTCTTTATGGAGGACTATAGTGGCTGTGGATCCGCTGTAGATTTCTTCCATTATGTTTATATAGGCTTCGTCGATGCCCTGATTCCGCAGTGCCTGCATGACTGCTGATGTCTCCACCGAATCAAATGCCTTCTCGTAATCTATGAAGGCTATGTATAGGGGTTGGTTGTATTCAGCGCATTTCTCTATCACCTGATTGATAGTATGAATATGGTCTGTTGTTGAAAAGCCTGTACGAAATCCTGCCTGGTCCTTTGGTTGATTGAACTCTAATGTCGTATTAATTCTGTTAGCAATTACTTTTGTAAATAGCTTATAGACAACGGACGGTAAGCTGATGGGCCTGTAATTTTTCAGGTCCTTGACGTCCCCTTTCTTATGGATCAAGATGATGTTGGCATTCTTCCAAGAATCTGGTATCCTCCCTGTCGAGAGACACTTCGTATACAGGGTGGCCAGTTTTTCTAACATAATCTCTCCACCGTCTTTCAACAGGTCTGATGTTACCTGATCCTCACCAGCGGCTTTGCCTCTTTGCATTCCCTTTAGGGCTTTCTGTACTTCTCCTGTCAATACTGGTGGGATGTCAGATTCTTCTGGGCTATTATTGCTTCTTACGTTATCATCCTGACTGTCTCGGCTGCTGTACAGATCTCTGTAGAACTCTTCCGCTACCTCAACTATTCTATCCATATTGGTTGTGACCTTGCCTTCCTTGTCCCTTAATGCATACATCTGATTTTTGCCTATGCACAGTTTTGTCTTCATAGCTTTGAGGCTTCTTCCGTTCTTTAGAGCATGCTCAATTCTCTCCATATTATAGTTTCTGATGTCGGCTACTTTACGCCTATTGATTAACTTGGAAAGCTCCGCCAGCTCTATTTTGTCTCTTGCATTTGAGGCTTTCATGGTTTGGCGTTTCTTAATGAGGTTTTTCGTCTCTTGGGATAGCTTACCAGTGTCCTGTCTAACGACTGTACCCCCCGACTTCCACTGCACACTCCTTAATGATACTAGTCAGATTATCATTCATTGCGTCAACGCTAAGGTCGGTTTCCTCGGTTAAAGCCTCGTACCTATTCTGAAGTGAAACTCTGAATTCCTGTACTTTCCCTCTCAGAGCTAGTTCATTAATCGGCTTCTTGCGTATCAGTTTCTGCCGTTCCTTCCTCAAGTCTAGGTGAATTCTAGATCTTACCATTCTGTGGTCACTGCATCGGATCTTGTTAACTACTTCCACATCCTGTACAATGCCCGGGTGGGCACACATTATGAAGTCTAATTCATTTTTAGTTTCGCCATTAGGACTCATCCACGTCCACTTACGAGTAGCCCGTTTTCTGTAGAAGGTATTCAAGATTCGTAAATTATTGCGAGGGTAATAAATAGTGCGTAAATGAAGCGTTTCAGCGACCATGTGGTAAACAAAAATTCACCGATGATTACGGTATTGCCGAATGAGAATTCTGAGCGCAGCTTCGTGTTGGCGCAAGGCCAACTGTGTTTGAAGTTTCAGCTTTCCGCAAGTTATCGACTACGCCATAAATGATAATTTTTGTGAAGTAGGACGGCATTATTCATCTTTCTGCGGATAAGCGAGGTACCCGCTACACATCTGTAAGGTATTATGTGCACTTTCTCTGCGCTGCATGTGTCTGATGACGATGACGAATTATGGCTCAGCACTTTGCGGTAGGTGGGAAGCATTAAACGACACACTCGTTGCGAAATTAGCATTGTGTGATGACTGGTTGTTATTTTACTCGTCTGTCACGCTATATTACATAGGTTAACGCGATTCCTTGCCTCACATGACGCCTGTATAGGGTCATTTTGCAAATGAGTTTCAAGCGTTAGCCTGGCTTTGTGGTATAATACTCGACTGGCATGCACAGGGCCTGGGTTCAATTCCCCTTCGATCCTGGGTATCTTTCCCCTTTTATTTTTTCATGTCTATCGGTTACTTTTTCACGTCTGTCAGTTACGCCACCGACGGCTATACGTCGACGCCCGTCAACGCAGGAACTGGTGGCTAAGAGCTGTGTGCTAAAGGGCTCTCGAAGTCACCTCAGCTAGCGGGCCGCAGTCACGACATTTATTCCCGCAAGGGCCGGGACAGTGGATATAACAGCGGGGGGGGGGGGGGGAGTCGTTTGTACAATATGTCAGCCAGCGTTGCCATTCAAAAGGCGGCCTTACCAATCTCTCATCTATGAATCAATTTTGAAGGGGATTTGACCTCAGGATTCTAACAAGACACTGGCACCGATCTCCAGAATCAAATATGCACAATGAATCCGATATGTATATTTTTATTCATGGTTATGTCTCAAGACATAGGTGCCTCACGGAAACAAGAAATGCAAATGCTTCCAGTCATGTCTGTGTCGGCCATGGACATAATTATGTGAAACATTCACAGATGTATATTTTACGAAGACCGTATTTCGGGGGCCATGCGTTTGAGACTCCTGCTCTAGGCCATGCACTTTCCACGTCGTTAGGTGCATACTGTGGCACTGTAGTTATCGGTTATGCAATGAGCTTTAGTTGTACTGAGACGGTCGTGGTTCCACTGCAGAGAAATATTTCTGCCAGGTGCAGTCTGACACTTCGGTACTTAAACTGTCCCCTTACAAACAGTAAATGGAATGACACGGTACTGACAAAACGGAGTTGCTGTGTGCAGTTACAACTTACGGCCATATTTAAGCAGAAACACCCGTATTAGATTTACGTACGCTTGAAAGAACTCAAATGTTGAAAATTCATCCAGACAGCGTGCCTTACCTTTATGTCGTATGATTTCACGCAAAACCTCATCTTTTTTATATCATCTCGAGCGTTTGTGTGGCGTTGTTAGATTGACGGGAAGGAGCGGTGATTATTCGTTTGAAAGAAACATACCTGTCCCATAAGATAACTGTTGGATCACTAGCTGTCATGCACGTAGTCGGTCGATGAAAGCTCTGTGCTGAACTGTTACATTTTTGTACTGTTACTGGAACAAGAACAAGTGCGTACGTGTTCCTCTCCGTAGTACTTAAGCGCTGTCAGCCACGTAGCTTTCCTGAGTAAACATATGAACTGTCCTACATTTCATGGAGAAATGAATAAGAAAAAACTGCGTACGCGTATTCTTGCGAACAGTGCTATTGAACGCATCGCACTGGTATACGGGCTTTCTTTTTTTTCGGTATCAATAAGAGCAAGAAGTGCAAGAAGTAAATGCTAAAGTCGTTCAGTCGCGCTACAGCAGTGCGGAGTAGGCGGAACACAAGCTAAACACGTACAAATAAAACAGGAAACGCCATACCGTGCGAAAGCGCGCGGACGGTTACCCAGGGAAAGTATTCATTACATTGGCAGACTGTGCTTCCCTCACTAGTAACATTAAAGGGACTGTCTACCGCCCTCCATCGCTTTTCTGTTTTGTGTCGCAATAAAAAGCGTACCGTCTGATGTGTCCAACCTTGCAGCGGTTTCTCTGGAAACTGAGTAGAAATTTTTAAAACAGAATTTTTCGATCTGGTTTTGGTCTTCATCAATTTGTGTGGTGAACGCCCACAACACTGGTTGGTGGAGGCGATGAAGATTGTAGTGCCGGGAAAGGTCGTAAACTGAAACTGTGGGCAGTTTTTGCAGGCTTCATCAAGTTTTGCTAAATAATGAAACAAATACCGTAGTGCCCCTTTAAAGCACGCAAATTATGAGACAAAATATTTCCACGGTTTATCCAGCTTTGTTTAGTCAGCCTGGAAAACCACCGCAGTCGATCGGAAAAGTTGGTTTGTTCCAGCAACACTGGTACGCCAGCGTTGTGAAACGAACTGTATTGGTTCCACTCATGCCAAACGTGCTACAAAAACGAACATGAGACGGGCTTCACAAAATAACAGAAGGTGCCTGCTGCCTTTCAGTTATGTTTAGGTCATCTGCGTCGCATATGCGATATGAGAGCCAGCATGGGCGTCTTGATGAAGCGGAACGTGGTGGCAAAATCTTCTTCAATGTAGAACCTTGGTGAATACTGGTGTGCACTTTACGCATGTGTACTCATGCAACGTTACTAGATTACGTTAGACTCGCGGGCATGGTTCGAAAATTCCCTGAAGTCAGTCGCGCTGCTATTTGCTGAAGACATTTTTTTTGTCTTAGCGGCGCCGCACGCAGCGCTCACGCTTCTCCGCCGTAGGAAGGCAGGGCCGGGGCAGGCATTGAGGCAGGCGAACGCGCCACCGGCAGCACCACCAGGCGCCTCTTTGAACGCGTGAGAAAAAAAGCAAGAACTACTCTCTGGCGCAACCTAAAACTGCCTCAAGTGAGCAAAAAAGAATTGCAAGTTATACATGTTTGTTTTTAAGCAAAATGAGTCTATCTGCGAGGATTTCTTGTCGCTAACAGCGCGAAAAACACAGACTAAGACGAGAAGTGGACACGACACAGCGCTGTGTTTTTAGTCTGTGTTTTTCGCGCTGTTAGCGACGATGAATCTGCACCAACTCGCCCAGTGTTCCATCTTACTTAAGGATTTCTTGCCCTGCCAGTAGGTTGAACCACGTCGCTGACGCTAGCTGTCATTCTTTGTCTACTTTCAACGTCAAATTAAAATTATAATTCCTTTTTTATGGGAGATGAGCGTGCTGGTTGCCGCTGATGTGATGAACGATCTTCTCACTTTCGCCACAATCAGAAAAACTTTTCGTAGCGGTAGACAGTCCTTTTAACGTTAGGTGGGCTTCGTACACCGATTCGCCGAAGAGGAGCGTAGATATTACCAGTAAGCTACAGTGAACGCGTTGTATTCGCCGACCATAGGCTCGAACCGCTCACAACGAAGCGCCGCTGTGTTCATTTGTATGCGCGCCGCCAACCGCCTCTCCACAATGCCGCGGCGGCGATGCCGCCTATATCCCGGTCTCGCGACCAATACGTAGAGGCTGTATCAGGAACGAAGTATTCGAGCTGAATCCGCGTGACGTCTTTCACGCTCTTTTCAGCGTTCGTCAGCCTCTCAAACGGCCCAGCGAAAGGACCGTGTCTTGATAATACAAACGCGGGTTAGGAAGTCATTTCTCTCCAACTTATATTTCTGCTGAAATGTTCAATTTCTGCTATTGGCCTTACGCATTGACGAGCAGATCGCTTTTATTCCACCACGAAATAATGTTTCATTGAAGCGCGCATAGCAAGTGGACTGCTTCCTTAGCTGTTTTTTGCATCGTTGGTAGAACGCGTGCGTAGGCTACAGTTCATTTTAAACTGCACCATGGCCGGCTGGAGAGGCACGTTGGCGGTTCTTTAAGGACGCACGCGCGTCACTTTAGTCCGGCGTAACACAGGGCGAAAAGATGGAAATCTTTTTCTTTTTTTGTTTTTTTTTCTTCTAAGCGCAGCTCTATGTGGCTAGGTTCTGGCGTATCGCCTCCGCGCAGGTAAAACTACAATTTTCGGTGAACCGAAATTTCCATTTTTCGGTGATAAAATATCGTTCAGCGTGTTTCATTTGTCCAAAGAAAGACAAAGAAGAAGAAGACATCGCTAGATTGCTGCACGATTCATGGCCTATCTCCTATGGTGGTTTGAACCATTCCTCTAGGAACCGACTAGCCGACTTAATGACAGCAGCAAATTCCGTAAGTCTTGTTTTTATTAGTAGCAAAGCCGTTAGTTCACAATTTTAAATGCGCAGCACTTTAGGGGCCCGGGATGTCGTATGCTGTCATCGTATGCTGTCCTCGTGTCATGTCGCTTGGCGTAACGCAGGCAAAACCACGTGTAGCATAGCCATTTGTAGCAGGGCAGTGGGAAATGAAAGTGAGGCTCAAGAGGAGCTATGTGAGGGTCAGGAATACAGAACGGAGGAAGGGAGAGGGTAAAATATAACATAGCCACGTATGGTGTTAGGCAGGCAAAAACATGTAAAGTATTGCTGTGTATAGCAAGAGTGTGGGGAGGAGAATTGAGGCTGAGGAGGAGTGATGTGAGGTTGAAGGGGATGGAAAGGAGGAAGGGAGATGGTATAACATAACGTAGCCATGTATGGCGTTAGGCAGGCTAAACCTTGTAAACCATAGCTTTCTATAGCAAGGGGCGCGAAAGGGAAGTCAGGGTAAGGAAGAGGGAAATGAGGAAGAGAGGATGAAGCATGGCATAGTGATGTACGGCGTTAGGCAGGCGGAACCGAGTATAGAAGAGCCGCATATACCAAAAGTGGGAAAGAGAAGTTAGGGTGAAGAGGCAAAGGTAAGGGGAGGGGGGTAAAGCATAGCATAAGTCATGTATGACGTCCCGCAGGGAGAACCATGTATAACATAACCACCAAAATATGTATATAGATCAAGTATAACATATCCACGTATAGCAAGGGGGGTGAGAAAGAGAAGGGTGGGATAGAGTGGGGATGGTATAGCATAGCATAGTCATGTATGGCGTGAGGCAGGCAGGATCCTTTACAGCGTAGCCGTGTATAGCACGGGGGTCGGGAAGAGAAGTGAGGCTGAGGAGGAGTGGTGTGAGAGTGAGGAGGACGGAAAGGAGGGAGTGGGTGAAGTGTAGCGTAGTCATGTGTGGTATTAGGCAGGCTAAATGACCTAACAGTGCTGAAAGTTGGGCGAGTTGGTACTCATTCATTACTTCTTTTGCGCAAAACGTACACGATACGATAATAGTGCATTTCGTTGTTTAAAATAAATCAGTTGTGAGTTTGCGCCCGTGTTGTCTGCCTCTTTTTTTCCTTGTGTCCGTGTACGTTTTGCGCAAAAGAAATCATAAATGACCTAAACCATAGACATGTACAGCATGGGGATGGGAAAAGGAAGTGAGGGCGAGGAGGATGGAAAAGCGGAAGGAAGGAAGGGGGAGGGTGAAACACATTAGAGTCTATATGGCGTTAGGCAGGCAGGACGAAGTATAGCATAACCGTGTATACCAAGGGGGTGGTAAACGGTTGTGAGAGTGAAAGGTAAAGAAATTGGGGGGACCCTTAAGCTTCGCCTTTAAGAGTTGAACTCGATAGCGATATCCTGTCCCTAGTGCGTACTTCAATCACTTAGTGCATACTATGTAATGGATAGCATGCCTTAAACCACGAGCAATTATGCGCGGGAAATGCGGGAAATGTTTTCGAACTTTCTATGCACCCACTACGTGGTCTTAAGGGAATACACGCAGTAACGTGTGTGCCTTTTGTAATGGGAGCACGGCTGTGAACCACAATGTCATTATGATAGTCACATCTTCTGACGCCCGATGGCAATGCACGCTTGTAGCATTGTATTGTGACGCCTGTATACAGGCCGCGTGTGTTTATAAAGCATGAAAGTTATTTTCACTGCAATTCCAAGCAGAGGCAGTTATTCTATATATATAATCCCAAACAGAAGCGTGGCTGTGTGGTAGAACACCTGCTTGCCACGCAGACGGCCTAGGTTCGATCCTCATTCGGACCCAGCAATTTTTATTATTTATTTTATTCGCATCTTTCTTGATTTTTCGGTCACGGACAAGGTGATGATTTTTCGCTCGCAACCAACGACGCCGCCACCGACGCCGACACCGACGCTGGAATTTCTGCAAAACGAGCTCTTTAACGCTGTCGCGTTAAAACATATCAGAGTCATGCACGCCTAACGCCATACTATGCTGTACAGAATCATGTACAGCATATTCGTGTATAGCTACGGGGCGTGAAAGGTAAATGAGGGTGAGGAGGATGGAAGGAAGGGCAAGGGTAAAAGATAGCGTAGCCATGAATGGCATAAGGCAGACAAAATCATGTAAAGGATAGCCATCTATAGGAAAGGGGCGGGAAAGGGAAGGGAATGTGGGGATGATTAAAAGGAGGAAGGGAAAGGGGAAAGCATAGCGTAGCCAACTATGGCGTGACTCAGGCAAAAGAATGTATAGCATATCCATGTATATCAAGTGGCTGCGAAAGGGAACTGAGGGTGAGGAAGAGAGAAATATTAGGGGTGAGGATAAAGCATAGTATAGTCATGTATGATGTTAGGCATGCAGACCCGTGTATAGCACAGCCACTTACAGGATAGTCATATATAAGAAGAGGGCCGGAAAGGGTAGTGAGGGTGAGCAGGAAGGAGAGGAGGAAAGGAGTATGCTCTTAGCGTATACTGCTATGCAATGTCAGTTGGCAGCAGGCAGGTAAAACCATGTAAGGCATAACAATTATAACGAGGGAGTGAAAAAGGGAAGTGAGGGTGAGGAGGAAGGGACAGGGTCGATTACAACATAGCCATGTATTGTATAGTATAGCAATTTGACAGAAAAGTGAACTGAAGGCCTGGAGGAGTGTTGTGAGAGAGAGGAGGAGAAAGGGTGCCACTAAATCACAAATGAAGGTTTTCTTTCTTGCCATGGAGGCCAAGCAGGCTGCACGGTTGGAACGCCACGGCGCGCTTGCTCGCGAAAGCGAGTGATGCTGAAGGAACGGAGATCCTTGAGCGACGCTCACAGTATAGATTCGTCTGGCCTACTTCTACCCTGGTGTCTCGCCCGAAGCAAAGTTTGAGTTCGGATAATGATGTCTCACCAAGAATTTTCGCTCTCCTTGAAAGCGTCGCCGAAGGGCTGGCGAAGCATTTCCTTTACGTTCTGTATGCACTTTTAGCGTGTCTGTCTACGTATCTGTTTAATTATCTATCTATCTAGCCGCCTACGTCTGAGTGCTCTCGTGATCACTCCCTTAACTTGGGGTGAACAAAAATTACTATCGGGTGGTAAGATGTTGACGAATATGACTCGTTGGTCATGACATGAATAATGTGACAATGCCGTCGCGTACGTCGTAAAACCCTTCCCGCCAGACACGTGTGGCACATACCCGTATACTACGGGCGGGTATGTGCCACAGGTGATTGACAGTTTTTATTTACCCAGAAACGGCGAGAACAGACATTGGTAATTTGAACGCGAGAGTGTTAAGGAAATAACTGACAACGGCAGCGTTGCCCGACGAATGCAAAGAATAAATGTCAGGCTCCCAGCAAGAATCGAACCCCAGCATTCTGCGTGGCAATCAGTTATTCTAGCACAGAGCCACGCCGGGTCTCGGAACTGCTTTTCAGATCGAGCCCTAATGTTCGTGAAACGTCAATTGTGGTTGCAGTTCTGGCTATTCAATTTTATAAACATTACATATGTACTCCTATGATACAGCCGTCACGTCGGGTTAACATCAATTGTAGGTAAGCACCATCCACTGAATTTGATTTATGTAGCAGTGTCTAAGACTGTCATCCTCGCGGGCACAAGCGCTACATATCAGCTTACCGCTTCTGGTGTTGCTAATACCAATGTTGCTGTTGGCATCGTTACGCAGCTGTAAACAGCTGGTTATGTCAAACATATGCGACTGTTCAATATATGTCTGAGCGTTCAACATTTGTACATATCTTTAGGGTCATTTCGTAAAATTTCGCTCAATAAAAAAATTAGAACACAGTCAATTTCCATCCGCATGCTTCGCATAACATCGATTCACAAGGTACGTGGGATCTACCGAATTGTTTTTGCCTTTTATTTTTCCTATGTGAACTGTTATATTGTATAAAAATTTTTGCTTGACTCCATTACTTTAAATATAATCCTGTGACTATTTCCTTATTATGTGCTTTATATTCGCTAGTGTTTATATACTTTTTGTTACCCGTGCTGCAGTAAATAATTGATTACTTTGTATTGCACTTCTCATTATGTCATTTGTTACATGAATGCTATTCATGTATATTGTATTATGAGAGTGCTACTGAAGTTCACTATTTGTACTAACCCCCCATACACAATGCCTCAAGGGAGCCCTGTAAGGCATTTTAACCTCTTCAATTTCTGCAACCCCATTTGGGGCCATTTGTTCGAGCAAGCACAACTAATTATGAAGCAAAAAAGCCACAGTTTCGCCGCAACAGCGAAGCAACGAATGCGATATCAAGAAATTGGCATGTGATACAAAGATTGACGAGCACTCGATACTGGCAGCTTCCCGCTGAAGCACAAACAAGGACGCGCAGGTATACACAGGACAAGCATGAACTAACAATTATTACACTTGTTACGTCTTTGTGTTTGAACAACGCGCTGCAAGTGCCGACAACGCAGAACCCGACGCTCTTAGATATTTCTTCTTTTAAAGTGCGGTGCGCGAAATGATCCCTCTGCGTCCCCTGCCACGCGGTGGCGCAAGGTGCACGCTGTTTTTTTTTTTTTCGCTCCACATCACGAGTGGGTACAGAAGAAAGGGGCCCCTTTTTTGTGCGGGTCTCAAGGGCAGTTTTCAAAGTGAAAGAAAATGTAGGACCGCTGCGTGATAGAAAACACGCTCAAGCTCTTCCGAGACCTGCATACCGCCAGCGGTAAATGGTGTGCATAAATAGCTTGCCATTATTATGCCGGCGCAAGCATGGGGAGTGGCTGAGTGGTCTAGGCCTGACGAAGGCGTTATATATGTATATATATATATATATATATATATATATATATATATATATATATATATATATATATATATATATATATATATATATATATATATAATCTTGCCACAGCAGACGTGCTCGTGCCTTTCGTCAACCAGTCTAGTAAGCACGAACTACCTGTCCCTACTGGCAAACACCGCAGGGCAAGCATTCCGCTTCGTTGTTGGCGATGGACACCATACGCAGCGAAGCTTCTGCAGCGGAAGTACCTATACAGGATGACGTCATCACAGGCGGCGATAACGAGCAGCACAAGCGAGTGTCTGCAATCTCTCCTGACACTGTTGACACTAGCGGCGCTGCCACCGTGTTGCCTACGGGTGCTGTCGATCAAGAGCGCATTGATGTGAGTGTTGTCGCTAAGGCGATAATTTTCTGGTATTTTGCTTCTGACAACCTGATCGCGTTTTGGAGACTCCGCTTTGGTGTCTAGACTTTTCTGCTTGTTAATGAAAACCTACGTTTAGATTGTCATCTTCATTACCTTTGTTTTACATGTGCCATGTTTATCGAAAGTGGTCATTCTTAAAAACGCAGACATTATACATGTATTGAATATAGTCCAATATCTATCAAGAACTCATAATTCGGGAAATTCGTAGGGTTTATATAAAAGCAGCTCTCATGTCTCATTTTATTTTTTTTAATAATAAAATAAATTTGACGTATCGACCTGACTACGGGTTTATGGCATACCCTGAAACATAGCGTGAAACGGCTGGTTATTTACGTTATTTATGCCCTTGTTGCCTGAGGGTGTGTGAGTATATTTTGGGTAGATTACGACGTTTACGTTAATTGCACGCTTGGTAAGTTACCGTAAATTACTGCATGTGCTGGTGTTTCTAATATCTAATAGGAGCTTTCCTGCGGCGGTTATTACAGCTGCCTCCCAAACAATCATGTAGCGAGCCGATGAGATGATCCTGCGGCGCGTTTGAGCAGGCATTTCCTTTTTACATGTTGATTCTGTTCTTTTGCCTCCATCGGCTGTAGTTTCCAGTATTGGTATATAGAGTAGGAGTCATCGCAGTTAGTGAATGTAAATCTCCCTATTGAAACGTTACGTGTTCCATTGAAATAATTCCGTATGTTTTTTTCACGAAACCGGAACAGTACTTGCGCTCTTATAGATTGGAATATTTCATTTGGGGTTCAATTGGCTGCAGAAAAGAAGGCTTAATGGCATCGAATGATAATATAGAAATCTTAAGAGGGTGTTGAGGCGAGCTTGTTGGTACGGATCCATTACAAAACACAGCGCTCAATGAACACCAAAACACATGAGGCCAGAACAAGGACGTGCTCGAAAAAGAATGGCTTCAGCTGGAGAAATCCAAATTAGTGGTCATACCCTACGTTCATGCAGTGTCGCATCGGATCAAAAGAGCTGCTGGGAGAGCAGGTGTGGGTGTAGTGTTTGCAGCCCCGAATAAACTCTCATCTTTGTGCAGACGTGTCAACAGAATTTCCATCGCCTTCAAATCCTGCAAGAAGAACCAAGCTCCGCCCTATGTGCAGTGCAAAAAAGAGATTGTGTATGAAATTCCCACGACCTGTGGCAGATCATACAACAGCCAGTCGGGACGATGTCTCAATGATCGTCTACGAGAGCTCGCCAGCAAAGTCAGAAACGAGCACGGTACCAATCTCGCTATCCATTGCACAGACTGTGGGTGCTCTCCGCTGCTGGAAAAAGCAAAAGTGTTGCGCACATATAAGGACAATGTGGCAAGTGAAATTTTTGAAACGTACGCGATGATGTGCAAAGGCACCGATAGTGTCAGTGCCCCTTCTCTCACCCTAACCGACAAGGAATTCCGATATCTTGGGCAATAATCAGAAGCTCCATGCTCTAATGTCATCGTCACACACATGGGCATATCTCCTCCTCCCTCACTGGCTTCCCTCCCTTCTTTTCTATCGCCCTCTTTATATATGTTAGCGCACAATTAACCAACTGTTGGCAGTCAGCGCACGTCCTTGTTCTCGCCTCATGTGTTTTTGTGTTCATTAAGCGGTGTATTTTCTAATGGATATAGAAATTGTCTCGGAAAAATTAACGTCATTTATTTATTTATTTATTTATTTATTTATTTACACATACTGTCATCCCTTACAGAGGGATATTACAGGAGTGAAAAACAAATTCATAAGAACATAAGCATTCTACAATCAGAACATAATGAACATGTATAATGAGAACTAACATATAAAGGGAGTGCCTTTTATTCTTTGTGTTCGTGTTCTGCGGAACAATATTATGTCCTGCAGTAAGAACCAACCTGCCCAAGATGTTCTTTGTGAGCGAAACCACGATGGCAAAAAAATCTAGGCCAAAAATGAAGCAGCTTCAATGCGGCCATGTTGGTTGTTTTCGTCTCATGTTGACGTACCGCTGCTTCAATGGATCTGGCTCAGTTTGATCCAAAGAGGGGTAAGATTTGGCTCATTTTTTATTAGAAACTGATTTTTCAATTCCATGTTACAATCAGAAATAGCCCCTTTTCATAACAAGAGCTTTTTCTAAACCAAAAGTCACTTTGGACGGCTTTACACTTCCAAGAAAACTAACCCAGTTTCGGTTTCTACAAAGCGGTCCGATAAGTACTTAGCCTTCAAAAGAAAAACGAAAATTTTGGAATGGTGTCGATTTATTTCTTAACATAGTCCCCTTTCAACTCTATACACTTGGCCCAGCGACCCTCCAACTTCTTCATCCCGTCAGAAAAATACGTTTTCTCCTGAGCTGCAAAGTAGGCTTTTGTGGCGGTGATAACTTCTTCATTCGACTCAAATGACTCAAATGACTCAAATGTCCGGCGAGTGACTTTTTCAAATTGGGAAACAAGAAGAAATCACTCGGTGCCAAATCTGGAGAATACGCTGGATGGGGCACCACTTCGTAGCCCAGTTCGACCAACTTGGCCGTGCGACGGCGCAGGTGTGAGCTGGCGCGTTGTCATGGTGGAAGAGCACCTTTTAGATGTGAAGCATCTTATGGCGAAGCTTAATCCGGTGGTGGTGGTGGTGGTGTGCCGCGTGGCCTCCCTTACTGCGCATGCGCAAACCCTTTCAAAAAAAATAAAAATAAAAAACCTCCTCTCCCCCCACTCTCCTCTAGGCATTCCTCCCCGCGGCAACCACACCCTCACTGCGCATGCGCCTCCCCTCCTCTCTCCCCTCCTACGCTCCCCTCTCTCTCCTCTAGGCATCCCTGCCAGCGGCGTCCACACTCCCACTGCGCATGCGCGTCCCCCCCCTCTCTCTCCTTTCCTACGCTCCCCCCCCTCTCTCGCCTCGCGACGCCGACGCAGGCAGCGTCTGCTAGCGAGTTTCTTGGTTGAAAAAACCGACTGCTCGTGCTGCACAACCGTTCACTGGCCACCCCGTATATATGGCAATGGATCTTGACCTGCAAGGTGGTGCCGGTGGGAGATTTCTCCTGTGCGTTGTTGAACAATAAAAATTCGCAGCGTGCGCGTTACCTAAAACCGGACTGCGGGTCTCTGTGTCCAGTCGGAGTCTTCTGTCTCTCATTGCCCATTAGCAGCGACTGGCATGTTCCAGTAGGAAACACCGCTCCATCACTGCGTGCTTTGCGCCTCCCCAGTTTTCTCTCCTGCGCAACGCTGCGATGAGCGCCAGCGTCAACGCCGCCGCCAGTGTAAGCGTTAGCGCCCGATGCTTCACATCTACACATGGTTCCCTTTAGCGGGAGATGGTGTAATTTTTTTCTTCCCCAAATGTGGCCATTTTTTTCCGCAATTGGGCGTCGAATTGGCCCAGTAATTCGGCGTAGTAGGGTCCTGTCACCGTTCGGCCCTTCTCAAGGTAGTCGACGAACATCACACCTTGAGAATCCCAGAAAATGGTGGCCATCACCTTTTCCGGCCGATGCGACAGTCTTCGCCTTCTTCGGAGCACGACCTCCTGTGCTTCGGAGGAGGTTCTCCGGGTGCAGTCCACTGTTTCGACTGTTCTTTGGTCTCTGGTGTGTACCAGTGGATCCATGTTTCGTCGACGGTCACAAAACGACGCAGGAACTCCTTCGGATTACGCTTAAACAGCTTCAAACACTGCTCTGAAGTGGTCTCACGGACGCGCATGTTGTCCGGAGTGAGCAAACGCGGCACCCATCGCGCCGACAGCTTTCTCGTGGCCAAAATTTTATGCAGGATATGACCCACGCGGTCTTTTGAGATGCCTACTGTCTCAGCTATCTCGCGCACCTTCAGTCGGTGGTCTGCCAATACGAGGTCGCGGATTATTGTGACGTTAACGGCCGTGGTAGCCGTTTGTGGGGCCCCTGGGCGAGGCTCATCAAAAACTGACGTGCGACCACGTTTAAACTCGTTGAACCAATTTTTGACGGTTGCCATCGAAGGAGAAGACTCACCGTAGACGGCATCCAGTCGCTCTTTGATTTCGCTGCTCTATTTCCCGTCCCAAAAACAAGAATGGAATCACCGACCGATATTGCTCTTTTTCCATTTTTAACCGACACACGAAAATCACCTGCTTCCTCAAGCGGCCAAAACAAAACTGCGAGCCCGATTCGACTGGGCGTTTGCATGTGTCCCTCTAAGAGAGCGTACTCAACGTCAGTATATGTCTCATGCGATAGCGTCGCGCTCTCGGGGAGAGGCTAAGTACTTATCGGACCGCCCTTACGTATGGCTTCTTTAAAACCAAACTCATATTTCCGCAAGAACGCAAGAACGGAAGTAGTAACGCTTTCAATTGGGCCAGTTGGTGCAATCTTGTAACTTCCTTCATGGCTGCGCTAAAAAAACTTCCCCATCTCCCGCTAAAAAGAACCACGTGTGGATGCGAAGCAGCGGGGAGATGGTTAGCTTGAGCGGGAGAAACTTCGCCGCTCTCGTTTCGCGGCAGCGGCCCGGGCGCTCATCGCGGCGCTGAGCAGGGGAGAGAATGATGCGCGCGCGCTCCGTCATTTTCATACCGCGTAACTACCGCGGCGGCCCCAGCGGAGTATGCAGCTGTCGCACCACCTGTTGTGCGCGCCGCTCCGTAGAGGATTCCTAGAGGAGAGGACGGGGGAGACCGTAGAAGAGGAGAGAGAAGGGGAGGGGACGCGCATGCGCTGTGGGACACGGGCGCCGCTCCGTAGAGTAGATGATTCCTAGAGTAGAGAAAGGGGGGTGAGCGTAGGAGAGGAGATATAGCGGGAAGGGACGCGTATGCGCTGTGGCGGGTGTGGGACGCGGGGGAGCCACTCCGTAGAGTAGAGGATTCCTAGAGGAGAGAAAGGGGGTGAGCGTAGGAGAGAGAGGAGGAGCGGACGCGCATGCGCTGCGGTAAGGTGGGACGCGGGAAGGATGGACGGACTATATGAAGTGAATAATATGAAGGCCGTCAACCCAACCACAGTCATCAGATTCAGGGCCGAGAGCACAGAGAGGCTGCTTAGCAATGGCAAGGCTGGTGTGGGTGTCTGTCGCCCAGGTTGACCGCACTCCTTGAGTCATGGCCGAGAGCACAGAGAGGCTGCTTAGCAATGGCTAGGCAGGTGGTGTGTGTCGCCCAGGTTGACCCCATTCCTTAATCTTGCTTACATGTGTTTGGAGCGGGCTTAGTTCGTCCCTCCTTCCCACGTCCCACACCACCACAGTGCATGCATGTCACCTCCCCCCTCTCTCTCTTCTACGCTCACCCCCCTCTCTCTCCTCTAGGAATCCTCTACTCTACGGAGGGCCCCCCACAGCGGAGGGCCCCCCCACAGCACATGCGCGTCCCCTCCCCTACGCTCTCCTACGCTCACCCCCCTTCCTCTACTCTAGGAATCATCCACCCTCTACGGAGCGGCGCCCGCGTCCCACATCCCCACAGCGCATGCGCATCCTCTCCCCCCTCTCTCCTCTAGGAATCCTCTACTCTGCGGAGCGGCTCCGGCGTCTCACATCCCCACAGCGCATGCGCGTCCTCTCATCTAAGAATCCTCTACTCTACGGAGCGGCTCCCGCGTCCCACACCCCCCACAGCGCATGCACGTCCCCTCTCTCTCCTCTCCTACGATCCCCCCCGTCCTTTCCTCTATGAATCCTCTACGGAGCGGCGCGCACGAGTTGGTGTGACAGCTGCATACTCCGCTGGGGGGCGCCACGGTAGTTCCGCGGTATGAAAATGACGGAGCGCGCGTGCCTCATTCTCTGTCCTGTGCAGCGCCGCGATGAGCGCCCGGATCCACTGCCATGAAATGAGAGCGGAGATGTTCCTCCCGCTCAAGCTAATTATCTCGCCGCTGCTTCGCATCCACACATGGTTCCCTTTAGCGGAAGGTGGGGAATTTTTTGAATAAGAAGTGTTTCATTATTGCCAGTGGCTTGCTTATTCGCAGGACTTACGAGATGGTCACCCGATTTTATCGTTTTTTTAGTCTTTCCTACTCACCGTTAGCAGCCGAGTACAGCTTTTCCAGTTCCCAGAAGCTGATAAAGGCTTTCCATAGTAAGCGAAATTCTTTCTTAAGGGAAAGCTTCAAACGGTTCATTTCAAGGTTCACACATGGCAGACTCTGGGGCCTTAGATGACGAGTTCTCAAGAATGCAATTTTTGCATGGACTAAAACAGGTGCGAGCCATCGGGTATTTTAACTGCACACGCACCATATTTGCATTGAATGCATTCACTTAGTACACCTTGTTTTTCAGAACAGTCTGGGAGCATTGTGCTCGGGAATAATCACAGCATCTGGTGTATTTATGCTGTTATTTTTCCTATACTTTCTTCGATTGAACGCTTCGGAGTGTGCACAGATATTCACGAAACCATCGCTTCCACAGTTCTCTTATTCGCTCGCTGCCTGTGAAACCACAAATTGAACAGCTGAGTATTCCTTTTCCCCCGTTCATGTGAAGTTTTAGGTTTCGACAGGAGACCACTGCCTAACAAAAACTGAGACGGGGTTAAAACGTCTGGGCTTCTAGAAGAAGAGTAAATGAAGGATGTTGGTAAGGAATGTACAACAGCTACAGCTGCAGTGAGCAAAGTGCTCAGCTGCTCTGAGTAAACAGACACCTTGCCCAATAACTTGCGAAAGCACATGTTCACCATCCGAATTAACCGTTCCCAAAAGCCACCTCGCCAAGGACTCTCTTTGCAATAAATTTCCAAGTTATTCTGTGGGTGGAGCAATCCTGACTGACTTTGTCCTTCCTCAACAACTCATCCATCTAAGCTAATTTAAGTTCAGCGGTATTCCATGTCTGGCACAAAATCTTTTTAATGTCGTGCTGAAAACATTTGTGGCAAGTCCAACAACAAAACCAAGATGAATCGCTCTAACTACTGCACAGGCGAACAGCGCTATGTGCACCTTAACGCCACTGAAGTCTTTTCCAAAGACTTCACTGGTCCTCCAAAGTGCCCGTACCTTCAAATGGGCGCAAATAGCAGAAACGATCGCCGTGAAGTAGGGCTGCCGGTGCATTCGCAGCCCTATAATTCTGAACAGCACACAAATCACACATTTTTGGAGCACTCGTTTCTCTGTTTGTCGCACTCTGGGCACCCATAAGTGGACGCGGAGCTCCATTAGGTATGCTCGACACCACCATGTAGGACAGTTCTGTACGCTCGAAAAATGACGCGTGTCCGAGTGGTTGCACGGCAGCAGCGCTAGTGTCATCTGGTTGTGCGTGACGTCGGCGTTTTGAAGGCGAGTTGTAACCCTTATGACGACCTTTACGTCGATAAATAGTCAGGTCCCTTATTGACGACGTCTTGTCGAGATCTTGTCCAACTTCAAATTGGGCACTCTCTTTGGCATAAGTTTCTGTCTGATTTTGCCTGAACCAGATGTTTTTTGCTTCTAAAAGCCCAGCAGTGTAATTGCTCTTTTCCTATGATATCCTGGCATTGGAGAGTTGCACACGGAGCCTTTGACCTATGCGATGCCTCTAGTGTCCCGCAATCAAGAATTAAATCTGTTAGGTATTAGGTATAATAATGATGGAAGTGTATTTGTGTACGGTTTAATGTCGTGATAATTTGTTAGCAATGAGTGAGCGTCGGAGTTGTGCTGTCGGGGAGGTGGGAGCATCATAGTGATCGAAGTACGCATTACAGTTACCAACTGAAGTAGGTACACACGAGATTTTCATTGTGCAGTAGTTCGGGTTATGCGTGGGTAGTGTTTTATTGTGTGAACACGTAAATGAGTCGCAATGTGTTGTGTGTTTGGGCATTCTCAAATCAGCGCGCAACTAGGAAACAAAATACGACGTAGAATGGCAGACTGGGCGTGTTGGTTTAGCATTTTTGAAGTGTAAGGCACGACGACAACGGACAGAGGAAGAGTACACACACCCACATAGCGCCACTTCCAACAATGTTTATTTCGAAAAGAGCACAGCATATGTAGACACCACGCATTGTCACAGGTCCTCAATGCGCGGTCGCATTCAAGTAACGGAACTCTTCAGGTGATAGTGAAATGGAAGTCACGCTAACGCACTTTTCGGCTTCTATCATTTTCTTGGTCTCTATGGTTAGTCTTACCGATTTATCGTGGCTTCTGGCGACAACCGAGCAGGCACTAAGGTCAGGACTACATTGACAATCACGGCAATGAATCGCTAGGTGGCCTTCTCTGCCATTTCTAATGTTGTTGTTATGCTGTCTTAGCCGATCATTCAGGCATTGCTCGGTTTGGCCTACGTACTTTTTATCACACGACAAGGGGATCTCATAGACCACACCCATCTGACAGCTGACGTATTGTGTTTTTGTACTTGCTTTTGTGGTTTCCTCAAGCAGGTTGACCATTCTGGTGTCTGTGGCGGAGAAGATGCCCAGGAAGTCGCGGAACTGCCACTTAAACGAAGAGCCGCCCCAAGAAAATGTTAACCTAATCGTGATTCCGTATGTAAACTGCGTGTCCCATAATTTGAAAAAGATCGCCAAACATGCTCATGTAAAGGTGATCTTCTCTGCCCCTTTAAAACTTTCCAGGCTCCGCAGGATGACCAACCCTTGTCTCAGAAAATCTCCGGCCTGCATCGTGAATCATAAAGACAAGTACGTCAGTGGTCAGACGGGTGTGGTCTATAAGATGCTCTTGTCGTGTGGTAGAAAATACGTAGACCAAACCAAGCAACGCCTGAATGATCGGCTAACACAGCATAATAAGAACATTAGAAATTGCAGACACGGCCACCTAGCGATTCATTGCCGTGATTGTCAATGTAGTCCTGACCTTAGTGCCTGCTCGGTTGTCGCCAGAAGGCACGATAAATCGGTAAGATTAATCATAGAGGCCAAGAAAATCATAGAAGCAGGCGATAAGTGCGTTAGCGTGGCTTCGATTTTACTATCACCTAAAGAGTTCCGTTACTTGAATGCGACCGCGCATTAAGGACCTGTGACAACACGTGGTGTGTATATACACTGTGCTCTTTTCCAAAAAATTGGCAGATCCCAAGTACCATGAGAACTGATCTTATGCGAAGCATGCGGATGCAAGGCGACTGGATTGTACTTTTTTATTGAGAGAAACGTTACGAAATGACGTTAAAGATCCGTACGAATGTTGTACGCATAGACATATGTCGCATATGTTTCATATACAGTGAAACCTCGGTGATACGAATCTCACAGGGTCACCAATAATATTCATATCATCCGAAATTCGTATCAACAGAAAATATAAAAATTAGCATGAAACAAAAAAAATCCTGGCGTACGTTTTCATTTATTGTTTCTCAGCGCCGCAGTAACGTCACGAACAGCTCCGAATTGATATCCAATTAGGTTTTTAGACGTGAACGATCATACTTGCACTCGTAAATATAGGGTCCATGCGCGCGTGTGTAATTACTGGACCAGGGGTGTTGTGACCTGACAGCTAGTAGCCCCCCAACGTTAAGTAGCCCCTTCCCAATTTCTTTACTCTTTTTTCAATCTCCCCCCATCCCTTCCCCCCTGTGCAGGGTAGCATACCGGTTATGCCAAAGTGGTTAACATCCCAGCCTTTCCTCTCTCTCGTTTTCCTTCCTTCCCAATTTTAGTACGCTTTTTCGCATCATACAGGAGCACTGCGGTAAAAGTGACTTAAGAAGCGCTGTGCCCGTGATGGATGAAGGCCTGAAAATTTTAGAGCCGCTGTCCTTTGTTGTTATTTTCTGATCGCCGTGGTGCTGGAGATGTTTTTCGGGAGGTTTACGGCCGTGCCCGCGCAATCGGAAGGTTGGCATGTGTTCGTGTCCCCAACAATCGTGCGTGTTGACGTTGTGAGGTCTTGCTCCTTCGCCAAGACCGTCCGCTTAGTCTTTCGGTTTTCGTACACCTTTCATAGGACGTGTAATGCATGAGGACATGGCTTGCATAGTCGTGGAAGGCACGTGTAAAGCAGTATCATGCGTCGACACGTTCGAAAGCTTGATCAAACTTTGGCCAGCCGTTGAATCTTGCGACGTGCCGACAAACAGAAACAGACAGACAGACCAAAATTTCTCCGTTTAGGTATCCCAAGAAAGACTATCGTCTTTAAAAAGCGTGACATCAACACCACCTGTAATCTAAAGGCAAAGGCCCACGAAGGTGCACTAGGGCCTCTAAGATTCGCGTGTACAATCTCGGAGGCTACTGCACGCCACTGAAGGTTTGTTCCACCGTGGTTCACTCTTGTGAATTGGCGGCGCGGTGGGCATGCCCGCGCTTGGGTTCCCGCGCGTGCTAGTCGCGCCTTCGATGACAGCGCGGGCAGCACCTGTTCGTCCATTCGCGAAGCGTACGTTCGTATGAAACGTCGCGGGGTGAAAATCTGTTCGCAACAACCGTACTCCATTACATTGCGGGCAAATGGGCCTCGGCCGGGACCAAAGGAAAATTCGTATCACACCGAAATTCGTACGAGCCGTGTTCGCATCACCGAGGTTTCACTGTAACCAGTTCACTACAGTGGCGTAACGTTGCCAACAGAAACATGGGTATTACCAATACCAGAAGCGGTAAGCTGATATGTAGCGGTAGTGCTCGCTGGGATGGTGGGCCTGGACGCTCCTACATGAATCAACTTCAGTGGATGGGGCTTAACTACAATTGACGTTAACCCGACGTGACGGCTGTATCATAGGAGTACATATGTAATGGTTATGAAATTGGATTGCCAGCACTGCCACCACAATTGCCGTTTCACCAACATTACGCCTGCAAAGGGTCCTTTTCCAAAGCATCCTGAAACCTGGAGTGGTTCTGTGGTAGAATACTTGATTGCCACGCAGATTGCTTGGGTTCGATTCTTGCTGGGACCCTCACATTTATTATTTGCATTCGTTGGGTGAACCCTGCTGACGTCAGTTTTTCTTAACGCTCTCGCATTTGAATAACAAAAAACCGGCAGATCCCACGCACTGTAGGAATCGATGTAATGGGAAGTAGTCAGCAAGCAGCAAAAAATGCTGTACATGACACGCAAGTCATGACTTACATGTTAGGACCTGTCATTTATGTTCGTCATACAGTCACGTCGCGCAATACCAATTTTGGTGTATATCAAGCTAGCGAACTGGACGCAAGTGCGCCATGAGCGTGGCATATAAATGGCGTTGTAGATGACACGCATGCCAATATTTTCATGTTTCCACCAGCCACTTATGTTCTTTACACAGTCACATCCCGCAATACCAATTTTGGTGTATATCAAGGTAGCGAAACGGCTGCGAGCGCGCTATGATCGTGGCATATAAGTCCTGCTGCACATGACGTCATGATTTGCATATTGCAACTAGTCATTTATTTTCGTCGTACAGTCACGTCACGCAATGCCAAATTTGCTGTATATCAAGCTAGCGAAACGGCCACAAGAGCGCCATGAGCGTGGAAGGCAAGTCATGTTTCACATGACATGTCATGACTTCCATATTACCACTTGTCATTTATGTTCGTCATACTGTCACGTCACGCAATACCAAATTTGGTGTATATCAAGCGAGCGAAACGGCCATGAGAGTGCCCTGAGCATGGAATGCAAGTCATATGTTGCACATGACATGTCATGATTTCCATATTACCACTTGTCATTTACGCTGGTCATGCAGTCACGTCACTCAATGCCAAATTTGGTGTATATTAAGCTAGCGAAACGACCGCGAGCGTGCCATGTGCGTGGCATGCAAGTCATGTTGCACATGACATTTCATGATTTCCAAACGACCACTTGGCATTTATGTTTGTTATACAGTCACGTCACGCTATAGCAAATTTGGTGTATATCAAGCTAGCGAAACGGCCGGCATCTCACCATGAGCGTGTCATGTAAGTCATGCTGTACATGACATGCACGTCATGATTTTCATATTACCACCTATCTTTCATGTTTGTCATACAGTCATGTTATGCCATACTAATTATGGTATAAATCCCACTAACGATACGGTCAAGAGAGCACAAACAGGTAGGCGGCTAGATAGATAGATAGATAGATAGATAGATAGATAGATAGATAGATAGATAGATAGATAGATAGATAGATAGATAGATAGATAGATAGATAGATAGATAGATAGATAGATAGATAGATAGATAGATAGATAGATGCGCTCAAAGTCGCCGAATTTCGCTAAGAAATGCTTCGCATTTAATAACTGTCCTCACCGTTCCAGGGTAGATCTAAATTGTCACACACCTGTGGTGCATACCCGCATAGCGCGGCCCATAGTATACGGGTATGTGCCACACGTGTTTGCAGGAAAGGGTTTGACGACGTGTGGGACAGGATTTTCACGTTATTCATGTCATGACCAACCAGAAATATTCGTCAATACCTCTTACCCTCCCATACAAATTTTGGTCTACATCAAGTTAAGGAGGCGATCACAAGAGCACCCAGACGTAGGCGGCTAGATAGATAGATAGATAGATAGATAGATAGATAGATAGATAGATAGATAGATAGATAGATAGATAGATAGATAGATAGATAGATAGATAGATAGATAGATAGATAGATAGATAGATAGATAGATTGAAACGCAAAAGTGCTTAGAGTACGCAAAAAAATGCCTCGTATTTAATAAACATTGTTGGAAGTGGCGCTCTCTGTGTGTTACTCTCCCTCTATCCGTTGTTGTCGTCGCGCCTTACACTTCAAATAACGACGTAGAAAGAAAAAAACACGGGACAAAACAAGCGCGAAACAACAAGCGCTGAAAATTTCGCTATGTACTACCAACTGGACCGCACCCTGGCTCTTTTAGCTCTTTGGGCAATCACTGAAATAACGTTCTTCGTCTGCACTGATTGAGCCACATGTGCGCCTGCTCTATGTGGCTAGATTAGATTGATGGATATAATATTGAAGCTGACCATGGCCAGACATTTAATGCGTTAATCTTTAATTAGGGGGGAACCATTTTGGAATTCTGTACATTCCTGCAATCCAATAAAGTTGTGTTAAATGAGCTCCTTTAGTCTGTCAATAGGTGTGCCAATACGAGTTCAAGATATTATGGAACTGAGTCCGTACTGATCCAGTCAATACTTTTGCGTAACGCACGAAGCCTGATATGACTCCTCCTGTCCGCCTCGGTGGAACAGTGGCTAGGGTGCCCGGCTGCTGACCCGAAGGTCGCGGGTTCGATCCCGGCCGTGGCGGTCGCATTTCGATGGAGGCGAAATGGTAGAGGCCCGTGTACTGTGCGATGTCAGTGCACGTTAAAGAACACCAGATGGTCAAAATTTCCGGAGCCCTCCACTACGGCGTTTCTCATAATCATATTGTGGTTTTAGGACGTAAAACCTCAGATATTATTGATGTGACTCCTGATGCAGCTGCTGCGTCGGCCAGCTCATTCTCTAAAATTCTCTAAAACAGTTTAATGATTTCACCTGTCAAAATAGTACGTTTCAGGAGAACCTTGGTGTTCGAAATTCTTTCGACGTTATCGGTGAGGCTTGCTAGTTTTGTTAGAAGGAATTGACATTGAAATGAGTATTGGCAGGTTACAGTTGTCCGTGGAGATAAAGGGAGGGCTTCTTGTAATGCAATTAATTGCGGTGCTTATGGGCTTAAAGCGTTACGTGTCTGAAAATTTAAAAAAGAGTATTTTTTGGGCCAGTGAATACAGTACCTTAGCCTCTCCTGCCGCGTGTGACGTGTATGAGCCATATGTGTATTAGTGAATGACTTTTGTTTTGGAAGGCGCCGCTTCGAGTCACGGACCTATTTTAGTGTACGTAACTTTGTATTATTTACCGGGGTGAGTAGCCACGAGAAATATGCATCATGAATGGCAGCCTGTTTGAAGGTCTGCACACCAAAGTGAGTCATGTTCTTCAGTGTGAATAGCGAAAATTCTGCAGATAGACTGTTCAGCTCTGTGGTAACAGAGGCGCGTTTGCGAGAACGTCTTGTGGTTATGTGGTGTTGTGTAAAATGACTCTGTAATGAACATTTGTAGTTTCATGAACTGATAAAACTCGCGCCCTGTAGAATTGTGATGCGAACATAGGCCACCATACTGAAGATGTATATGTGAAAGACGGCAGGATGACTTGTTGGTGGAGTCTTCTGACAAGAATTGTGTTTCGTGAATCATGCTATTGAATGAATGCGCGGAGGCGAGAGGTAGACACATCAGCTTTTCCTTTTATATAATCAATGTAAGCATGAAAATTTAAAGTGGAGTTGAATAATGCGCCTAGAATCATAATTTGTTCATTAGGTTTGAGAAACACGCCACCCATCTATGTGGATGGGCGACATTTTGATGCACCAATGTGCCCATCGTAAGAAACGCCAAGAGCACATCTCTGCGCTTCCCGTAACTTTTTGTTCTCGCGCCCAAACGAATACTGAAATCAACACATGCTCAGTCATTGCTTTTAATTGAAGTTTTCACACATCTACGGTTACTGCAATGATATCTTCTGCATCGGCTTGCATGTGTACGTCGGGTGCCATTGGAAGATCGAGTAAGGTGGATACTATAGTGTTGCACAAGAGCAGGCTGATCGGGGATCGCTGTGGGCTGCCAGTGGTTGGGTGGGCTGTCTCTCGCGCAACGTTTGTTCAGATCAGATCAAATAACCTTATTAGGCGCCCTGCGAATTGGTGGGATGGGCCTGGATCCCGCCTAGGCTTCGGCCAAGGGTTGCTGGCCCTTGGCGGCTTCCTGGGCTCGCTGGACGGCCCAGAGTTGTTGCTCCAGATCCGAGCTGAGCAACGCAGACTCCCAGCGCGCGCGGAGGCTGTCGCTGTTTAAGGCTGCATCATGGTGATTGTTTATTGTGCCTGGACATCCCCATAGTATGTGCTCTAAGGTGGCTCTAGAGTCGCAATGTCGGAACTTGTCTGTCGTATATAAATCTGGGTGAATTATGTGCATGATAGCTGGACTCGGATAGGAACGGGTTTGTAACTGCCGCCATTCGACAGACTGTTTCTTGCTCAATTTCGGGTGAGGCAGGGGGGGAATGTACGCCTCTGCAATCTATGGTGTGCTGTAATTTCGTTAAATGTGGTCATTCTATCTTCCCACTCCCACTCGTCGGCATTCCCTGAGGCGGGACTAACCGATGCTCGGTCTGTAAGCCCTCGAGCCATGCGGTGCGCTGCCTTATTGCTACCGTCTGATAGTGTGTGAGCGGGTGTCCATATGAGATGGACACTTTTTTCTTGATTAATACCAGGTTTTAATATCTGTAGTGCCTCTGGGGAGATTCTACCGTTTGCGAAGTTTCTTATCGCCGTCTGCGAATCACTGACTATTACGTCAGCTTGTGTTTGTGCTATGGCTAATGCGATAGCTATTTCCTCTGTGGTTTCTACGTGTGGCGTACGGACGGTAGCACTAGTAAAACATTTTCCCTCATTATTTATAACCACGGCTGTGTAGGCGCGCTTGTGTCTGTATCTAGCTGCATCTACGAATACGGTGTCCATGCTCTTACCAAATTTCCTTTGTATATCGCGGGCCCTGCTTTCCCGTCTGCCCTGATGGTGGGCGGGATGCATATTCTTGAGTATAGGAAGGACGGTTATCACGCCTCTAATGTGTCTGGGCATATCTTCTTTGACGCCATGCTGAGTGTGATACGCAATACCTAGCCGATCCTATATTTGCCTGCCTGTTTTAGTTCTGGATAGGCGTTCGTATTGTGCGATGCGCTGTGCCTCGAATAACTCATCCAATGTATTGTGTAGACCTAGCTGCAGAAGACTATCGTTGCTAGTGGTGACGGAGAGTGCTATTGCTTGCTTGTAAATTTTCCTGATTAAACAGTCTAATTTGTATCGTTCTGATGAGTGCCATCGTAGGTACGATGCTACGTAAACTATTCTGCTTATTACGAACGCTTGGACTAGTATAAGTAGATTGGCTTCTTTCATTCCGCTATATTTGTTGGCTATGCGTTTAAGTAGCCGCATGATTTGAGACGTTACATCATCTAATTTGCGTATGGTCTCGCCATTGTGGCCGTTACTTTCAATAATAAGTCCCAATACTCTGATCCTATCCACTTTTGGTATGGGTTTACCATCTGCCGTAGTGAGGTGAATTTCTGGGTTGATCTTTTCCTCGTAGTTGCGTGGTTTTCGGCCCCGTCGTGATGGATTATAAATGAGGAGCTCAGATTTATCTGCGGAACACGCCAGCCCGGTTCCTAATAAGTATTGTTCAACTGTTTCTATCGCACATTGTAATGTGTTTTCAACTTTTCCATCGCTGCCATCGCTCACCCATAGGGTAATATCGTCAGCATAGATGGTATGATGGAGGCCGTCGATTTCCTGTAGCTTTGCTGGTAAGCCGACCAGAGCGAGATTAAACAGCATAGGAGAAATTACTGACCCTTGGGGCGTACCTGCGCTTCCTAGCTGTAGTTCCCCGGACTCAATATCTCCTATTTTAATGCGCGCTTTTCTGTTAGTTAGGAAGATTGAATGTATGTGTAGACTCGCTGGCCTAGGCCTAGCTCTCTTACTCTGTTTAATATTGTTTCGTGCGTAACACTGTCAAAAGCTTTCCTTAGGTCTAAACCTAGAATAGCTTTAGTGTTTCGACTTGTGTTTTCTATGATTTCATGCTTAAGTTGGAGCATTGCATCCTGTGTCGACAAATTTCTCCGGAAGCCTAACATGGTAGGCGGAAGAACGTCGTTGTCGTCGAGATAGTTGGTCACTCTTGTTAGGACAACGTGTTCCATGAGTTTTCCCCCACAGGAAGTGAGCGAAATGGGTCGCAAGTTCTCCAGCTGTAGCCGCTTGCCTGGTTTAGGTATCAGCATAATTTGAGCTGTCTTCCATTGTTCCGGTATTGTGCCTGATTCCCAGCAGTCGTTCATATACTTGGTAAGTTGTTCCAGAGAAGCATCGTCGAGATTTCGCATCATCTTGTTTGTTATGCCATCTAGACCTGGCGCCGATTTGGTATTAACCTTTTGTAAAGCTGCTCTTAACTCCGCTTCGCTGATCTCTTCGTCGAGTTGTGCGTTTTCGGCGCCTGTGTAATGTGGGTGTGTCGCTGGCTTATCCCGAGATAAATACAGTGCGGCTACCTCATCAATAAAAGCTTCTTCGGTGTTTTCATATGCGTGTAATATTTTGTTTATGTTTTGTCTGTACGTTGCTTTTGTGTCCTCGGGACTCAAAAGATACCTGAGAAGGTTCTAGGTTCTGGATAGTCCTAACTGTTTATCCATAGAGGTGCATGTTTGCTCCCATTGTTGTTTGCAGAGCTGTTGTGCGTATGTTTCTATGTCCCTGTTAAGCCGGGCTAGCCTTCGTCGCAGCGTCCTGTTGTGTCTCTGGGTTTTCCATCTCCTCAGGAGACCTTCTTTTGCTTCCCACATATGTAGGAGTTTACTGTCTACCTGTTCCACTTGGGCTTCCTGAGGGATGACTTGTGTCGCTAAATTAACATCCTGTTTAAGCTGCGTGGTCCAGTCTACTATATCTGAAATAGTATTATTCTTTTCTTTGCGGATGTCTCTGAGTTTGTCCCAGTCTACAATTTTGAGTTGCTTGCCCTTAGATTTGCGTGGCCCTGCTTTTATATTGATTTCGAGGATACTGTGATCACTTCCTAGATCCTGTAGCGTGTTGAGCCTACTTTGCATCCCTAATGTTCTTCGTAAAAGTGAGATCTGGCGTAGTATCTGAGGCAACACTAGACCCTCGCCTCGTAGGAGTCGAAGGGTCTGTGATGAGAGTAAGGCCCTGTTGTTGGGCATCTTGCCATAGCTGTCTGCCTTTGGGGTTTTGAAATTTGTATCCCCATGCCATGTGTTGAGCGTTGAAGTCCCCCCCCCCCAATAACCAAGGCTCTACCATTCGCGATAGAGAGGGTCTTGCAGAGAAGTGATGGGAAATTTGGATGTCTATTTCTTGGGTTGCTGTAAACATTAAGGATAAATAAGCTTTGATTATTTTTCCTAGAAGGTATTAACTCGATTAATAAATTCTCTACATCCGCAATGCCAGTGTCATGCTGTACGACAGTGTGGTGACGCTTAACTAGAGTGGTGACAACTATTGTCTCCCCGTCGGCACTACAGAATGATCTGTACCCTGTTAATTTGGGCTTGCAGTATGTCTCCTGTAACAATATGACATCAGGATGTTCCTTATTAATTAGGTATTGATATAAGTTGGATCTTTTTCTACTATAGCCTCGACAGTTCCATTGCCAGATAGTATAATGGTCGTGTCGATCCATGGTGGCAGTTACGGTTTTCCGGTCCCCTCCACCGTAGGTGTCGAGGGTCTCATATATGGTTTAGCCATTGTTTTCATGAGCCCGCCTCCACTTGTTTGAGGTTTCCATGTCTTCATGCAAGTCTCAATGTCGGTAAATCTTGTAGCTATTGTATTAAATTGTTGTTGAATCTGGGCCATAATAGCCGTGTGACTTGCTGGGTAATTTGTGCAGCCATTTTTTTAAAGCTTGTATCTAGGATATCTAGTTTGTCTTCTAGACTGTCAATTTTCCTGTCGAGTGCATCCTGCCTTTTCTCAATGGTTTTATTGGACTTGGTCTTCTTAAGTGTGATCGCCTGGTTATCCTCTGTGGCTTTGCGTTTGGCTGGCGTGTTAGCTTCTTCCTCCGTATCTGCCATTTGTTCTGTGCTATCTAATGTGATACCCTGCCCGTTTTTAAGAGTGGTGTTTTCCGCCCTCAATCTTCTGTTTTCTTCTTCTAGAGCTACAATCCGTTGATGATGTTGTAGCATCATTTTTTTCATGTCTGCTAGTTCTTTTTCTAACTCTGTGTTTCTAGTGTTAGATTCAGCCTCTGCCTCCCCGCGCGCCCCGGAAGCCACGTCAGCCCAGCTCACCTGTGATGGGGGTCCGGTGTTCTGGTTTCCCGTAGTGCCACTGCTGTTGCGTTGAAAAAATTATATTGTGGTAAGGCAATAGGGATTTGACGAGGCATTACAAGTTTTGTGAGCACCCTTGCTTGCGTAGAAAGTTTAAAGCAGCGGTACGCCAGACACTATCACATGCTCAGAAAAAAGCAAGAGAGATTAGGATGGTGGGGACCTTGGATGCTTTGCAGAAGAGTTGATATCTGGGCTAGTTGGTTCATCTTACTTGAAGAAAAGGCAGCAAAAGCAGGGGACACAAGGAAAAGGCGGACGCACACAAAACTGGAACTAACTATGACTTTATTGAAGGGAAGAATTCAGCCAGGAAACCTCACAACGCATGTGCAGCACATCACTATCGCCTGCCACGTCACCCGGTGAAATGAATAGTGCACAATCATCTGTCTTGGCATTTTCGCAAAACACTAAATTCCTTGTCAAGGAGGCAAATCGACGGTGTGTTTACACATTTATCTCCGCTTTTCCTAATGTAGTATGTCTTCTTATTGCGCATTCTATCTCAGCTATTGTGATGGGAGGGTCAGAGGTGTTCCGTATAAGGGCGGGCCATGAAATCACGCATGATGTTGTGATGCACGTAGCCGAGGGAATATTTGTCTATTGCTACTAATCTTTGGAGTACGATTTAAATCTATCGAGAGAATCTATTGGGAAGAAAGAAAGTTATGTGGCGATGTTTCTGCATTGCTGTTTTGTATGTGTCCCCATACAGACATTTAATAGGGCGGAAATCCTAAATGGCTTCATGGAATGACGATTTCGCTTTTCTAATGGTATCTTTATAAGTAGAGAATGTCTCAGTGTATATTTTGCGGTATGTGTCTCGTAAGGTCGGATCGGATGTTTGCCTTAACATCGCCACATGGCCCTAACATGCTTTCGTTCCATGGTCAATTCTGGAGTCCAACAGTCATTTCCCTTTACTACAAGGTGTTATGCGTCGTGAGTATTGTTTGCTTAATGTGAGTGTAGAATATAACATAGAATTTTTCTATGACCATGTCTAAGGCTTCAGGTGACAGTGTTACAACCGAATATTAGTTTGAACTAAGTATCGCATTTTAATTTGTTAAGGATTTCCCCTCTTCCTTAGTTAATATTTTAGTACTGCTATTATGTGCCTGCGTGAACGAGAATTTAATGTATTGCGATTGGAGAGGGCAGGGATTTGTATGACCTACCGATGATAAGCATCGCGAATGAGGTTGTGTGAAACTTTAAATACATTCATGATTCTGCGTACAGAGTTGAAAAAGTTGGAGGGGAGGTTGGGTTATTCAATATGACTAGGCGTTCGCTGCCATGAATTGCACTACTTGAGAGCCGCGAACTTCTCCATCTGGCAAGCCCCCATATTTTATGCTTAGAATTGAACTATTTGGCTATAAGAAGAGTAAAACCTGTAATTAATGAGATTGCATATTCAAGCTCGTCGAGAAATAGAGCATTATGTCTGAGCGGGATGGGGGGGGGGGGGGTGTAAATAGCTATTAGTATTAATGTCTGGTCACGGCTTTCACTGTCTACTGCCACTAATAAATCTGTTGCGTCTAATGGGAATAAGCAAAGGTGCTGTTTGTTTCGTGTGTGGTACTTTGTTATCGTGCGTGGTATGCCTTTAACATTGCCTGTCCAGATATGTGGGTCACACACGAAAGCGAAATTGAAGTGGTGGTGAGTCATGTATTTAATCAATACATTTGTAGCACCATGCGTATGGTTCAAATTATTCTGTAAGGTATATACTAACTACCTGCAGCGATAGAAAACGAGGAGAATACAAGACACAAAAGACATGTACCAACTAGCCCACGAACGAATTCTTGTTAGCCTGTAGATGTTTTCAATCGTCTGAAGCGAAAAATGCAACGCTTTTCTTAAAATAAAAGTGCTCAGCGTTTTAAGGAGCCTTTATTAGTACACTAGAATGTGACCCACGCAACGGGGAGACGTGTCGAGGAAATAATGAACTTATAATTGAGCGTAGTGTTTACTCGCAACCACAACGGATTACTAGCGCGAACACTCACCCACAAGGGAGACGACAGGAACACACAAGCGCTGACTGACAACTGGATTTAATGGCAGAACGACACACCTCATATACGCCGAAGTCAAACGTGAAAACAAAAAGAGACGAAAGAATGAGAAGGTTTCACGACACACAGCGTCAACAATGCAAAACAGCTAATCAAGGAAATACCGCAACGAAACGTGGTCTTTAATTTCTTTTTTTTCAGCTCTGAGACACGACAGCCGCACCCAGAAGACAAAACTCGTCATCAAAGAGGGCAAGAGATGGGGCGCGAACGCACTTGTTATCAAATTTCTTAATATGATGGGCTTCTAAACTGATACGCGCAGTCTTGTCTTCACTACTACCTAGAATCCTTCGTCCCTTCAAACCGGACTATGCATTCTATGCACTTACTGATATGCGCAACTAAATGCACGTACTTCTCAGTCAGATATTGCAATTTTCGTGCGTGTTCGCCCAAATGGTCATTGACACAGCGACCAGTTTCGGCAACGTGAAACATCCCACATGGTATGAGAAATCAATACACCAAGCCAGTGGAACACTTATCGAGCGGAGTTTTGTGGTTCTTCGGGCATCCCCGTTTACTGGTGTTGCAAATACATAGGCGCAGATTTCCCAGCTTATTGGGGGGCAGACAAACAAATTGCGACCACATGCCTATTTGCCACCTCCTTAAGATTGTGGGAAAGGTTACGAACATATGGCACAACCTCAGGCCTAAGGGCCTGCCGGCGATCCTCGGCCGTTGTATGTCCCATTCCACGTTTCAGTTTTGTAGGAGGGTTTCAGAACCAGCAGTGAAAGAGCTAAGAAGGTATTGCTGCCCTTTGATTCGGCGCATTCTAAGATAATTAAGAAAGCTACTGCCTTGATGTGCCTGGAATTTTCTCTGAGAAAATCATGCCCGCATAAAGTGATGCTTACTTTTGAGAATCAGGTATGGGGTTCCCCAACTCGGTCTTGACTGTTGTTTCTCAAACCTTGCTTCAAAAATTGAAGGACACTTTGTAAATTCCAAAGTGTGTTCGGCGAACGCCTGTGCCCATTGAGACGGGGTCGGTCAGAATGGAACGCGATGCGCGCGTCTCCCTTGTTGCATGATTGCACACGCTGGGCACGGCGACGCTACGCAAGCAAAGCGCAAGCGCTGTAGAGTCCGACGCGAGGCGCGACCGACGCCGCCCCGGCGGCTGCCTGGTACCGTGCCAGGGCACGGACGGACGGAGAGACGAACGGACGAACAGAGGGACGTGAGCATGAGACATCAAATGCTTTCGCCTTAAAATTTGAAACGTGGAACGGGACGTACAACGTCTGAGGATCGCCGGAAGGCCCTCAGGACTGGGGTTGTAGCATACGTTCATCAGCCTGCCCACAAACTTAAGAAGGCGGCAAGTAGGTACGGGGTCCTAATTTGTTTGTCTGTCACCAAGAGGTTGGGAAAGCTGTGCCCACGTATTTGCAACACCTGTAAACGTGGATGCCAGACGGAGCACAACAGGCCGTTTGTTAAGTGCTCCGTTACTGAGCTACTAGTTTGAATACATCTATTAATTTTTCTTTTTTTTTGTTATTCCGTTCTGGTTTTACCTGTTATAATATGTGCGCTGTAACTGTAACCGATTCATTGTAACTCCCCTATGTAATGCCTGCTCAGGCCTATAGGGTGCTTAAAATAAAAGTGGTGTATTGCTTTCCCGTGACATGTGCGTTGTTATATGTTGGCGGAACTGGGCGCTACGTCAAATACCGTTAGGGGGAGCACGCACAAACATTGCAAAAGCTAAATGACAAGTACGCACATTTAGTGGCGTATGTCAGTAAGCGCACAGGATACGCGGTCTGGTTTGAAGGGACGAGGATTCTAGATAGGAGGGAAGACTAGACTACACGTATCAGTTTAGAAGACTATCATATTAAAAATTTTCATAAGAATTGTGTTAGCGCCCCATCTATTTTTTTTCTTCGATGCTGAGTTTTATAGCCTTCACATTCCGATCCACGTTTGCTGGCCGGGGTACCATGTCGCCAAACTTCGGCCCGAGGAGAAAAAAGGTCCATCAATTAGGTGGAAACGTTAGTGGAACTGCTCATAAGACAACAATTGCCCAAAGCGTCTGACCAATCATCTACCAATTAAACATCCCTCGACGCCGAATAACTAACAGTGTGCCTGCAGGCGGACTGTTCATCCGTCGTGCCTTCTCCGCACATGGCGGATGCGTCGGAGGGCAAGCCGTACTCGCTTGCGTACCTATGCTCAATGACGCTGGGAGCGCTGCTCTTGCCTGGGGGGCCTGTTCCTCTTGCCAATCTTCCAGCCTGCAACTGGGAGCCCAGAAGACGATGGTGGTGGAAGTGGCACGCAACCAGGGCAAAGCGACTCTGAACAGTTCGCGCGACGTGCGGGCTCCATGTGCGCAAGTCGGCCCCGCATTTTCGACAGGCAGCTGGCGGTGAGTACGAGAGTTCCGTTTTTCACAACACCCGAAGAGAAATTTTAACACAAAAGTGTTTTATGCCGGGGTCCAGCAAGACATCAGTGACGTATTTCCGTCACGGAAATGACGTCGATCACACATGATCACACATGAAATACACATGATCAGAAGACAAAGAAAAAAGTTCCGTCAGCGGGAGTCGAACCAACGACCTCTTGGTCCGCTACAAGAGATGCCGGTCACGCTGTCCACTGCGCCACGGTCACATACTATGTACATTTTACAAACGCTCCTTTTATATCTACCACTGTCATCTCACAGTGCTCTTACTAAAGTGAAGTAATGCACCATGACCGTGAAATCCACGATTAGTTCCTTCAAAGCGTCGTTTCTACGCGTTCGTCCCATTCGGCGCGTTTTGAAAAGGAGAAAAGTTCAATTTTGTCGACGCATTAACACTGCCAGTTGGCAACCTCACCCCCCAGCGTCAGCCTCGCACATAGTATCCATCCATATCAAAAATACCTCTGCGACGCGCGAGTGCTTCGCGTGGCATAGCGTGGCGTTAGCGTGGCCATAACTCCGCGTTCCCAACTAGGCCCTGCGAAAAATTGCAGCCGGCACACGGGGAAGACAAGACGCGCGTTGCGTTTTCCTGTGGTCCGACAGTGGTGTTCCATGCCACGAGAAGGCGACCTTAGCCCAAGTTCGGCGTCCACTCAGTGCAACGCTCAGTGACGCTCTTCTGTGTGTCACACCGTTTTCTCTGACTCCGCTCTCACCGTAGAGCTACCACAAGCACCTATGACCACAGGGGTTTGGTTAATCAATTGATCAAGGACGTTAGTCGTCGGGATACAGATTTACCAGCGAGCGTCAGAGTGGATGCATGCACGTTAAATGGTGCTATAACTGTCATACACCAATAGACATTGTGCAAGCTCTATTATATCAGTGTACAGTAAACATTCAACTACTTCTGTAAGGACACGTTTCACTTTCGTGTTATACCGATTCCTATGACGGAAGTATGAACCATATTTTTTTAACAGAAGTTTAGGCAAAAGAGACGGAGAGTGGTCAGTGCGAGCAAGCGGGATTCACATGGTCTGACTTCTGCAGGAAGCGATTGCGTACTACTCTGCCACTCAATTTCGCAACATATAGGAACGAATCAGACAAGCGGTTGGCGTCGTATTCGCTGGACTTCAGTTCCGTCACGTTCGACTGCCGAGCTTGTTTTTCCGTGAATTCCGCGGTTATGCTTTCTCATTGGCTGCCACAAATGTTAAAGAGGAAATGAGTGGACAAACTACATGCGGATATTGGGAAGATTCAGGGTTTTCATAACTAGGCGTGGAAGCCTGTTTTCCTTAGAAATCTGCATGTGAGTACACTTTTACCGAGAAACGCAATCACAGTGACCGTGAAACACCTGGAAGTGTTATTAGAATGGTTATAGAACTGCTCGAAGAACTAGATGTCAGCCAGTCGTGGTGGTGCAGATTGTTTCCGAAGCCGTCTCGCAGGTTAGAGATCTTATCATTCTGCTGCGGTATTGTGCAGTCGTTAAGTAGCACTGACAACTGGGCGAGTTGGTACGGATGCATGGATTTTGAACGGCGCAACAATTCAGACGAAAAGACTAATGAACACACGAACACAAGGCGCTTGTGTTCGTGTGTTCAGTGGTCTTTTCTCCTGAATTGTCGCGCCGTTTAAAATCCATGCATTGTGCAGTCGACTAAGAACGTCCAGGTAATTTAATGCTTGTCTCTAACGTTGCCGCTGGTTGTACCGCGACAACCCTGATCCCTTATTGCAGAAATGGTATACTTTAATGCTTTATGAAGTGTGCAACATGTTTCTCCTTCAAGTGTTAAAGAGCTTAATATGCACCAGGACTTTTTAAAAGTGCCGATGAACAGCTCTAGGCCTAATAAAGCTCCACTTTTTCTGTGCAAATAGCAGATAAAAAAAAGACGTATGGCAGCTACACTACTGTGAAACCTGGGGAACTGCGTCGCACGGACAATCAGTGATTCCCGTTCGTAGTTCCCACTGCTCCGTTTGCGAAAGCGTCAGTGACGCCAATGCTTGAGCTAAGCGTGTAGGGTTTCCCCGGCCCGAGAAGAATCTTGCTAGGTAGATTCACATACTCGGCGTGTGGCATGTGCGCTACTTTTTGCTGCGCTTCATCGACCTCCGTCAGGTTGTCTCCCAGTCAGATGTAGTCACGTAACGACTCAGCGCCGACACAGAGGGAGGCGGCGCAGGGGGAGGACCATTCACCCGCTCGGTGAGGCGGTGGCGCCCTCTCTCGCGCCCCGCCGGAGACAGCCAATGTTTGCTAAATGTTTTAGCAATGTGAAGTTGATTAATGCCATTGCTTCTTGGTTATTTCTGTTAAATATATTATTTTTGACCTTGTTCGTTCATTTTAACCCGACTTTGCGCACTTCTAGCCTGTTATGGCCTGTATTGAGCGCTTTACTCTGATCGTGATCACGCCACATGAGATGTTTGGACTGGGGTTACCTCGATGCGCGCGCGCGCCCCCTTGCAGGGTGGAGCCATTCTGTGAGGGGGGTGAATGCCGCCTTGCCATCGGTGGCCGCCATTAGGCTCCACCCGCCTCGTCGCGGCTGGTTGAGTGAGACAGGTGCGCGGCGTTTTCTCGGACAAAATGCCCGGCTGTTGCGTGCCACAGTGCACAAACCACTCGCGAAATGGCTATAAGATGGTCAGATTTCCGAAAGATCCGACAAGGCAACTCCTGAGGCTGGTAAAGATCAAGCGCGACTAGTGGCATCCCACGGACCGTTCGTCTTTTTGTGCAGCGTAAGTTATGCCATTTCAGCATTTGGAGAGTTATAACTCGCCGCGCTTACGCTGGCCTTCTCGCTCGGCGTAACTCGCCGCAACGTATACGTTGCCGAAAGAATACTTTCGGGGCACTCAATGTTCTCGCATTGTAGGTCTAGAAACGACGCCTTGGCGTTTGTTAGCTGGTTCCCGGACGTGTATTGCCGCACGGTGACATGTTGGTCACACCGCACCGATCGCGAGAATGTTCAAGGCTGTTATGTCAACGGTCAAGGAAGACTCTTCATACTGTGCTTGTGGGAAAGGAACTCTTCTTCACTGCAGATGCCGCGCACGTGATAAAAATATTCGAGGTCGGCTTTTAAACTCTGTTGATTTTACACTGAGCGACGCAACTGTCTGGCACCATGGCTTACCCGCAAACAAAGTCAAACTGTAGTATGTGCGTGCTGTCGTAGAGTATGACTCCGACAAAGAGCTGAAAATTGCACGCAAACTTTCAGAAGTGCGCATCAGCAAAGGCCACTACACCAAAACAGTGGCGTAGCCAGGGGGTGGCACACCGGGCACGTGCCCCCCCCCCCCCCGAAATTTTTTTCGCCATGGCATACAGAGCGATAAATGACCATGTCAAGGAGGTGCCCCTCCCGAAATCAAGGCGGTGCCCCCCCCCCCCCCCGAAAAAAATTTCTGGCTACGCCCCTGCACCAAAATGAAAGTAGGCACAGCGGTGCAGTTTTTCAGGGAATCCCCAGCTGCTATTCGTTGCCTAATTAGAGAGAAAGTGCTCGAACCAGAAGCTGAAACCACGGCATGGTTCCTGGACCTAATCGCAAAATGGAACAAGCTGATGTCCTCGCGACATCCGTCGGTCGCACTTAGTTGTCGCGACATGGCAAAGTACCACGAGGCCCTGGACACGTTGCGCTTGGCATTGGAGACAATACAAGGTATGCAGATGGGAAGTACATCCCAGTGGAAGCCCTCAAGGCTGGTCTCATGGTTGCGACGATAGTGGTCCTTCGTTTGCAAAATATTTTACTGAAATCGGATGGCTACAAGTTCTTGCTCACTGGGAGACCACTTCAAGACTGCCTGGATAATCTTTTTTCTGTCGTGCGCCAAAGGAAACCCGTCCCTAACGCGTACACTGTGAAATGCGCTTTAAAGCTTGTGTGCGTCAGCCAGTTTTTGCACACGCCAGCGAATCTAGTTATGAGAATGACGACTCTGAGTACCTGGTTGACATGATTTCCCAAGAGAAAAGAGAGTGTCGTGGAGATGCTGAAGATGAAATTGATGATGCGGAAATTCTTTTCATTGAGGCGTTCACTTCAATAGAGTGCGGCATTTTAGACCATATATCTGGATTCGTTGTGAAAGGAATATAGAAGAAAACGGACTGTGAGCAGTGCAGGGCTGCAATGCAGGGCTCGGCGAGCCATGAATATGCATATTTAACTGCACGAAAGGAGTATGTTCAGGATGGTGAGAACTTGTGTTATCCGAGCGGTGAGGTTATGAGCTCGCTCATATCTTGTGAAGAGCGCTTTAAAGGAATCACATCCTGGACAGACAACCTGTTCACCCTGAAGTCCCCTCTCAAAGTTGTAACTGAATATTCAATCAAGAGGACCAAGTACAGTGTGCAGGCACTGCAGCAACGCAAGGGTTCTCTGTGAAAAAAAAATGTTGATATCACGTTATGCATGAGTAAGGCTACGCATTTACCTGCGCCAGCTCGAAACAGCGAGAACCAGTTGCAGTGGAAGCAAGACATGCGCTGCGGTTAACTTGCAGTTAGTTGTAGCACTTGTTTTTGAAGTTATCGACGAAATGAAAAAGCTATGGCATCAGAAATTGCCGTATATTGAATGCAGTTTGCTTTCTCATTGTTGAGAAGCCGTGTGGTCGCTTCATTTTAACGATATCGATGAACACTTTATAACAATTTCTAATTTATAAAAAAAATTATGGCATCTCCCGCTAAAGGGAACCATGTGTAGATGCAAAGCAGCGGGCGCTAACGCTTACACTGGCGGCGGCGTTGACGCTGGCTGTCATCGCGTCATTGCGCAGGAGAAACCTCGGGAGGCGCAAAGCACGCAGATGGACCGGTGTTTCCTACTGGAACATGCCAATCGCTGCTAATGGACAATGAGAGACAGAAGACTCCGATTGGACACAGAGACCCGCAGTCCGCTTTTAGTTAGATCAAAGAACGTAACAGCGCAAAAGGAACAAGGAGGACGAAAAAACGAAGACCACGGGACAAGCGCTGACTGCCAACTGCATGTTTATTACATGAAAACCAGCCTATTTATACATTCTCGTAAGAACATGCGCACATCAAACACTCGCAATCATGATTACAATCTTTCTTTCAGGAAGTCTATTTCCTTCTGGGATAATACAACTGAGGGTGAACCAACGCAATTGTCACCTTCGTGACTGATCCAAAACGCCTCTAAAATTTCTCTTTCTTTCTTAGATATTCCTTTTTCTGCAAATTTTGTTTTTGCAAACATGGAAACACATGTGCACTTCTTGCAATGATCAACTAAATGGCTACTATATCCATTTTTTACGTTATTGCCCTGTTGACGAGCACGATCATTAAAGCACTGTCCTGTTTGACCAACATACACTTTCCCACAGCTCATGGGAATTTGATACACCACATTACTCGTGCAATCAGTGTAACGGGTTTTGTGATTAGTGGTCGTTGCATGAAGTGCGCATGTGTTCCAATTTGTTGCTATCGTATTCATTGCTTCGCCTTGTGGTGAAACTGTGACTTTTTGTATTTTCAAAGGCTGATATGGGGCCCTTTAAAACTTTGGCCATCAGCTTCCTTAGCGTCACGATCACGTGACAGTATTTTTGGTCGTTCAACGATAGGCAGTACAACGACAGTGTTTTATGAAACCTATATATTTAGTTCTTCATTACGATTATTTAAAACGCATAACACACACGCCACGGTGTTCTAGTGGCTATGGTGCTCGACCGCTGACCCGGAGGTCGCGGGATCGAATCCCGGCCACGGCAGGACGTGCTTGGGGTCCGTGTACTTACATTTACGTGCACATTAAAAAACCCCAGGTGGTTGAAATTACCGGCGCCGTTCATACGGCGTCCCTCATAATCAAATGATGGTTTAGTGACATTAAACCGCTAAAACTATTGTTAAAACAAATAACAGAAAGGAACGACGGAATGATACGTTCCCAACTGAGAATGGGGAATTAAGTTACTCCAATGAACCATCACAGCCACTTTTCTGGCACACGAAGCAGAACCGACACAAAATCCTAATGACACTGCCAGCACTTTCTTGTGATTTATTTCTATATACACCAAAGCATTGTGTGTCTACATTGGCGCATGCTTCATCGCACTCATTTTGCATATTCTACACCTTTTCGTTGCTGGACAACGGATCCGCTCGTAAACTGAAGATAGAGTGTCTATAATAAATTGTTTGGTGGGAGAGGCGCAAACTGAACAACGGCTTTGTGATATGCATTTCTATTGAGCAATTGAGCCTGAGTAAAAAATATTATTATTGCCTCGTTGAAAGATGTGTCGTGTCTTCAGCTGCCACCAGCCCAGACGTACTCGGCGCACAGGCTACAACCGATTATCTTTTGCCACTTCAATAACGAAGAGGTAAGGAAAGGGCGGAATTTTCGCTCCTAATGTCCGTTGCCTCCCATAGGATGTGTGCTTGAGACACTTCAACGTAACAATAGTACCCTTTTTCTTCTAGATATGCTGCTTGAGTGTTGTAACGATACTCAAGGAATACCCGGGATCGTTCCCATACAGTTTGATGACTGACGGAGATATGTTACACACAAAGGATAAGGTCATATCCACTGAACTACGTATGATGCACTGTCTTGTTGTGCATACATAAGATTACCAGCAAGTTTACAATAACGCGATCACGTCGCGAACATATCAAAACAAATCAAAACAAAATGACAGCACTGAGAGAGTCGACGGAGGACGGAGTGTATATGTAAAAATAATTAAAAATTCACGATCCATTTTATTCTGTGAAGGCAAACACAGACAGAAACCTATGCCGTAAAGAACCTGAAGTTGGACAAGACCTCGATAAGACGTTATAAATAAGAGACCTAAATGTTTTCGTCGACGAAAATGGCATCTCAAGATCTAGAGCTCGCCTTCAGAACGCCGACGTCACGTACAACGAAATGACTGCAGCGCTACTGTCGTGCAGCCACGTGGTCACACGCCTCGCAATTTTTCAAGCTCACAAAACTATGCTTCACGGGGGTTTCGGTGATACCGTAACTGAGCTTCGTACCCGTTTCTGGATGCTCAGAGCGCGACAGGCATTGAAGGAAGTGCTTCGAAAATGTTTGATTTGGACATGGTTCCGAATCAAGGTTACGAGTGCATTGGGGCCCCCATTATCTGGAGCCTGTGTACGTCATTTGCGCCCTATTGAAGTTGCGGGAGTGCACTTTGCAGGCCAATGTTCGTGAAAGACTTCAGTGGCGTTAATGTGTATATGGCTCTGTTCACATGTGCAGTGGCTTGAGCAATGCATTTGCGTATGTTGTTTGACTTACCCAAAACGCATTCTTCATGGCCATAGAAATTGATTTTATGCTAGACGTGGAATAGTGTACTCGGGCAACACTACCACGTTTAAGGAAACTGCGTGTGAACTAGCTTCTATGCACCGGCTCGAAGCAAAGAGGAACCCTCGAACCACTTAACTCATATTGGATGGCGCGCATAGAAAGAATGGCAGCTGTGTGAGTGATATCCTAGTCGCGTGGTATGCAGTGCGTTCGGGCATACTTGTGCATTGAATTGCTCTGAATTTTTTTCTTAACTCTGAAAATTCGTGATGCTCATTGATCGAGCGAAACGGAGAACGCCGTCTGTCGATATGTGGGACGACCTGCGAGACAGCATGCGCCGGCCGTCTCCTATATACTGACGTACCGAAGACGGGTGACCCCGTCGGTGCATCCGGTTCTTGTGATTCAACCAACAGCCAATAAGTGCAAGAGCCATTAGAAGAGCCAATAGGGAGCCCATATTTTGTGACATTGACCAGCCGCCGGTTAAAAAGAAAGCTTACTGGAGTCATCTTCAAGGGATTCACAAGCGGCGCTGGAGTATTCCACAATGTCTTATGTGCCTACCTCTAGAACAGATAACTCGCTCTACAGGCAGTCATTAATTGAATATTTTTAACGTGTTGCACTTGCGCAAATGCGTGAAATTCGCATAAATGGCAGGAAATTATGTATGCAGTTGCAATCAAGTTAAAACTGTGGCAAGTGTGGCGCAGTTATTGGCGTCTCCTCCTTCAGCGACGCTCACGTTCACGGGCAAGCAAGCGCTGGTGTTCCAAACGTGCAGCTTGCTCGGCGCCCTTGGAGGGAAAGCCTTCGGAGGTTAAAAAAACGGTGTAGCCATGCCATGCCTTAATCTTCCCTCACCAAATCGTGTGAGCACAAACTGAGTGCCAGCTTTAAAGGGCCCCTAAACCACCTCTGAAAACACGAAACAACCAGCGTGTTATTCTCTCCTGGCGTTTCCCGTCTTTACGGCTCACTTTATGACGCCAGCAGTCTGTTCACATGAAGTCATTCGGGAATAAGCTCCTGATTGGTCCATATACGAGGGATATCGGTCGTGAATTGTCTTCTACCCTGCTTCGCCATGCAGTCGTAAGCCCATTCTGCCGTGTCTCGCATGACTATGGTGCGCGATCAATTGAATTCGCTTCGTCTTGCGCGTTTTCCCCTGCAAAAAGGGAGATGCCAGCATGTAGCCGAAAGGCGCGACATCTTGATAAGCTCCACGCTCAGTGCTGACAAGGTACACGATCTTTATGAAGGAATATGAGCGAGGAGGACATATTTCCTCTAGGAAGGGTGGTGAAGTCAAGAAACCACTCTCTCGTCTTTGAACTCAGAGTGGTGTAGGGGCCCTTTAACGCACAGGTTACGCGTCTTTTAGATGTAGGTTATCCTCGCGTTGCAGTGGCCACTGTCGCTGAATGTTTAAAGAAGTCGGTTTTGTCAAGTCCGAGCATGGTTGCAGAAAGCGATAGAAAAAAAGTGTTGTAGCCTCGTAGGTTTTCCTTACATTCATTGCGTATCTCACAGGTTAAAGAAAGTGGGAAGTAGATACGGTGTTAATGCTATTTCTCTGGCTGCTAATAAGTTAGGTAAGATTTGTGCCGCCATGCAGAGAAAGAATGAGCGAGTAAGAGGGGAGGCGGGGGGGCAAGCAGCGGACCGTCATCGGTTGCGTAAAACACACCAATAAATTCACTGATTGCCGTGCAGGTGTGGCGTATAAGGTTCCTTTTAGCTGTGGCCGCTTCTCGTAGGACAGACGGGCTGCTGTGTTAACCAGATATTTTTGGAAGATGAGAGATCGCTAACCGGAGGCTCACCTTCTACTCTTTCTTTCCGTTCCCGAGTCTGCAAGTGCACGCCGAAGTTCGATGAATGCGCAGTTTTGTACCGGCACAGGAACGAAGAAACGCGTTTATTGATTGGGGCATGGCATAGCGATAATAGTGGTAGCGCATGCGTGAGTCAACCGGCGGTTAACTTGCATAAAGAAGAAATCAAGTGCCTTAACAGTAATCTGCCACGTAGACCCTCGCGCGCGCCGGATTGATAGTTTCTCCTATTGCATAGGCATGCAAAGATAAGTGTTTCGTGCCTTCTTTCTTTTCTGCCATTGTACGCCTTTGCAATTGTTGGTATGTGTCTGTGGTGTCTTTGTACTTTCTTGAGTGCGTGTTTGCACGCCTTGTCTTTTAGAATGAAAACTTGATCGTGTTCTAGGCCCGGGCCGAGAAGCACGGGTAGTGCTGTGCTCTAGTCCAAACATCTAGCCCCAAGAAGACCCTAGTTTTCATTTCACTAAGCAGCACTCAGCGCCCTGGCATGGAGCGATGGAGTTAACAGTCGGTAATAAGGTAGATAGGTGGGCGAGTTGGAAATGATGCATGTTGCAAAAAAAAAAAATCAGCGCAAGCAAGACGGAGCGTATGAATAGCGCTCGTACTGTATCCTTCTATTCTTGTGCTCCGTCTTGTTCGGGCTTATTTATTTTTTTGCAACATGTAACAGTCTGTATTGCTTCTCCGTACAAAATGACGCAGGTGGCGGTGGTTTGTTCTCCCTCTAACTTCTTACACAGAAATACGACGGTTACTTTCTTTATTGAATGGTTGATGCACCGATGACAGGATATCCTCGCGGACCCTTCACACTCACCGGCGTGTGTTTGTCACAAATAAAATGCCACATTAGCTTTCGCGTGTCGCTACGCTTGAATTTTAGAATTCGCAGAGCAGAAAAGTCCCTTCTTGATTTTACACACTTGCCAATTTAATGAAGGATTTTGAGCAGTGGGAACACTACTTTAAATCGACTTTCAACTGTAAAAATATTTACATGCCCATTCAAGGCAAATTTGTTCCGTGATAGACAAAATCGTATTACGTCCAAGTATGGTAATTTGGCTCGCCAAGAGCTGTGTGTTGTAGCTACTAGGAAATGTGAGAATATAAGCGGAGAACATGTGAGATTGGCAAGGGAAGGGAGAAGGCATGGAACGCATAGAGGTGGCTTTTCGTTCAATCGCAAGCACATTACCACCTTTCCGCTTACAGTTGATGTTCAGTATTGAGCTGAATAGTTTTCTGACCTTCTAACAATATCTATGGCGGTTGTTTCGCACCCCAGAGTGCGGCCAGAAACTTCACCATGGCGCATATCGCAGCACCTTACTGCGGTCGTCTCGTCTACTCCTACTTCGTACCTCGCAACGAAGGTCTCGCAACGCTTGTGCCCTCTCTAGAAGAAAGCACCGGACTAAGCCACCTGGCTCAGCTACGGGTTCAGAACAAGTGGTCCCACCTCAGTGTCATCGTTACCATTGGAGGACATGAGGAGGTGAGTGCTGTTCGCGGAGCCTTTGGTTCCTGAGACATTTCTTTAATAATTTTTTTTCTTGGCCGGAAAAAGTTTACTTTTCTTTTCTGTTCGAATGTAAGGATCGCCTATTGGAGTTTCGCAGAAATACGAACTCGGTTGTCAGCCCTTACTGATAATTCCGCCGCAATGGTGCCGCGAATGCTTCAGAAAACTGGAGGCCACCATGATTCTTGACTTAGGTGCTGGTAACAGCAGTCGCCCGTCGGCTAGCGCATGCCCTGGTGTATTCCTTAATGCCCCGGGAGGCATCGCCAGCGTCACACGTTCGAAGCCATTGAGCACACTACCGTTTTTCTTGTTCACTATACCATGGCACATTCGGAAGGGCAACTGGTGAGGTAAACAGGTGCCGGCTCTTACACGGTGGAGGAGAGGATGAAGCGCGAGGCGTGTGACACGTAGTGAGCGCTGGAGCAAGTGGACACTATGGGAGCCCTGTATTGGAAAATAAGTGAGGTGAACGCTGCGTAACCCGGCGCACAGCTAGCGCAACGGTAGGGAGGACCGGGAGGGAGCGTGCCGCTTTGTTGATGAGACGTTAACGCACCAGATGTTCGCGGTTCTTTAGCGTATTTTATGTTATGACATCTTAATGTCCACTACATCATATAGAACACTTAACCTATTCAATCCTTTGCATATTTAACATGAGACAAGGCGAGCGCGCACACGTAGACATGCAGACATTTGCCTGCGTACATGCCATAGCCGTTTGTAACCCAAGGAAAAAATGTCGTCTCCTCCGACAGCCATCGCTGTCTCTCCCACAGAGAATTGGCATAGATGTTCTATTCGATAGCACTTACATGGTGGAGTGAGTTCCAAGGAACATTTATAAAATAAAGAACACTAGGGACGATCACGAAAAACAAGCACAGAGATAAACACATTTAAACTAAACTCAAAGTCCTAACAGCTGACTGTTCAATCTAGGTGAAACGACATCTCACGGCTTGTAGAACCCGTTGTCTTGAGGAGGCGGGAGTCCATATGCTGCGACGACTCTGGTCGAAGCGGAGCCCAGGCATGCAGGTGGCACACGTCCCGCGTGCGGTTTCGGCAGGAAGACAAGGCCTCCGTAAGGCCTCTCGTCTGAACACGGCCCTGCACCGTCCAAGGTGGCGGCGGCGATCAGGAACTGGTCATCCCTCTCCCGCACGCCGACACAGCAGGAGCCACACCCGGTACCGGTAGACCCAGGCAGGTACCTCGGCTTCCGGGCCTCCCCAGGAACAGGCAGGGGGAGCTCTACGGACAGCGCCCTGGTCCGGCGTGTCCTAGCTGGCACTACCGCCACCGTATGTACCACCAGGAACACACCAGGCCCTCGCCAAGAACGGCCGAGACTATCTCCAAGGATAACGCCATGGCCCGGCGTGTTCTTGGCTAGCTTCGGCTCAGCCCTCTCCGCGTTCCATACGCGCTTCTCCTCTTTTTGTTCTTTTCTTGTTCTTCTTGTTTCCTTCTCGTGCCGCCGCCGCGCGTGCCACCTGCCCCTGGCTCGCCTTCATGTCGCCGTCGTCTTCATTTTCATAAGTCCGTACAAACATCTCAATATTCCTCCAAAAGTTCACAAACAAACGAATTCTTGTAATAAATTTCGCCCATTCACTACACATGGCATCGTGACGTTAAGCACTTCTCGAATGTTTGAGACAGTAAACTTTACGATAAAGACACGTTCATGTCACTGGTTATAGGTCGGAAAATAGAACGTCCTTGGTAAACCTCACCTGGAATTCTGACACCGTTGCTCGCCCAAACGTTATGTTTACGTAGTAACGACGACCCTTTCAACTCCTGATATGCGTAGTACTTAGACTAGCTGAGAAGAAGTACTTATGGTTCAAGCGGAAACGAGCGAGCACGGCTATCTTTCACAGGTGAAGGGCAGGGGCGCCGTGGTTTTGCGGGTGGGACTTAAATTTTTGTCATTGGTTGTAACCGACTGTAGCGGTCCACATGAGTACTAAGAGGCTGGTGTTTAGCGCCGGCGGTGAAGTTGACAATTTATCTATGGTTCCCGCAGGACGACGCCCACTTTTCTTACTTGGGTCAGGAACCCCTAAGGCTAGCGCGATTTGCCCGTGCCGTGGTGCTTCTGGCGCAGCATTACTCACTTGATGGGGTGAACGTCGAGTGGCTCCGTCTGGAGGGAACCGTGTGCGGGTCGCGCAATGACCTGCACGCCCTGATGCTCCTGCTACGGTACTGGCGGGGACTGGCAAGGGCCAACAGGATGCGGGGATTCGTGATCAGCTTCACTCTTCACTTGCAGAGCAGCTGGAACGAGGTTTGTCCACATTACATTTCTATATTGAACGGCAAATGTGCTGAAGGAAAAAGCATCTATGCGATAGCAACGCAGCACAAAATCTTATTTAGGGTAATCATCTTTCTTTGGAAACTAATAGCAATTTCTTCACGAGTATGGCGTTTTCATCAAGCCGCCCATTGGAACCATAGTGAACTCTAAAGCAGTGGAAACACCATCCAGTTGTATAAAATAACCATAAAGTGGTGGCACAAAGAGGCATGATTGAAGGACGAGTGTTCTCGCACACTTTCTTTTTGACAGTTATAGACCGTGAAATCAAAAAAAATATGAAACAAATTTACCCGTGCCCATATTTGGAAAGGAAGATCGCCGTCTTCCCTAAGGTATACATATAGTTAGGCGAGAACATTGTTTTGCTTGCAAAACAACGTTCTCGTAAATAAGAACTTTCTCCAGTCCGAGCCAACTACCTTCTTGTGCCTTCAGTGATTCAGTCAAAAGTTCTGCACGCCGTCCATGAGTACCCGGAGGCTGGACACCTCGGTTTCTCGCGCACGCTACGCCGGATACAAGAAAAAGAAAATTGAAGGACACTTTGTAAATTCCAAAGTGGGTTCGGCGAACGCCTGTTGCCATTGAGACGGGGTCGGTCACAATGGAACGCGATGCGCGTTTCTTCCTTCTTGCATGATTGGACACGCTGAGCACAGCGACGCTACGCAAGCAAAGCGCGAGCGCCTTAGTGTCCAACGCGAGGCGCGACAGACGCGACCAGCGTCCGTTGGCGCGCCGCTGCGGCGACCTGGCACCGCGTCGGGGCACGGATGGAGGGATGGACAGAGGGACGTGAGCATGAGACATTAAAGGCTTTCGCCTTAATATCACTGACCGCGCCTTACCGCCGATGTCCCTTAATACGTAAAGACATTCCGAAACTGCCAGGGGCAATGCCATATTCCTAAAGCCCGATCGAAGCACCACATCCACCGTTCCAGGAGAACGGAATGGACTTACTGGGGCCATTTGCAACGTTGACACCAGCGAATAAACTGATCATTGCGGCCACAAACTACCTGACTGGCTACACCGAGAGCAAAGCCCTACCATACGGTAGTGCCACCGAGGTAGCGAACTTCTCCGCCGTGAACATCCAGCTACATCACAGTGCTGCTGAAGTTCTCATCACTGCGCGGGTATGTCTCTCACAGCCAAACATAAGGCGAGCGATTCTCGGATACAGCCGAGCAAGCCATCGCCGGACAACCGCCCACCACACGCACAAGAATGACCTCACTGAGCGTCTGAACAAAACCCTCGCCTGTATGATGACAACGTAGGACATCCACGTCGAACACAAGAGATGTGACCGTCACTTACAACGCGGCCGTGCAAGGAACAACGCTCACGGTGCTATTTAGGATGTTTTACGGAAGGAGCGCGGGAAACGACCCTTGACGCCATGCGGCCAACCGTTACCGATGAGGACAACCTGGACGTTCCATCCCACCTTCAGCGTGTCAGAAAAAGAAGCCAGGCAACTCGCCCACCTGCGCAATAGGTACCAGCATGCCACAGGCAGTCGTCGTTTACAACCTTCGACAACGCTTCATGGAATACCAGCCCGTCGACCTTGTTCGGGTCTGGATGCCGATTCGCCGACGTGGACTCAGTCAAAACTTTTAAAGACGATAGTCTTTCTTGGGATACCTAAACGGAGAAATTTTGGTCTGTCTGTCTGTTTCTCTGTTTGTCGGCACGTCGCACGATTCAGCTAGCTGGCCAAAGTTTAACCCCCCTGCCTTACGACCTCCAATCTTGACCGAGAAGCATGTGTTCATACGGGTGAGCGTGGGCAATTAAAAATCAAATATTACGCATACCTGAGGCACAACATCAATACCTTAGTACCATTCACAGTGTTCCTTTAAAACAAAATCTATAGATACGTAATTATAAAGATCCTAGTGTTTATTACGCGGCGCTGAAAATGCGCCGCTGTGTACAAAACAAGTCTCCGCCCAGTGATTTAACTTCGACGCTGTGGTGCTGCCACCTGGCAGCAGCATAGTTCAACACAAGCCGATGTTCCCCGGTAGCGCTGTAGATGGCGTCCTCTTCTGTTTTATCAATGCCAGCCAGATGCGGCTGATTCATCGTAGAAGAGCGCTGTCTCAGGCAAGGCAAAACATAAATGGCCGCTTGATGAAATACGACCCACTCTACAAGACATGATCAGAGAACGCAGAGAAAAGACCGACGACCAAATTTCAACGGAGAAACGCCGGCGTCCGTCTAAGCGTGCCCGGAAAACGTCCGAAAAACGAGCCCAGCGGCTAGCCCAGCTATTAAATTGTGGTACTCATGCCGCTCATGCAGTGCAGTCGGCACAAGACTATCGTCTTTCGACGACATTTGCAGCGAAGCACGCAGATACGCGGCCAATTTTTTCAGCGGTACTTCGGGCTATACGAGTACTTCAACATCTCTGTGCACTGAATTGAAAAGTATTATTGAGCGGCATTAGGAAATCACACCCGCGCTGAGTTCGACTCAAGGAGGATTTAAAAATAAATGCGGGAAGCGAAGCTCTCGCAACGTATCATCGGCAAAGGTGAAGCTACGTTTTGAACGTGGTTTGTTTCGGAATCAGGCTCTCTTCGGGTGGTGCCCGCTTAGAGATGAAGTGGTTCTGCTGTGCTAACGTTAAATGTTAGGCTAAACGTATGATAAGCGATCATTATTCCGGACGAAACCAACCCATCTTGATGACTATTGCTGACTCAATCTGCAATAAAAGTTTTCCCATGGAACGGTAGTTCTTGAGGAAACAACAGAAAATCCACACGCGGAACCCTGTTTTCCCAAAGTGTTACTCATATTAAACTAGTATGACGTGGGAGGAAAACGCTGCTTTTTCTTTGCTACACGCTAATGTTATGTCTTGCCACCAGTAAGATGGCGTATTCCTGGCTTCACTTTTATAACTTCCACTGAAGCATTTTTTTTTTAAATCCTCCTTGGTATACTACCCGAAATCCTACACGCAGTGTCCTTAAACTTTATTAGGCGCTCTGATGAACGTTCGGATTTTATTTCAAACTTGCTTTGCTAAGTTATTTTCCATGTGTTTTGACTTGCATGTTTTCTTTGCAGCATCGGGACGATGCTTTTTCAGAGGGGGAATGCTACGCGCGCTTTTTTATATTTATGTGAAGTTGGGCTTTAGCCATGAGAAACTGCACCGCTCGTCGCATGCAGCCCTGTAATGTTTGGGAAACTTCGCGATTGTCTGAGATTGTTCTACTAAGATTACGCGCAGGATGCGAGTAGTGGTGGTGGTGAAAAACTTCGAATTTTATCCGGGACTAACGCCAGCAACAGAGATAACTCGGGAAGTTTCGATCAGGCATGTATAAATGTCGACGCGTTGCACGGCTGGCACGACTGCCGACGGCCGACTACTGTGATAACCGGCATCGGTGTACAGAGTGGATTTCTTGTATTTTGAGTTTATTTTCTGTGCACAGGTGCCAGTGACACCCCAAAGCCTGTATGAGCCCCCCCCCCCCCCCTCCCCCCTCCCTTTCTGTTGAGTGCCTCCAACCCGCACCGGCCACTCAACCCCACTGCTAACAAAAGCTTAGAGCAACAAAATCTGCCTATATCTCAAGTGTGGTAGCCCGTGATTTGCTTTCAGTCTTCCAATTTATTACGATCAGAAAATCAATTAAACGAATGGGTGGGACCCCTGTGAGTACAAATTAACAGTATTTATGCTGTGACGGGGTTCTTGTGATAATAGCAACTACTGAAAACGAAAGAGCCCGGACTCCCCTCCTACGCTCTCCGGTTTTACTTCAACGATCTCCCCCCCTGTAAATTCGGTAACTGGATCCGTCCCTGCAGGTACACCCAATAAATACTTTCGTCTCTATCAACGTGAGTGCCGCCTTCTTCACCGTCACTAATATGTGACAATATATTGTTTGAAAAGTTACCACGTTACGGCATTGGATGCATTGCTCTACACTTAATGCGCCTTAATTGACCGACATATTGCAATGTACGCCCCTTAAACTAAGTAGAGCCACATGGTTTGATACTGCTGTCACTTGCTTTCATTGTCTTCATAAATGGTATTGTACGTGAACAAGAAACATCCTCTATAGTCTCGTAGGCAGGTGACACCAGCTTGCTTTTCAGTGAAAACCATTTAAAATACTTAGAAGAGATAGCGAACGGGCAGTTGATCTCTCTTTCGTGCTGGTTGAACTGTGACCAGCTACAAGTAAGCGATAGCAAAATTATATTTTATTTAGGAGCAAAAATAAGCAAGAGTAATGCGGTACTTTTGTTCCATCTAAGAATAATACCATTGAACGTGTACCTTCATTTAAATTTTTAAGTGTAAATCTCCCTAAAAATTTTAGCTTAGACACCACAAATCAACAAGGCACCTACCACTATGTCGAGGTCCATTCCTGTTTCAAATAAATTTGAGTCTTTCCTAGAAACTGGCTGAAGCATCAGTTATATTACTCGCCACTCCATTGATTTAGACTACTGTATCTTGATCTGGAGTACGACTTCATAAATTAACATTGAAAAGGAAATAATTCGACAAGAAGGGCATGTTCACTGCATAGAAAATGTGCGACCAACTGAACATACTGCGTCATTGTTAACAAGCTTAGATTTATTACTGTTACCCAACTCCACAACTTTAAACCTGCCTTATATCTCTGCAAAGAAATTAGAACAAACGTGGGAAGTTGTATATCTTATTTCGGCCATGATATCACTCCCTATGGTATTTCGAATCAGCGATTTGGAATACCAATATTCTGGACTCTGCGAAAATCAACCATTGTTCTACCGAATATCAAACCTTCTCTGTAGCACGCTCGACATACTGGTAGGTACTTTGTTGATTTGTGGTGTCTAAGCTAAAATTTTTAGCGTGATTTACACCTAAAAATTTAAATGAAGGTACTCGTTGAATGGTATTATTCTTAAATCGAACAAAAATAGCGCATTATTCTTGCTTATTTTTCCTCCTAAATAAAATATAATTTTGCTATCGCTTACTTGTAGCTGGTCACAGTTCAACCAGCACGAAAGAGAGATCAACTACCTCTTCGCTGTCTCTTCTAAGTCTTTTAAGCGGTTTTCACTGAAAAGCAAGCTGGTGTCACCTGCCTACGAGACTGTAGAGGATGTTTCTTGTTCACGTACAATGCCATTTATGTAGACAATAAAAGCAAGTTAAAACAGTATAAAACCCTGAGGCTCTACTTGTTTAATGACTGTAATGGAGATTTACACCCGCGAAGGGACGTACGTTGCAATACTAATGCATACTCATGCACTTATTGAACAGTCCTGTTCTAAACAGTGTTTAGAGAAAAAAAATGCAGCCAGCTCCACTACGTTAAAGCGGTCGCAACAGCGAAGCTTTCGTCAGGCTATGCCTTTCTATGTTTTCTTTAAACTTTCACCACGTATTTCTAAATAGTCCTACGCCTTGCGATTCTCATCTAAGCATTTATGTGCTGTGTATGATTGTCCTACATTTGACACTATGTTAAGATATGGGGCCATAGGTGTGAGCACGAGGGGGTGGGGGGTAGGCTGGGGGAGGCGAGAGGGGCGGGCACAAAGCGAGTCCCATACATTGACATAATGGTTAGGGGGGCCGCTGCGACAAGGCGGGGGGGGGGGGGGGGGGATGAAGTCAGCCCCATACACTGCCATAATAAGGAGGGGGGAGGGCCGCTGCGACGAAACTTCGCACCCCCCTGCAGGGGAATCCTGCGTACACCTATGTATGAGGCGACGATACGCGCTCACGGCCGTTCCTCGAACGCTGCGGTAGCGTTCCAGTGTGGCCGTGGCCCCTTCCACCTGTCCACTCACCCAAAACGCGTATTGTTATCTCGGCTGCGCTCGAACGAAAGCAGCGTTGCAAGCGCTGCTTCTGTGCATGGTATGCCTGCCTACGAATTTTGGCGAGGCGTCGTTGCGTGCACACACTCTCCTAATCCGAGCGAGCGTTCAACGACACTCCTCATCCAACGCCACCGAAAGAAACTTTTGTGGCATTGGGCGCAGCCCTTCCTCTTTCCTAACGAGCCTCACTCTCGCCACATAGCAAGGCCACGACACCAGCGTGCCTCTGTTCCTACCAGCGCCACACTCTACTTGCCTCGCTCTCGCCACACTACCAAGCTCTGCTGAGCGTTACAACGGCTCACAGTGAAGGGTCGACGAAGCTGCTCTTAGTAGTATAGTAGTTGTTTGTTAAGGAAATTAGCTTCATTTCCTTAGCAAACCACTACTACTACTAAGAACAGCTTCACTGTTAAAACGCTACAATGCACAACCGCGAACAGCATAAGTGGGAACACGGAAGCGAGCCGCAAATGGCCTCAAACCCAATGATGGGCTAATTGCGGAGGCAGCAGTGGCAAAGGCAGCGCGGTCACGTCGAATGTTGACACTGAAGCTTCACTAGTACCGATACAAACCGGCCGCTGATTGCGTGCCACCCGCCGCTCGCCATGATAAGGCGCTCATGCCATGCAGAGCGCAACAATGTGTTTTCTATAGCTGCGCGCTAAACTACCACTTCTTTGTTTGCTTCAGTGTGCGTCCACACGATATCAGTTTTGGCCTCGAGGGCCACAACTGCAAACGCCGGCGCCACCGTCGGCGTGACGTGCTTGGCAGGATCACGCGGTCTCAGCGGCCGCGTCGGCTGCTTGCGGAGCGCTGCCGCGTGCTTTGTAAATGAGTTTCAAGCTCCACCTGCGCTGCGGATCGGTACGAATACGGAGGCTTTCTCGCATTTTGAACCCAACTGAACCCACTGTAACAGGAGTGGCTGCCTCCGAAAGTGATGAACATGCTGCTCTTACTGCTCGGTGCCGTAGTGCCGGACGTACGCAACGAAGTCCGGCATAAGCCTGCACCGGTGCCCGTGGGACAAGAAACTGCGTGAAGAGTGCGTTGTGGTGCTAAGAACCGGCAAGCAGCGATCGGCTACGAGTCATGTGTAGAACAAGCACTTACGCGACGACGATTTTCGCTACTGCGTCGGGGCTGTGATGTTGATTAGCAGAAAGTGCGCACTGCGACGATCGTCCGCGCGCGCTTCCCGCCGGCTAATGGTACTTATCTACCGCAGTATAGAAAAAGGCGCTGCCTTTTGCATCCTGCGATACCATCTCAGAACGTTCCTTTGCGACCTCTTGATCGTCGGCCCCGTGCTCAGCGTCTACAATATGGGCTGCAGATACTTGAGTGACTGTTTAGATACGTTGGATTTAAAAACTCGCAAGGTTCCTTGTACATTCACCTAAGATGACCGGAAGGCGAAAGCCACCTTCTTCTCCTTCTTGTAAGTCAATGTATTGATTTTCCCCGCCCCGCTCCAAAAAAACGTTGTGCACCTAACGAAGTTTTGCCATGCCTCCGTGATGGGCCCACCGATCACGGAGGCTGTGCAAAGCGACCATGTCGTGTGAAGACGTCATCATGTGACATCACGTTATGTGGCGTCATGGCGACGTCATGACGTTTTCACAAATTTGGGCAATCTGTGATGTCATGATGACGACATATGGTGACGTCATCACGTGATGGTGATTTTTTTTGCATTACTCGTGCCGGCGCCGACGAGGCGGGATGCTGACGGTCAAACTTCCCTTTTGATGAGGCATCGAAGGTTTTCGCCTTTATAACCTATATGCGACGTTTGCTGGTGGATGTACATAGCGAGCGAGTCAAATGCTGCGGCTGATGTGTGCTGCATTTATGTTGGCAATAACATTCTTTCAGTCTCGTGCATTCTCATGACGCAAACGCTACGTGCTTTTTTAAAAAGCCCAAATTTACTTGTGCCACTCTCAAACTCAAGTTGGGCCTATCCAACCCCATGCTTTTTTTTTAGCCTTATTTAATTACGTGGAAAAGATGCCGCGCTGTTGGGGGTTAGACTCGACATACATCCCTAATTGCTGGGCAACTCGCCAAATAATGCTGGGCATTAAAATTTTGCATTTCACTCTTTACGTGTCCTTTTTACCCTGCTTTGCAGCTGCAGTTTGCTGCAATAACCTTGCCTTTCTTTCACCGCTATTTCAAGTTCAGGTAGGTACTTGTTCACATCGACGTTTGCAGAACAAGTGCGCCGAACGCTACTGTATTTTCATTCGTTTCCATGGCGTTGTATGCTACTACATGGCCTCGTAGACCACCTCTTTCCCATCGGCAATCTCGAAGTGGTGAAGCTTTGGTCTATGAATTTGTTGATGGCAGAGAGCGGCAAGTTCAGTGGAATGCAATGGGAACGATAATTAAGCAACATACTAAAAAAGGCATCGCATTTTCTCACGCTTTGTGTGACCACCAAACGAAACGAACACACTAAAATAACAGGAGCAGCGGCAATTGCTCGCTTAGAAGACCGACCTATATGCAGTGCGAGGCAACATGTCAAATTACATTGAAATATACATTAATTTTGACTGAAACAAAAAACAAAAAAAAGTTGAATCGTCGGGACGGCACATCAGTTGCTAAAAACAAATTTGGAACTGCTCTGATAGCGTCCGCGCAACAATAGTTTTTGTGTACTCACAAATTCTAATATTTTGCGGCCTAAAGTTCACGGCACCGTGCCAAAACACGCTCGTAGCGAAAGCGAAACCGTGACTACGAACATATACATGCAGACGCTCATACATGCAAAAGCTCCGTCGGTCGCCGTGAACCCGTGCTATCACTGTCTTGAGGCTTCGTTATGTTACGCTACATTTAGGTATACAGGCGTCTACTCTAACAAAATGTTTCACATAGTCTGTACTCAGCGACTAACTATACCTTTCACGCACGAAGCCGGTTCAGGGGTCTCATCGCGGTGACCGCGTGAAGCGGGCGCTCCGTTTTCTGCAAAGAGACAGCGACTGTAAACTATGTTGTGCTTTCTTTTCATCGAAAATTATTATTTTAACAGTACAGAACATATTTCGTTTCGAAAGTACGCACAGAAATGTCCTGGAGCGCTTTTGTACAGCGCCGACAGCAAATCATATGGGGAGCGCGCGGCGGTATCCTGCCTAGCACGTAATCGAGGCGCGCCCGATAGAGGGCGACTCCGTAACTCCTCGAGGCCAATACAGCAAAATAGGATTTAAAACAGAAAACTGACATGATCTTTGCGTTGCAACGCTATAAACGTGCTACATTAAACTTTTACTTGCGTCCGCCACCGTACCGTGCAGTCGAGTTTTCCAGTGTGATGGCAGCGCCAGAACGCAAAGCCTAGCGGATAAAAAAAAAGCAATAATGGGACGGGGGGGATTTGCTCGCCAGGGGGCGCCGGCCAGTGCCGACCTTTAAAAAGGTCGCCCAGGGGATTCCCCCGGTGAGTAAAAGTATGCAGAAGAGCACAACAGAGGCAGATGTAGTACTTGAGAATTTCAATTGGAAGAAGGCTGAAGGAAAAATTCCTAAGCGCACTACTCCGGGCTTAGATGGGGTTCCCGTCAGCCTCATTAACGAACTAGTACATAGCACTAAAGAAGCACTGCTGAAAGCCGTAGAAAAGTGCTTACAGGAGAGGGAAATACCAGACAGTTGGCGAAAAAGTAGAATGAACTTAATCTATAAAGGCAGGGGAGAAAAGGATAACATTGTAAGCACTCGGATAATGATTACTTTCAGTCTGTCTTTACCTCTGACAACGGAAAGGACCCTTCTATCGAACCATGTATTCGTGAACCAATAGAAGCCCTCTCAGTAAACACACAGGGAGTGCTAATCCTGTTGCTAAAGTTGAACACAAGAAAGGGGACGGGACCAGACAACATTTCGAATACTTTTTTGAAGCGATATGCCGAATGGTTGTCAAAATATTTGTGCATTATTTTTAACAAATCATTAGCCTCGTGCTCTGTTCCTGGAGAGTGGAAGACAGCCAAAATCATCCCTGAGCACAAATCTGGAATTAAGTCCGATGTCTCAAACTATAGGCCCATCTCCCTAACATGCACAGTATGCAAGCTTCTAGAGCATATAGTATTAAAACACATAACCGCATACGTTGAACACCATTGCATTTTATCGCCATGTCAGCATGGTTTTCGTAGAGGGCGCTCAACAGCAACACAACTGGTTGAACTAATGCATGATATGTCACTAGCAATTGACAACCAGAAGCAAACAGACCTAGTTCTGCTAGATTTTACTAAGGCATTCGACTGTGTGTCCCATAGAAAGCTAGTCCTCAAACTTTTTTCCGTTTTGGGTGACAGTCCCATTGTTCATTGGATCCAGGACTACTTAACACATCGGCAACAGTTTGTGCAAATTCACGATGCAGCATCCTCATTACAACCCGTCACATCAGGGGTACCGCAGGGAAGCGTTCTCGCGCCTATGTTATTCCTTTTGTACATAAATGATTTATCATCCATAAACAATGTAACATTTCGACTCTTTGCAGATGACTGCATCTTATATCGCGAAATAAATTCAACGTCAGATCAAGAGACACTTAACGAAGCTCTAAGCTGTCTTCACAACTGGTGTCAGGAATGGCAAATGAAGATTAACATAAAAAAGTCTGCTGTACTCTCAGTAACTCGTAAAAAGGCGAAATCTGACTTCTATTACACGATCAACTGCATCACAATTCCGCAAGTGAACGAACACAAATACCTTGGACTGACACTGTCACACGATCTCAGGTACGAAACCCATATAAGAAACATCACGTCATCAGCCCTAAAAATGCTTTTTGTTCTTAGACATCGACTACGACTCGCACCATCCAAAACAAAGCTACTGGTCTACACTACACTAGTTCAACCATTACTAGAATACGGCACAGTTGCGTGGTTTCCTCATACCAAAACACTCATATCCAAACTAGAAGGCATACAAAGGAAAGCGATTCGTTTTGTATTCAATAAATACAAGAGAACGGATTCGCCATCAGAACTGTTAAAGCAAGCTAAATTACTAACCATAGAAAACAGAGCTAAAATAGCAAGATTGAAGTTTCTATTCCAATGTTTGAATGGAGACATTAAGATCGATAAAACCAAGTTCATCTCATTAAACACTACAAGACCAACACGACGCAAACACTCCCAACCACTGATTGAATACGCAACCAACACAAACTGCCTAAAATACTCTTACTTTCCTCGTGCAATTAGAGAATGGAATGAATTAGATAAATCGACCACTAATACTATGTCCATAAGCACATTTGTAACGTCATTACAAAACGCGCTCATGACCACACAATTGCATAGCCCTTCCGTTTCTTAAGTTTTCCCTTTTAGAAATTACACTTTATTGTGCATTGGTTATTACGCAAAATGTATGTACTTTTAGTATTGTAAATGTTCTTTTTTTCTTTAGTGTATCAGCTGCAGCTGAACCTATGCTAACTTTGCTTTTGTGTAAAAATTTGATGTGATTTATTTTATTTTCAGTACTTGAGCCGCAGTGGTTTTCTGCGGAAGTTATTTTGTATAATATGCAGCAATGCCAAGAGTGTCATGTACTAAGAAACTAACAATTTACTACGTCTTTTTTCTTTCTTTTATGACTATTGTAAGCGACAATTTATGTATGTGTTCCTCCTGCAATGATCCCGAATGGGATTGGCAGTATTGTTGAATAAATAAATAAAAATTCGCTCGTATAGACCGCTAACCATTACATCGGTACTATACCGGTTGGCGATGCAGGCAGTAAAATTAAAAATAGAAACGTGGGTAGAGCAAAATGATATTTTGGGAGAACTCCAGAATGGATTCCGAATCGACAGGCGGTTAGACGATAACCTGTTTGTTCTTACACAGTGTATAGAAATATCAAAAATAGAAAACAGGCCCTTGTACGTAGCTTATCTAGACATCACCGGGGCATATGACAACGTTAATCAGGAAATTTTGTGGGATATATTGAAGGAAGTGGGCATAGGTGACGACTGTATACAGCTTTTGAGGGAAATATACCGAGAAAATACAGTTTGTGTAGAATGGGAAGGAATAAGCAGCAAGGACAGCGTTGACATTAGGAAAGGGCTGAGACAGGGATGTCCTTTGTCCCCACTGTTATTTATGCTGTACATGGTGAGGATGGAAAAAGCGCTAGTAGGTAGCAACATTGGATTTAATTTGTCACACAAACAGGCCGGCGCGATGGTTGAGCAGAAGCTTCCAGGTCTATTTTACGCTGACGATATTGTCTTATTTGCGGACAGTCAAGATGATATACAGCGGCTGGCAGATATATGCGGAAGGGAAGGCGAGGCTCTAGGACTAGGTTTTAGTGCAACAAAATGTGGATTGATGGTATTCAATGAGCACGAAGACCATGCGGTCTTAATACAGGGCCAAGAAATACCGAGGGTAAGCGAGTACAAGTACCTCGGAGTGTGGGTAAATGAGGGGGGATAGATATATGGAGGTACAAGAGAAAGCATCGGTAACAAAGGGAAAGAGGAATAATGCAATCATGAAGCACAGAGCGTTATGGGTATACAATCGGTACGAGGTGCTTCGAGGGCTGTGGAAGGGTGTGATGGTTCCGGGGCTTACATTTGGGAACTCAGTGGTGTGCATGAAGTCAGAGGTGCAATCAGGAATGGATGTAAATCAAAGGACTGTGGGACGCCTCGCGTTGGGCGCTCACGGGAAGACGACAAATGAGGCTGTAAAGGGTGATATGGGATGGACAGGTTTTGAAGTGAGGGAAGCTCAGAGCAAAATTAGATTTTAAGAGAGGCTGAGGAAAATGAAGGAGAGTAGATGGGCAGGGAAGGTTTTCAGGTATTTGTATAGAAGAAGCGTCGACACCCAGTGGAGAAAAAGAACTAGGAGGCTCACCAGTAAATATACGGCTAGCAGTGTGGGCGACATGGTAACAAGGAGCATTAAGCGAAAAGTCAGAGAGGCGGAGAGGACTTATTGGATGACAGCTATGGAAAAGAAGCCGGCTCTCAGTGACTACCGAAAGGGAAAAAACGAAATAAGGAGGGAGAGGTTTTATGATAATTCAAGGGGAAGCGCTTTACTGTTTGAAGCAAGGTCGGGTTGCCTTAGAACGCGTAGCTATAAAGCGAGATTCTGTAACGAAGAAGAACAATGTACATGCTGTGGGGGGAACTAAGGAAACGATGGAACATGTACTGATTGAATGTGGCGATATCCACCCAGATATACGTGTGGGCATGAGTCTACATGAAGCCTTGGGTTTTAGGGACAACAACGGAAAGCTGAACACGTCCGCGATAGAAATAAGTAAGAGACGGTTAGAGTATTGGTGGCAGAAAAGTAGAGATAAAGGACAAAAATGAAGAATGGGAAAAATAAGGTCATTCTGCCTTAAGAGACAGAGAGATGGACCGTGAGTTTATATTTTTCTTTGCTATAATAACATAGATTTAATCATTGTAGATAAGGCATTAGGCCAACACAAAAAAGAAAGTTTTTTTTCGAGCCTGGTGGCAGACATGTCAGTCACCGCCCCGTTATAAAGGGGACGCTCATAGCATCCATCCATCCATCCGGGCTCACGTCGGCTCCTGCTTTATGAATAGTTTTCTGCGGTTTTTCCCGTTGGGACCTTGGAAAATTGTGTATTTTCTAAAGCAGCAAGATGTACGGATTCTGGTGATATCAAGTTTATGCCAATGGGTGCATTTTTAGCGTTTCCCAGAACTTTCAACATTTGGCCATGCTGAGGGGCGCTAGGCCTAATGTCCTAGGCCTACATTTGCTGGGTAGGCGGTGTGCGAGACCTAAGCCTCACATCGCGGCCGCCTTCGTCTTCGAGACGGCGGGAGGCGATAGCGATTATGCCGGCAACGGTAGAGGTGGAAGGGATGGACGCGAGTTCTGGGGAGCTGGAAGATGCCGGGTGGACTGCGGCATTTCGTTCCCAGAAAGGTGATGTGAGCAACGGATCGTCGGGTGGAGGCGATCAGCGTGGCGGAGTGAAGGCGTCGGTCGGCTCCGGCCAGGTGCAAGAAGGGGTGCGACGAGGCTCGAGGTGGGCTGCAGGAGTTTCACGGATGTCGAGGCTCCCGAGGAATGATATTAATGTTATAGTCCGTCCGCGAGGCGGGCTGAATGTGGCGAAGGCGGACATTGTTCTCCTAGCTCAGGCTCTATCTATGGCGGCAGCCCTGACAGAGGATCAGACGAAGGAGGAATACGGTGTGCCCCAACAAGGTCCAGAATATCGTTGTTGTCACTACCCCGTACGCGTTCAATGCGATGTAGTATGGGCGGGTCTGCAAGATATACACTCGGATGGGGTCGTTTTAGCTGTCTGCGTATGTCGCGGCCCCGGAGAATACCTGTAAGGGGGGTTCTTCGCAACATTGACCCGTCGATTGATGCTGAGGCGCTTAAGCGCATGGTTGTTACTGGTCGGAACCCAACGGTCTTGGAGATGAAGCGGATTAAGTCCACGTCGGCTGTGGTGGTGCTTTTTGACGGCATGAAAGTGCTTGACACGGTGGTGTGCGGAACGGCGCCTGTGCACTGCTACCTTTATCGTCGCCAGGTGGACGTTTGTTATGCCTGCGGACTAGTTGGCCATCGGGCTGACGTCTGCCCTAGCAGTGCGGAGGAGAAAGCGAAGTGTCGCGGATGTGGAGTGCCCGTGGTCTCGGGCCCGACGGGTGAAGTTGTGCATCATGAGTGTGTGCCCAAGTGTGGGTTGTGCGGTGGCCCACATCTTACGGGCTGCAAGGAATGCAAGGAGCGCTTTCAAGTGCCGTATGTGATGCGGCGTCGGAGGCGGCGGCGTCGACAGCGTGCAAGAAAACAGCAGATGGCGGCCCGGGACGGCGCCGGCGGGGCTGAAGGTGGTGAATCATCGGCAGAGACTGCAGCTGGGAGGAAGCCTTCCATCCCCCGCTCTCGCTCTCGGTCCAGAGGACGCTCGGACGGATGCGGCTGGGCAGCGGTCTTCGCAACGTGAGGCGTCGGCGCGATCCCGCTGCGGGGGTTACTCGTAACCTGACAAGCATGTCACGTGGGCGGATAAAGCCAAGAATCAGCCGCAGCCTGGGCCTCCTGAACGAAGAGGCCGGTCACCGGTGAGGGGCAGGTCAGAGCATGTTGTAAATCCCCGTATGCTAGCTCTCGAGGCCGAGAATAAACAGTTGAGGAGTGACTTGGCGGCACTTAAGGCGGCTTTTGAGTCGTTCAGGGAGAGGGCGCAGGGCGATCAGAAAGAGCTTGGTCCCTTCTGGGGTAAAGCCAAGCGCAGAGCCCTGGCTCCAACTAAGGAGCAATCGGAGAGCACGGCTGCGGTCGTGGCAGTTCAGTTAATAGCCACCCTGTCTTCTGTGGCTGGCGGCGTAGAGGATAGGTTGGCACGTATGGAGACGACGTTAGCTCGCATGATGGATGTTCTGTCCTTTGGAGGGTAGGATCACGGTGTTGGAGCACCCGAAGGCTCTTGCTAAGGGTGGGCATGAGATGGTAGCCGAATCGCAATTGCGGGTGCCAGCCTTAGCAGGGAGGGCAGTGCGGCTGCGGATGCGATGGTGTGTGCTTCGTAAATATGGCAGGGAAGGAGGGGAGATTTAGGATCTGGCAATGGAACTGTGCCAGTTTCAGCAAGCGTAGGGCTGCTCTGGTGCAGCTGGTTCGATCGGCAGAACATACGCCGGAGGTCATTCTCTTAGAGGAAACGTTGATGGCGGAGGATTTGACCTTTCCCGGGTATCGAGCTGTCGCCAGCCGTGGACACACGGGGTGGGGGGATAGCAATCCTGGTTGCGAAGGGGTTGTCTTTCATCACGCATGATACACCTCAGTAGAAGTCGGGGCTTGAAGCCCAGTTGGTGGAGATTATTCCGGGTCGTAAGTGTCGGGCCTGTGTTTGTTTTTCTGAATCTATATAGTTCTCCCTCAGGGAGGCAGAGGCACTTTTGGGACTTAGCTATCGGCTGCGATTCGGAAAGCTGGGGGGTAAGGCCTTGGTTGTTGCAGGAGACTTCAATGCTCCCAATATGGAAAGGGGGGCACGGTGGTAGTACTGTCAAGGGTACGGGTTTAGCTAATAGGGCCTCGGAGTTGGGGCTGACGCTGATCAAGGATCCTAGGTTTCCGACGAGAAGGGGAGATTCGGTGAATAGAGATACCACTCCTGACCTGGTATTCCTTTGGGATGGGGAGTGGGGCAACTTGCAGGAAGATAATCAACTGAAACTTTTTGTTGGACTACTTGGTTCATTTGAGCAGTGAATAAAAGGCGTCAACTAAACAAAGACAAGAAGATGGCGTACGTCCTTGTCTCTTCTTGTCTTCGTTTAGTTGACGCCTTTTATTGATAGCTTGCAGGAAGATTTAGGCAGCGATCACTAGATTCTGGACACGCTTATTGGAATCCGGCCACCGCCAACTTTTAGACGCAGATATGTGGACTGGGATCTCGTGAGGCGCATCAGGGGGGGAGGAGGCCTCGGATGACGATGATTTTGCAGGGCTTCTCCCTCGGCTGCAGCAGGCAGTGGAAAGCGCTACTACGGGGAATGAAACGCAGCTGGGTCATTCCACGCCAAACGTCCCAGCCATTTTGGCGACCATCTCAAATGTGTTCGAAAAAAATCGTGCTGATTTGCTGCATTGAAAACAATGAATTGCTTGAATATTCGGTGAGAAAAAAATTTTTGGTCGCGTGGGGGCCTTCCGAATTTCCCAGAATGTCGTCTGGGTGTTGCTTGTGAGAAAATTTATTCTAAGAGTTTAGTTTCTTATTTTTACACCAAACTTGGTTAACATATTTAGCGAAGGCCTATCTGTAAGGTGTTTGAAGCTCAATAATATTAGCACAATTTTTCTGCAATATACGCATCCAGGAATTTAGCCAAAATGTTCTATGCTTGCATTTTTTTCAGTGCACTATTGCGCCTTGTATGAATATCTGAGTCATTAAAACTTAGTTTACGAAAGGTAAATTTTCCACAAAAAATACTTTCAGAACCCCTCATGTTTATGAACATTAAAGAACAAAAACCCGAATTTCAGAAAATTGTCATTTTTGTCCACATTGAGACGCAATTTGCAACCTGTGGTGCTCCAATTAAAAATCAGCTTTATACCTCAATTGGAAGCAAATGAACAGTTCTTCCTACATCGCAAGTTTTATCATTACAATTTTTGTTTTAAGCCTTTGATGGTTTTCGCCGTACATGTGCGGCGGCACCTAACAGTGCCCAAATGGTTTTCACCGTACATGTACGGCACGGCCTTTATCTTTAAAACGCGCGCTCGTTTCGATCATTTCTCTCTCTTGGCGTGTGCTGCCACACTTCAGGAACACGTGGAATTTTTTTCATGCGCCGATGTTTCTCCGATGTTTTTTGTTTTGCTTCGCAAAGCGGCGCTCCGGCAACCGATTGCGCACCCGAGCGCGTTCGCGATCCGGCTGGTTTAAAACGCGCGCCTTTTTCTATCATTTTTCTTGCTTGGAATGTGCTGCCATGCATCGGAAAACTGTCATTTTTTTTTTATGCACCGGTGTCTCTCCGTTGTTGCTTTTTTTATGCTTCGCAAAATGGCACCGGCTATCGCTTGCGCATCTGAGCGCGCCCGCGGTGCGGCTGGTTTGAAACGCGCGCCTTTTTCAATCACTTCTCTTGCTTGACATGTGCTGCCACACTTCGGAACACGTGGAATTTTTTTTACGCGCCGATGTCTCTCTGTTGCTTTTTTGCTTTCCAAGACGGCGCGGCGGCTTTCACTTGCAAACCCGGAGGCGCGCATGTGGTGCGGCTGGTTTCGGTTTCGTCCTTCGTTGGTTATCGCTTCTCGCGCCCGCAAAGCTGATGGCTGTTTGGTTTCTAATCTCTCAAGGGGTGAGCGCTTGTGACTCTCTCGTTTATGGCTCCTCGGGGCGCGATTACATCTGTTTCGGGAGGCGCTAAATTACACAAACGCCGCCGCCGTGGTTGAGTTTCCTGTTTAGGGAACTCGGAAAAACTAACTCCGTCTCGTTGGCGATAAGGCGAAGGATTATTATAGCTTTTTCACTCGTTTTGTTTCCCTGACGGGCGCACAACCGCACAGTTATCTTCCGTGCGCTCAGTCACGCTGTTCGCCTAGGCTACGGAAGTGCTGGCCGGTTGCTCTGGTGCTAGGGAGTCGAGCGGCGATTCTTCCGATGTGGACTATTCCCCAAGAGCCGAATCTGATTCATTGGATGTCATTTCGTCAGACGAGGATTTATTTACGTGTTCAGGCTCGGGCGATGATGAAGGAGCGACATCTTGAAAGCGTGCGCGGTGAGACGGTCCGGATCGGATCAAAGGTGACTTTTCCCCTAGTGTTTAGTGTTAGAGGAAAAAACATTTTTTACCGGAAAAGTACCCTGGTGCACTTATTTTTGTATGTCTGTGAGCTATGTTTATTATAATGCATAATTTTTATTTATAAGAAATCGTAAAACTGTTTTTGTTTAGGATTTTGCTTGATGTTACTATGAATAAACCATGTGTATGTAACACCACAAAGGGATTTTTTTGTCACTTTACGGTCACGAAAAAAAAATTGGACAATTTTTTTCTTAAATAGAATGGTCTGAAGAATTTATTTCAGCAATAAAAAAAATTACACATTTTTGGCACGCATTTCGCGAAAAAATTCGACCCTGAAAGGGTTAAAGAAGAAAAGAATTTTGAAATTTCCCCCCTTGACGACAATAGGGAACTTCAACCAGGAAGCTGTCGTATGACCAAATGGGAAGATAGCTATCAATGGGAAATTTCAAAATTAATTTTCTTCCTTAAAACAAAAAATTGTTATGATAAAACTTGCGATATAGGAAGAACTGTTCATTTGCTTCCAATTGAGGTATAAAGCTGATTTTTAATTGGAGCACCCCGCGGTTCAAATTGCGTCACAATGTGGACAAAAATGACGATTTTCTGAAATTTGTGATTTTTTCCCGTAAAATTCAAGAAACTTCAAGGGTCTGAAAATAATTTTTGCGCAAAATATACCTTTCGTGGATTAAGTTTTAATGACTCAAATATTCATACAAGGCGCATTATTCTAACGAAAAAAATTCAAACATAGAACATTTCGGCTAAGTTCTTGGAGGCGTGTATGGAAGAAAACCGGCACTAATATTATTCAGCTTCAAGCACCTTACACAAACGCTTTTTCTTAATATGTAAACCAAATTTGGTGTAAAAACAACGATCGATACTCTTAGAATAAATTTTCTCACAAACAACACTTAGACGATATTCTGGGAAATTCGGCAGGCACCCACGTGACCAAAATTTTTTTTCTCCGTAATATCCTAGCAATTCACTGTTTTCAATGCAGAAAATCTGGCATGATTTTTTTTCGAATACATTTGAGATCGTCACCAAAGTGGCTGGGACGTTTGGCGTGGAATGACCCAGCTGGAAGTCCCCAAAATGGATTCAAAATTGGCGCATTTGCTCGAGGCTAAAAATGGGCTGCTTAGTCGGTGACGTACGCAGAGGCTTAATAGGAGGCTTAGGGTGAAAAAAACGTTGCTCAATAAGGAAATTGAGGCTTACGCCAAGGAGCTTGGCCGGCAACAATGGATGGAGAAGTGTAATGAGACGGATAGCCGAATGCGTAGGGGTAGTAGGTTAAGGCTGCTCAAGAGTCTCCTTAATGACAAGGCGCCGAAGGGGGGCGGCTTGTCTGGCGACGGATGGGATCATTAGGAAAGCAGTTGCATATGGGAATCACGGCGCGGATAGCCCATGACCTTGCCACACAGTACCTGCCTCATAGGAGGGGAAATGTGACTGGGGATCGGGTGTTGAGCGAATATGGGCGTACGGACAGGCCGGAGCTTGATGCGCCTTTCACGGTGTCAGAAATTGGGCATATTCCGTTTAACCTTAATGGTAGATCCGCTGCGGGTCTGGGCGGGATCACAGATAGGCCGATAAGGCGATTGAGATTATTACGAAAGAGAATAATGTCGTCTGGGCCACTGGGCAAGTGCCGATAGAGTGGCGTACTGCCATGGTGGTCCTCATCCCTGAGCCTGGTTATACCTCCGCATGTAGCCAACCTGCGTCCGACTTCACTAACGTCGTGTCTGGGCAAAGTTGCAGAGCATGCGATTCATAATCGGGTCACGGAATATGTAGAGCAACATGAACTCTTCAGACACAATCTGCGCTGTCTACACAGGATGCCCTTCTCCTCACTCAGCGGGCCGTTCTGGATAATCCTACGCGTGATGTCAAGGGATCTGGCGTTGGATCTTGCTAAGGTGTTTGATACGGTTGCTTATGAGCACATACTGAGGCAGATCTCTTTGCTGAGTTTGGGACGTAAATTTTATCGGTTCACGCAATCTTTTCTTGCGGGGCGGAGAGTACGTCTTAGGTTTGGCTCGGTTTTGAGGGACGAGTACGAATTGGGAAAGAGGGGCGAGCCGCAAGGGCTCGGTCTTGTCCCCTTTACTCTTTAATATTGCTCTGCACAGGCTGTCTGAACTGCCAGCGGGGGGTGCCTGGCATTGGGCATGCATATAAGCGGACAATATTACCGTGTGCTGTAAGGGTGGCTCTCTGGCCACGCTTGAAGAAGTCCCTGTAGGAGGCGCTGGACGTCACTAAGCATTTTCTTAAGGGTACAGGCGTCGTGCTCTCTCCGAAGAAGTCGGAGCTCTTACTCTTTCGGAAGGCGCGACAGGGCATGCGGAACCTTGAGCTTTTGGATTCCCTTCCGGTGTGGCTGTGGTCTCGGGAAGGGACGACTGTTCCTAGAGTGGATTCTGTGAGGATCCTGGGTCGGTGGATTGACGTGTGAGGCTGTAACGGATGAGCCATTGAGCGAATGGGGCGTCAGGCGAGCAACATCTTGCGCCTGTTCTCTCGGATTACGAGTAAGCGTGGTGGTTTGAGAGAGGACCTATTACTAAGGGTTTTTTTATGCTTTCTTTATTGGTCAGGTTAATTATACGGTTCCATATTTGCAATGGACTGGGACAGAGAAGAAGATTGATAAGCTCATCAGGGTCGTGCTCAAGAGGATTCTGGGAATTCCGCATTCGACTAGCACTGATCGGCTTCTGGAGCTGGATTTGCACAACACGGTTGATGAGCTGATTGAGGCGCACTTTGCGACGCAGGTGCTCGTCTGTCCAGCACTAAGGCTGGTTTGAGGATCTTGGATGAAGCTGGCATTGCGGCTCCTAGGGTAGAGGTGTCTGCCGCAGTTCAGCTTACACGTGACGAGCGGGAGGATATCAAGGTGGATCCTATTCCGCGCCAACACTCATCCGGGGCACCACGCAGGCCGTCGTGAGGCTCGCGCTCGGGCTATTCTTCGAAGTGTAGGTGCGCACAAAAGACAGGGACACAAGAAGGAACATAGATGGAAAGACGAAGCGCAAACCAACAAAAGTTTATTTCCATGAAATGTGACCTTATTTATACCAAAAAAACACTTATCGCGTATTACGAAGCAAAGTCAAAAAATAACACACACGTGCAGAACCAGTGAGATATGATATTTCTTTGGCTGATTACGAGATGGATGGTATGCTGATGCGTTTGTGTTTGAGACATGAGATAGTGCGAGATTCAATGATTAGACGTGTTCTTTCACTTTTGCTCTTTGCAATCACAATGCTAGTTTGAAATTCAGGTTTGCTACCACATTTTTCGCAATGAAGAGCCAGCCACCGGCCTGTTTTGTTTTTCACGTTGTACGCATGCTCGCGGCGGCGGTCGTTTATGCAGTGACCTGTTTGACCGATATACACGCGGTTACATGTCAGCGGAATGCGATACACAACCCCTTCTATGCAGTTTACATATCTGGCTTGATGTTTCTTTTTACATGATTTCTTTTCTTTGCAGTTAGGGTGCGTCATTTGCACACAGAAGCAAGTTTGGCTGGCGCAGAAAGCATAACCTTCACATCTGCTTTTTGAGCAATCTTTTTGATGTTGTGCGGCACTTTATGAATATAAGGGAATTACAACAAATTTTCTTTTATCCATCACCGGAGATGCGGGGGGGCATGTTCGAGGCAGAAGCTTTTACATTTCTAAGTAGCTTCTCAGCTACGGAAACGACCAGTTCACCAGGGTAACCTGCCTGTGATAAAGGCGCTGTTTGCTGAGCGAAGCTTTGAATCATTTCATGGGGGGCAGGATTTTTTCAGGGCATTTTTTAGACAAAGATTGGCAATTCCTCTTTTCACTAACTTCGAGTGCGCTGAGTTAAAAGGAAGAATTTGTTTATTCGCTCGGGGTTCATAGGCCCAGCAGACGTGGGTTTCTGAAAAGCCGAGTTTCACATCTAGAAAACGAATGCTTCCTCCGCTGGGAAGATCATTAGTGACGTGCAACGGGTCTAAGCATTTTTTCAACAAGTGCAAGAACATTTTTGGAACCTTGAGCAAAGCCTGCCGCGTCACACTCTAAAAGAAGCAAGTAGTCGCCAACGAATCTAAAAACCTTTACCACATTCGTGGAGGTAAGATCAGCAGCAAACGCATTGTCCAGTTCACATAAAGACAAATCACTTAGAATGGGGGGCTATGCATGAGCCTATGCAGATGCCTGCCTTTTGCAGAAAGCATCTGTCATTCCATTTTACCATGGTCGATTTCAAATAAAATTGGAGTGATTCTAAAAAATGGCTATTATAGATGCCTGATTCAGCTTGGAAAGCCATTTCGCCGAACTTTTCAATAGCTCGTTCAACGCAGCTTAGTAAACCACTGTGTGGTAAGCTGTAATATAGATCGGTGATGTCTACGGAAACACCTTTCAGGTTCTTGCCTGCGAATGAACTAATGAAGTTTATCACCTCCTTGGAGTTCCTAATGAGAAATGAGTCCTTGACCGGCAAGAGTTCTAGTTTTTCTTGTAAAAAGAGACCGAATGCCTTTTGCCAAGTGTCGCGTTCCGACACAATGACTCTAAATGGGGAGTCCGCTTTATGAGTTTTGATGGTAAAGAAAACTTCAAGATAATTTGGAACTCTTATCGACACTTTTCTTTAACTGCGTTAGGTTTAACCACGAGCATAGTTTCTTAGCTTGACTTTTCTGCATCTGGATTGAAATTCCTTCGCGCGGGTTGAAGGATTTCAAAATCGCTTGTCTGGCTTTTTCGCTGTAAGTGCCAGTAGTTAAAACTGCGAAACCGCCTTCTTTGTCTGCTTGCAGCACACACAGCGCATTATCGGTTAAATAACGTACGACGCGTTTAACTGGAAGCGGATTGTCCGTCTCGTCACACCGATTTAGAATGTCCACACCCTGCGAGATAGAGTTTTGGGATTCTTCGTCGGAGGCGAAATGGGAAACTTGCCTGACGTAGGAAAGCAGTACCGGTGGAGTTCTTTTTTCTTGTACGGCGAATTGCGGTCCAAGCGTTAGCACACTATGAACATCATCCGGCAGATTAACTTGTTCGGGAAAGTGCACGTTGCACTTCGGAGAAGAAGGTTCCTTCTTGCGAAGCTGGTTCCGTAGGTGCTTCAGCTGCAGCTTCCACAGAAATTCTGTGGCTCGGTCGGCGTAGCGCTGAAGTTCTCGCAAAGCCTTGTTTGGTCTCGGTAGCGGCGTCGTCTGGTTGACTTGTACAGACAGGAACTGCCTGTAAAACCTGGCTTGTCGATGTGTTTCTGATCTCAGGATCTTGCAGTCTCACACCATGCCCTGCCGATGGAGAGAACCCACCGAAGAGAGCTATAACATCTTCTGGCAGGATACGGTTCTTTATGCAAAATCCGAGGGTTCTTGCTCTGCATACCGTCGTGCCGATAAGTGCCGCAGTGGCATAAGGGTCACAAAAACGAAGAAAGGAAGGGCCCGATGAATTAGAAATGAACTTCGAGAGGGTTTCGACTTGGGCTTATTGGTGATGAATCACCAACCAGCCCAAGTCGAAACCCTCTTGAAGTGTAGGTAGCGATGCTAAAGCAGTGCTTTTTGTGGACGCTGCGGAGTACAGTACGCGGCGGGCCTTTTGGGTGTCGGTTGTTGATGGTAGAGGGCAGGTGGTGGTCCGGGCCTCATGTCTGTACATCAGCTCACAGTTGCGGAGGAGGTCGCCATTGCGTTAGCTCTTCAGGCAGGAGAGGTGCCTTGTGTGGTTTACTCGCATTCAAGATCGGTCGGTTCGGGCCTTCTCTGGAGGTTTGATTTCGCAGCAGGCGGCACGGCTCACTCGGAGTGGTCGCAGACAGGCGAGATGGGTTGGTGGTCAGCATATCTCTTGATTTCAAGCGCACCTTCAGGGCGTTGATGGCGTTAATCCTAATGCCAGCGCTCACACCCTTGCGCGTGAATGCACGAATCGTACGAGGGATGGTGAGGCGTCATTGACCTCAGAAAGCATCCTTTGACAACGTTCCATGAGATTACGTCTAGCTGCAAGCTGTGTAGGAGGCGTTTTCCCCTTCCTAATACTAGGCTCAACAGATCCCAGGGAATCACTTTTAGACTCCTACGGACGGGTACATATCTCTGCTTGCGAACGTATCGTAGGATAGAGCCGGACTTTCAAGAAGAGCGTCTTCGTTGTGGCCTCGAGAGTTGCTCGCTAACTCATATGCTCTGGCAGTGCCCCGCGAATGCGGGGCCGGATTTATGAGACGAGGACTAGTGGCGGCGGAGTTTACACAGCCGGACCTGGGTCTGCAACTACTGGCTGTCCGGAGCGCCCGGGCCATCGCGGAGGGTCTTCACCTTCCAGTGCCAACCTGCGTGGAGCCGCCGACTTGTTGAGGGGGTCCTAGGACTTCCTTAACTTAGTCCCTCTGGTCTTCCAATAAAGTTCTTTGTATGTATGTATGTAGACAGGGTCGGTCAAAGTGCAACGCAATGCGCGCGTCTACCTCCCTGCATGAGCGGGCGAATTGTGGCCGGGCTACACGGGGGACGCGTGGCCGCGTCTGTGTTTTGCGTGCCGCTAACGGTCAATAGGGAGTTTTTCGAATAGCGTACTCAAAGCTTGCGGGCGTTGCAGCGCATGCGTCATGCGCTAACCTCTTGCGGGCCCCCCGTTAAGTGACGGAAACTATTCGAAAACTCCCTATTAGGGAGTTTTCGAATAGCGTACGCAAAGCTTTGCGGTCCTTGCGGTCGCCCGCTATTTCCGTCACTTAACAAGGCCCTTAAGAGGTTAGCGTGTGACGCATGCGAAGTTGCGGCAAACGCAAACGCAAAGCTTTGCGTACGCTATTCGAAAACTCCCTAATGTCAGCGAACGTGGGGCGGGCCAGGGCGAGCAACGCAGCTCGCTCTGCTCAATGGATGGAGGCGGAAAGCTAGAGGACTGTGTACTGCGCAATGTCAGTGCACGTTAAAGAACACCAGATTGTCGAATTTTCCGGAGCCCTCCCCCTCCGGCGTCTCTCATAATCATATCGATGTTTTGGGAGGTAAGAGCTTAGATATTATCATTACACTTTTACATGTGTCATGTGTATGCGTATCGTAAAAAAAAATCACCGCCCAAGCACTCCGTACAAATGGTTAACCAGCGAAGCTGAAATGTGCGGCCCCAGTGTTTAGCAGTGGGTTCAAGCCGACGCTGCACTGAATCCTTCCACAATTATCATTGCCAGGTTGTGGTCGAACCACAGGCGGTCACAGACGTCGCAGCCGAAGCCAAAGTGCCGCTGGAGAAACTCTCGCCCAAAGCGGGCGTTCGCCCCGGCGAACGCGCTCCCGCAATCACGTCGACGGCCCGCAACGCCGTTTCTTCGGCGCGCCAGAGGGCGCGCCGTGGCTGGAAGCGTTTGACCTTGCAAGCGTCGTACCGAAGCTCGCGAGCCAATGGTGCGCGAGCTTGGGTACGACGCTCAGAGCGACGTAACTGATAGCACAGCCAATGGAGACCGCTCGTGACACAGATGCCGAACGGTTTTTCGTTTCTCCTAGCCATATACAGCTTTCGCTGTAAAACAGACGCGTGTGGGGAATTACAGCAGTTCTCTGTAAAGCATCAGCGTGTACAGTTTACTTTTCACAGCGCCATCCGAGTATCGGTCGAATTAGTGTTTGAGGCTATTAGGAATGCCCTCCCGTGTTGCCGCTCAAATTGCTTGCGATAGCATTCACTCTATAGGCACCATACAGTCGAGTTTTCCAGTGTGACATCAGCGCCAGAACGCTCAGACTAGCGGATTAAAAAAAATGTCCCCCACCTCCCCGAAGGGAATCGTGAGGAAATGCGGATGCATTTTGCGCGCGCTTCACTCCATTTATATATGATGGTTGTGGTTCGAAGAAGGAAAAGGCGCCTAATTTCTGCAGCCCGGTCGGGAGCACGGCGCAGCGCCTGTTTTTTTTTCTTTTTTTTATCGCGGTAGCTCCGCTGAGCTCAAGCGATGCGAGCGCCCTCACGCGCCAGAGCGCGCTCATCCTCTCCACTTTGCTAGGGGCGAGGATAAGCGCGCGCGCCCGCAGCTTTTGCTATGGGAGAGAGAGTGAGAGCGGAGAGATAACACCTGCCGGCGCGCGGACACCTCCTCAACCTATCCTCCTCCCCGCGGACAACGCCGGACAACGCCGGACAACGCCGCCTGACATAGCCCGACTAAGAAATGCATTCGCATTTAAAAAAGAATATTGAGACGGGGTGGGTCAAAATGGATCGCGATTCCCGCGTGACCCTCGTTGCATGAGTGTGCGGATTCTGGCCGGGCTACAGGGGGGACGCGTGCGGCCGTCTGCTTTCTGCGTGCCCATAACACCCATAACGGCCAATGTCAGCCAACTTGGGATAAGCAAGTATGAGCAACGCAGCTCCCTCTGGTCACTGGACACCATAGAGTTTCCTATAAGTACACTAGAGGGAACTCTGGCGCTAGTGTCTATGAGAGCAGCAACGCATGGCGCTTCAGCCTGCATGGTAATGATGGGTAGTTCACGGATTTGTCTAAACTTCGTTCTTTCGGCTCCGTTTGGCTTCTCGTGGCCTGAAGCCACTTTGTCGCAACACGAAAATCATCAAATGTTGAGCAGTTCCACTTCGCCATCTCAAGCTTTTAGGCTCACCAATTCAAATCGGTTCGCGAAGCTCACAATGATCCATTCATTCATCCGAAACAATCGCGAAAACACAAGAATAAACGTAGCCACAAGTGTGTTCGAAACCGCAAGCTCGAAGATTAGGCAAATCCGTGTACTACCCATCATTGCCTACGGTGAATGAACGATCGCAGCGCCAGAGTTCCCTGTAGTTAATTTTGGGAAACTTTATGGTGGACGGTGCCTATAGACCTTATGCAAAATCTGCTGCCATCTAGCGGCCGCCTTACGCGTTTCCGCCATGTTGAAGGCTAGGCGCTCTCTGCATGTGCACACACGGAGCGTACGCGTCGACGTGTGGCGGCTGATAGGAGCGGCTATTCCGAGATATTTTCGTGTGCTGTGTTGCTCAGATTGAGGAAATTGGGATGTTGAAAAAACAGGTTTGCAGGAAAATAACCTCCATGTTATTAGATTTCTTCGCGGCCGACGAGGAGCGGCAGATCGTTCCGTTGCTCCGGCTGCTGCTTACGACTGACGCCGTGTTTACGTTCGCCGTTCCTTAATAGATGCGGTATGCGAGAGCATCGGTACTCATCACAGAACACTTTCATGTCATGCCGGAACGACAGTTTTCGTGGCGCGTGCTTGCAGACACAGACAAACCGGCTTCGTGTACGAACTTCACAGCTGCATCGATCTCTTGGCTACTCGGGCGTGCCTGCGCTGCTGTTGACAGCCTTGCTGGGTTTATTACATTGCGATAACAATTAATATTAGACAGCTACTCGTGCGCGTAATCAATTCTCAGCGAACGGACCAGAAATTTATTTCGAGGGGGGGGGGACCCGCATTTGATCCGAGGTGTGGTCCGGGGACCGGGCAGGTAAGTGTTGTCGAGTGTCATTTTGTGCTTTGTATTCCATGGCACAAAAGAAAAAAAATTCGGGAAAGGGCACGGGCCCGGTGTGCCACCCCTGGCCACGCTATTGGCTGGTGCGTGTTCGTAGTTTGTTTTCGATTGGGAAGTTTAACAAGCTAGCGCTTGGTGACATGCTTTGCGCGCGTATTGTCTTACTCCGCGTATAGTTCAAGCATTTGATGCGCTATCACTGCCAATAAATAGAGAGGGGCGGCCAGGATGGCCTTACCGTACCCCCTTGCTTTTTTTTTTATACCCCAAGAAGAGCACATATCAGGTTCTCACAAAAGCTGATCCCCGCTCGGAAAAATCCCGCATCCACCACTGTGAGTTTAAAAAAAGTTAACAGATGCTTGTGTGTGGCACTTTTCGTATGAAAATCTGAAGAAAGGCTGTTCCGGCAGATGTGTTAGATTAGACCGTGGGTGGGCTACCATTGGTTACGCGCTGAGGTAGTTTCGCAAGCGTTCAGTCGGCGACGCAAAACTGTCTTGCTGGAACGGGTCGAAATTGTAAGGCACCAGTAGGCCCCGAAAGCGACGATGGGAACGCGAATATTCTTGGCGTATCGTGATATTTATGAGCATAATTTCGAACGGATATTCAATTAAAATACCAACTAATCAGCACCTACTTCTTAGAGCGAATAACACTTTTCATCTTCCCTTTTCACGTGCGTGAAGGCGGAAATCTTTTATATTTTAATCGTGCGACAATTATATACATAAGATATACGATGGTGACTACAGCAGCAAAATATTTCTTGTTTCTAAAATATAAAAAAGGGACAAAGTTTTATTTAATATTAAATGCCCTATACATCAGGCCGACGTAGACTCTCTTATGAAATATACTTTGAAATCGATCAGCAGCACTTTTTTACCGTCATCGCTGTGCCTCGCCTTGTAGCGCGGTAAAGCCTCCTACCAACTATCCTACACTACACTCATGATATTCACATAGCCACGAACTCTTTATTCGCTACACTTAAAACACAGACAAAACTTATAACCTAGCGCATGGCTTCATTCTCAACGACAAGCTTGTACAATGCCGGTAACGTGTACAGGCCCTTACACACTCATCTGACGTTTTTGTGCCCCGATTGCCCACTCTCAAAGCAGATACAAACAAGAAGCTATAGCAGCGACAGCAATTCGATTCGGACGCAAGCCTCCAACATGGCGCCGAAGTGGTAGCTTCGCGAGACCTCCGACAGATGGCAGCAATTTTGCATAAGGTCTATAGTAGTGTGACCTACATAAATGAAGTTCTTTAGAAGATGCACATCGTTACATATGGCCTTGTTACATTCTGTATAGCACATGCGTTATCCTGTCCCGCAAACCCTGTTAATGGTTTTGCAAAAAATGGAACTATTCATTCGTTTTATGTTTTGTTCTTGTTAAGAACTGTTGCTATTTCGTTACCATGTGTTTGACCGATACAACTTAAGAAGCCTGTTGGTGACATGGTCTCTATTTTAGAACTATTTTTGCGTTATGCTTCCTATTGTCATGCTACTTTACCGTTATTTTTTGTTGTGTTCTGCACAATTTAGCTATTGTTTACTATTTTATTTCCTATTTTTGTTATTCTATCACTGCTCCTTCCCTCATGTATGAGTGGATGGACCTCAGTCATGCTGAGCTAATCTACAATTAGACCTTTCAACTCAGTCGGTGTATGTCTAAATTGTTCCAATTAAAAAGCTAGCAAGCAGGTGTCGACCAGAAGGCGCCCAATGACCGGCGCTTAACTAGGTTAAATACTGCTGTACCTACAGTTAAGGGGCTGTAAAAGGCCCATTCCTGAACAGAAAGTCATATGAAACGAATTTTGTCTTTTGCTTGGACAGTGTAATATCCGCAATTAGCCAAGCAGTTCATACAATCTTTGTGAATTTTGCAGCACATAAAAGGCCTCGAAAGTGATATCGACCTGTTATTTCTGGGTCCAATCTACACAAGAAGCAGCAGTATCTGTCCCATCAACCCCGCAAAAAGAGTCGGCTTCTTCAACGTGAGTGATGACTCCTGTAGACTAGCCTGCGCAATATTGCATATATCTATTGTGTACCGTGGATATCGCCGCCTTGTAAAATCGAAACTACAAGCTTCCTGGTGACACTTGCTCAAAATGATTCTTTTGTATCGCAAATAGGCAATTTTAGTGACATCAATAATTTCATCCAAACAACTTCTGCACTAGCCAGGCGCTTTCGTGTTACATTTTACATTGGTTGCATGGTTGCATTGGTTGCAATAGTTGCTCTTTGAAGGAGCTACCCGCATGCCATCACGACAATAAAATTTTACTTTGAGTATCCTCGCGTAGATGAAAAACATTCCAGTTTATAGTGTCTTATCAACAAAAGATTGATTCGATTCGCTGTGCAATAAATTTCCAGAAAATCTAGCCAACCGAGAGCTAAAAAAAAAGCTTCAGCGTTCTGTTTGGTACTTCCGCATGATCTGCAATGCAGATTCTCACTTCACCACAAGGCAAACTGGAGAGTTGATGAGATGCAATTAATCTCCGGGCCTTGTTTTTTTTTTTTTTGTAATGCATGAAAATAAACCAGTGGTTCTATTCAGTAATTTCTACAGCAGACGGCACTTTAGGGAAACCTCATTTTCTGCCGCACGCAATTATTTTCTTCTGGTATACAAAAGTCTGTTCGGGACCCCAGGCAAAATGTTTTTTCGCTGTTCGACGATATCACGCAACCCTAACATATAGGCGAAGGAACCATCTATAAAGATTACTTTTATGCCCACGCTACTTATGTCATTTCAGGTGACTTCTTGCACCAGAACCGGTCTTTGATTTTTTTTGAGCGGCAACCACGCCGCATTTTAGGCATTCTTTGCTAACGCACTGTGCTTACATCGGAGTATTGCGCGTTCGTCGCGCGTACGCAAAATCGGCGTTCCGCGGCGCGTCTTTGTCGGTGAGCATCTCTTCGCTGTCCAGTTGCTAGTGTTATGCGCGTTCCTGCGAGTGTTTCCGCGTCTGTGAGGTTTGAACTTGTGAAACTAACGACGCTGACATGCCGTGCAAATGCTATGTACCGCGATGCCGCGACAGCTTCACCGGGGACACTATGGTGCATGTGCTGAACTTTCCGAGGGTGGACACGCACAGAAACGCTTGGATACGCTCTACGCCACAGGAATACCTCTCGGTCACCGAGAATACTACGGTGTAAGCCTGCAGAGAACCGTGCCGTCTACCTCCACTGACCAGCATTGGGAATGTGTACGCAAGCAAGTAGAGGCATTACATCCCAGCTGCAAGTTAGGAGCAAGATTCTGTCGTAGATGCAGGACGTCATTCCCGTCCTGGTCTATGTAGCAGGATATGCAGTGTACAGTGGCCTGAAAAAGTGGAATTGCACGCAATGCGGAGACGCGCGGACTCTCGATAAGACGGCCACTGTCCTTGCCGCTCATGAATGCGAAGATGTCAGGAAGCAGTTCAACCGAGGAGGTCTAGTCTACCCATCGATAGCACTGATGCTCACAGCCACGTTGTCCTAGAGGAGCTCTCTACGTAACCAGAACTGATACCAATGGCCAAATAACATCAGATCGAAGACAAAGCTGACAATGCAACTGCTGGGTAACGAAAAGTAATCCGAGTTCGACGCCTAGGATAACCGCCACTTGAGCGAAAAAAGTGTTAATACACATCCTGCGGTGCAGACGAACGTTTTGCTGAAGAAATTTTGTGGCAAGCTAAATGACAAACTTCTCGACACCGCGTGTAAGTCAAAATCAAGGAGAGCCACAACTCTCCCGAAGAAATAGGTGTATTGCTCTTGATATAGCGCAGCAACAACACGAAACTGAATTGTATCAATAAATGTTTCGCTACCGAAATAGTCTTGCCGTCAGATTTCTTTCAAACTACATCCATGCTCGTTCTTGCGAGAAAAAAAAAGAAAAGTTTCCGCACGGGACCGCTCTTGCACAGCGCTCCGTATTTTTGCCGATCCGCCCTAGGGAGCCTTCATGTGCGCGCACCTCTACACGCAGGCGCGCACATGAAGGCTCCCTAATCCGCCCCCCTCGTGTAGCGTCACGTCATTTTTGCAAGCACACTTATCTCCAGCCACACCTCCAATGTACAAGGAAGCCATATGGGGCTTATGAAAGAAGAAATAAAGAAAAGGTTTTGCATTGTATATGATGATTACATGCCGGCTATCCAGCAGGTTAGGCTATTGTGGCAAAGAAAGCTGCAGATAACGTAAGATGCGAGAAATTTCTTGGTTGCTCACTTTGGGACACCGAGGGCTGTAGAAGTGTTTCTGAAGTGCACAAAAAACTTGCCCTCGCCTCCGCTTATTTTTGAGGCTCATATGACAATACCTGGAAACCCACTTTCATCACGCGGTGAGGGGACGTGTGTTTGGCACTGCAGCGGAACGCCAGGTGAACTCTAGGATTAGCAGTGAACAGTTAGTGAGTCTTAGTTTCCTGACTGCAGCAAAAAGTTCCGAAGCTTGGATAGCGCGTAAAAGCTAGACAATACGTGCATAATTAGCGCTAAACGGACTACTAACCTTTAAAATAAATAAATTTAGCAAATAATCTGTTTATGCAGTCCCTGCTTGTGTAGATCATGTGATATCTTATGTTGTAGGCACCCTCTACTGACCACAGGGCGCGACGTAGCTCTCATTTACCGTCTCAGTATCGCCGGCATCGGCCTCAAGAGATACCTTGGAAAATGAGACGTTCGCAGAACACATGGACGAACTCAAGCGTGTCGCTCGTATGCACATTTTCAATGAAGGCTCACTGGGTGCCGTCAGAATCCTCTCTGTATTACCAATATATGCCCCGTCCAACCACAACCCCCACCGTCCTCCTAGTGCGATGCTGGGCCAGAATTGGCTGCTACTCGCTAGGTTGTGTGCTGTGTGTCCCTGCCCTCCTGTCGAATGTCGAAAACAACTGTCGGTGAAACTTGAAAAAAAAAATCGTGTGCAAGCTTTCGCGATGGCCATCTGATGACGCTGACGCTGAGTGCTAGCAACGGTTAGCGGGCGTGAATTTCCTAAAGGAAACATTTTGTGCGACCGCTTCGTTTTCTGTGATTCAGGCAGTGGGGCAAATAATCACATGGACGGTGAGAGCAAACCGGTGATGAGCGCTGACTAACAACACAGGGTTCGTTGCATGTTATCACATATAACGGGTGTCCCAGCTAACTCTTAACATGAGAGGATGTAAGAATGGGCTTGTTGGTGGTGATGCATGGTGAAACTTTAGGCGCACGAAAGAACACGGACGAAGGTGCTCGATACTTGCAGTGAGCCGCTGCAGCACAAAGGAGGACGCTCGAAAAGAACGAATAGGTATACACAGGATAAGTGTGAACTAGCAACTGTCACAGTTGTTACGTATTTGTATTTGAGCAACGCGCTGCAAGTGTCCACAATGCAGATCCCGACGCTGTTTGATATTTCTTTTCCTTTTAAACTGCGGCACGTGGAATGACCCCTCTGCGTCTCCTGCCACGCGGTGGCGTCTGTCGCCAAGTGTCCCCGTGTTCTTTCTTTTTTTTTCCTACGTCATGAGTGGGTACAGAAGGGGCCCACTTTTTCGTGCGCGTCTCAAGGGCAGTTTCAAATTGAAAGAAAATGAGCTTTGCGTGATAGAAAACACGCTCAAGCTCCTCCGAGATCTGCATACCGTGAGCGGTAAATGGTGCATATAAAAAATTGCGGGACCCTTAAGCTTCGCCTTTAAGATTTGAACGCGATAGCGATATCCTGTCCCTAGTGCATACTTCAATCACTTAGTGCATACTATGTAATGGATAGCATGCTTAAACCACGAGCAATTATGCGCGGCAAATGCGGGAAATGTTTTCGAACTTGCTATGCACCCACTACGTGGTCTTATACCCCTGTCACACGGCCACCACCGAACTCCATTTATCTCGTTCGTCGTTTCGTTGAGGGAGATGCGGTTCGTGTCACACGGTCTGCATTTCGCCGAGGAAGTCAAATCGAGCGTTTGCAGAATGGAGTCCGGTAACGACCATTTGGGCTCGATGAAGTACTCTCGTTCCCAGATAGTGACTGCTACGAAGAAAATCGCGTTAACAAAATCGTCTCAATGAGCTAAATTATAAATTTGAACACTATACTTCTGTTAGGCGTAGCATTACACACCACGTAGTGTAAGTTTTAATCCTATTTATAAGGACATCAGTGAACTGACGCAACGTAGGAGCAACAAGAAATGAACTGTTTATTGCTTGGCACTTGCTCCTTTTATAGACTGAAAACCACGTGAATCTCGACGCGAGCTGTGGTCGAGTTCATCGTCACTTGCGAACAAGTGATAAGGAAATAGTGCGGGTGAGTGCAGTTTTATCGACGACGCTGCATCTCTTCCCTGTTCAAAAGCCCAGTCGCTCTGGAGGGCGTCTTGTTCGCGTTGAATGAAGGAGTAGAGTTGGGACTGCTTCCGGCGCCCATGTTTCTTGCGTCGAGACGGGTGACTGAGGGGTCGCTGGACTGGAGTTCGGCCTTGCACTTGCTTCTCGAGCATCTGCCTCCTGCTGAGTTTCCGCTGAACTGGAGCCGATCCTCGATGCAGTCTTTTCCGGTGTGTTTGACGCCAGCCGTGCCCTCAGCTGATCGACATGCCGGCGTTGTGTTCCCAGCGTTGTCTCCACCTTCACCATTCGATTACCCTCCGTTGCTATTACCGTCCCTGGCAGCCATTTCTGCCCTTGTTGGAATTGGCGGGACCAGATGGGCTTTCCGGGTGGGAAAAGTGGTGGCGTTTTCACTGGCGAAGGTTGTTCCCGGGTCGGCTCGATCTCTGCAGGCACTTCGCCTGCTGGGAAGTGGGCGGACAACCTTGTCCGGAGCTCGAATCCCAGCAGAAGTTGTGCTGGTGATTTGCCACTCTCAAGGGGCGTAGATCTGTAACGGGAAAAAAACGAGACAATTTTTTTTTTGCAATGTGCCGCGCTTGTTTTTCTTGAGGCCCTCTTTTATTGTTCGCACCACCCGCTCCGCTAGTCGATTTGATTGTGGGTGGTATGGCGCCGTCCTGACACGGCGTATGCTATTTTCATGCATGAACTTTGCCATCGTTGCGCTCGAAAACTGGGGGGCCGTTGTCAGACACCACACAGTGCGGGATACCAAAACGAGCGAAACTTTCCCTAAGCAAGTGAATAGTTGAGTCTGTGGTAACTGTTTTCAGTGGCGTTGCCTCTATGCACTTTGTTTCTGCGTCAACTAGGACAAAAATTAGGTACCCACCAACAGGGCCTGCAAAATCCATGTGGACTCGATACCACCGCTTTCCTGTCTTAGGCCACGGTGATGGCACTTGCGCCGCAGGCATGGACCAGCTTTGTACACATTGAGGACAGTTTTGCACCAACCTTTCAATGTCTATGTCTAATCCATGGTACCAGAACAGCGTCCGAGCAAGCCTCTTCATTGCCGCGACACCTGGGTGCGTATCGTGCAGCTCGTTGAGTAGGCACTGCCGAGCTGCCTCTGGCACGATCACACGATGACCCCATTAAACGAGGCTATGGCTCACGACGAGCTCATGTCGGCGGGTGAAGTACGGCTGCAGGTGTTGCTGTTGCCCCGTAAGATGCGTTGGCCAGCCCTGCTCGATCCACTCCCGAATTTGGCGACATGCATTTCTGTACAATACTTAGTCTTCCGACTAAAAATTATCATGGTATGAGTTACATTTTTTTTTCTTGCTATTGGTGAATTGATGTTTACTTTAGCGTTATATCTTGAAGTGTGTGTTTCGACAAGTCTCTTACTTTTTTGAATTAGATTTACTTTTTGTAAAATGTATCTTTTTCTTTCCACTGCATCTCAGCAAATGTATGGGTGGACCTTAGTCAGGCAGAGGAAATCTGCCTTTAGTCCCTTCAACCTAGGCAATCTTTTTGTTTGTCTGAATAAACAATGAATGAAATGAAATGAAATGAAAGTGTGCAGTCCTCCTGGGTCAAAGCAATCATTTGGTTAGAAGGAAGGGCACTTGCGTCCAAACCTTGCGTATACACCAGAACACAGCGAGTTCATTGTGTGTCGCCATACTTAGGCAGCACGTCGCGCCATCTGTCGCAAGCGCGGCGAAGCAACACCGTGAACTGCCAGTCTAGCAGACGCTCCGCAATTCAAACGCGAAACTTCGCAACCCGGCAGTAAGCATGTTCCGCGCTTTTCTTCTCCTGGAAATGTGTGCTGTTTTCTTGTGAAACGTCGAGAAGACCTTCCTCGTCAGTCCGGAATGTCTACAGCACGTGCATCGCAGAGTGCGGGAGCAACTTTATCAGGTACAGTCGCAATCTTTTTGAGAGTGAACACAGGAGCGCGTGGCTTTCTGTACTACTAGCGCCGTCAGGCGACATGGCACAGTATATGCGCGCATGCGCGAGAGGGTAGCTTCTCTTGGCGCGCATCACGTCATCGAAGTGCTCACGCGTCGTCTGCTAGCTCATTCCCGGCCTCGGTGGTGATCGTAATATGGCGGCAACTGAAATATGGATGCTTTCAGTTCAAACGGTGTGCTTCTTAAGCTTGGCGTGTCACCTAGTGTTCGTGTTTTCTTTTTCCCGTGCACTTGTATGGTCGTGCAACGAACAGGCAAAAACAAAAAGAAGAAAAAAAACATCCAAACTGGTATTTGGTGCACGTTTGAGAAAATATTGATACACTTAAGGAAGTAGTATCAGTAAACTGGAATAATTTTGCTTGATCTTATATTCGTATTTTATCGTGTGCCTTTTTGAAAAAAAACAATCCTGCCATTCTGGACGTTAGTGACGAGTACAGCACTGGCTGAAAGTTGTAATGAGCTCGAAGATTCTTCCTCTTTTTACGAGCGGGTATACTTAGAGCTCGTCCGCAGTCGCCGCGTGAACAGGGTGTCGCACCATGGCTGCTCTTATGTATATTTCAATATATTTTCACAAATGTTCACACCGGCCAGCAGAGCACTGTGACCCTACCATTTCCTATGTGCTCGTTCAGAACTCTTGCATTATGTACCGGCGCTAGGCCATGCGGGAACTCAAAATGTGCGTCGGGGAAAGCGCCTAGCTACAGAACAACAATAATCTTGGGGACGCCAGCCAAATATAACGTACATTCAGGTTTATTCGTGCATCGTGTGGAACGTAATTGCAAGATCAATACTCTTGCCATATTAAAGCACATGGCTTCCCTACTGCAGTACGCGTGAAGCAGACGATACGCGCTAGCTTGCCTGACGCAATGCGCGCGACGGTAGAATTCTCGCACGCCGAACTCACTGCGCATGTGCAATGCTTCTCGCTGCTGCCGCTTAACTGCGCTGGGAGCTCGGAAAGCCACGCGATCCCGTGTTCACTCTCAAAAAGATTGCGACTGTAAGTACTATCACGATGGAAAGAAACGTGAACAGCGGAAAGCGTGGCTTTCGACTCAGTCACACTGCGACATGCCTTGACCATCGCTAGGCAAAACTTGTGCTTTCAGCCGACGTCAACGTAGCGCTAGAATCCCGCTCCGGCTTGCGCTCATGCGCGGCATGTGTTTATCATTTGGCACTCAGAACACACACGCCGTGCGAAAGTGTTCGTCAGAGCAAGATTTTATAGCACTACGGTGACGCCGGCTGAAATCACAGATTGGCCTAGCGACAGTTAAGGCATGTCGCAGTTCGAATGAGTCGAGAGCCACGCTTCCCGCTGTTCACGTTTCTTTGCATCGCGATAGCACGCCGTTATATTTGTACTAAACGTGCGCAGTTTGCGCGCACGCGTGAGTCGTAATATCTGCTATTTTTGGCATGCGGCCTGCGAAAGAGCACGGCAATGATTTGGTGTCGCATACTACAGGTATACTGCACGCAGATTACTGCTGTAAAGCGAAATAACTGGCGTCACGCTTGAATACACGCAGTAAGTGTACTTACTCGTACACTTTTACTGGGCTCGTAGTTTTTCCTGTTGATTGCAATTATCCACTGGCGGCGGAGCTCGGCATTTTTCGTTGCGGATGGAAATTTGTGCAATATGAAAACACTGCACCGGCACGATTCCCATGTTGTGTTGTCATCTTGACAGACAGTCCTGAGTGATATCTTTCTCTTGCGCTGATTGTTTTCGCATCCAAAGACGGTGCAGTGGTGCCCTGATGACTTCTTGTAAGCGGAAGCGGCGTGAATAGGCGCTTTCTCGTATTTTAAGGTCCCAGACACGCCACTTGCCATGTAACAGATACACGCCTTGGCAGTTCAAAACAAACACGGCGTCTGGGTGCGAGAGTATGTCGCCGAGAGCCTAGGCGCCTGGGTGCGAGATAGGCGTGCTCTGGTCTATACAGTACATATTCCATGACATCTTCACTTCCGCGTTCCTGGTCTCCTGGCAAAGGCAAGCGACTGAGAGCGTCTGCATTACCGTTGTGTGTTCCCTTGCGGTATTATAGATTGTACTGACAACCTTATAGAAGAAGCGCCCAATGCTGAATTCGCGCTGCCGCCATCTGCGGGATGGGCTTGTTTTGGTGGAAAATCCCGGTGAGTGGCTTATGATCTGTCACCAACGTAAAACGGTTGCCCAGCAGGAAATCGCGGAACTTGCGAATGCCAAACACCAAGGCCAGCGCTTCTTTCTCTATTTGGGAATAATTGCGTTCTGCTGACGTAAGCGGTCTCGAATGAAATGCTATCGGGTGATCTGCGCCATCAATGCGGTGCGATAACACTGCACCTAAACCTTCTGATGAAGCATCACACTCCAGCCGCAGCTCTTTCTGCGGGTCGTAGTGAACCAGAAAATTTGCCCTTAACAAGGCACGCTTTCCTTCGTCGAAGCAAAGCGTGCCTGGTGCGTGTTGATGAAAGTCATCTTCTTCGCCTCTTCATCAAGCGGGAGCTGATTATAAGCATTTCGCCAATCCAGTGTAGTGAATACTTCTCCAACGTAAAGCGCGGCAAAAATGTCATCCACCTTAGGCAAAGGGTACTGCTCCAGGTGAGTGGCCGGATTCATGTTGAGCTTAAAATCGCCACACAGTCTGATGTCCCCATTTTTCTTCACCACTGGTACGACAGGAGCAGCCCATTCGGAAACGCTCACCGGCGACAGGATGCCTTGCAGCACGAGGCGGTCGATTTCTGCAGAGACTGCTTTGCGAAGCGCGAACGGCACCGGGCGGGCCTTCAAGAAGCGTGGCACCGCCCCTTCTTTCTTGTACAGCTTCACGGGCGGACCGTTGCAACAGCCAAGCCGATCTTCAAACAAGTCTGAGAACTCTTCTAGCAGCCCTTTTAAGCCATCTTCTGCCTGAAGCGCATAGACACTTGGTAGAGCCCTTTCTTCTAAAAGTGACACGCCAGCTTCACGGAAAGCTTGAATAGTGTTTCGGCCGCACAGTAGTGGTCCGTCACAATCGACTACCACGAGCGAACTGTCGACTCGAGTCTTGTCGTGTTCCACATTCATGGCGACTCTTCCGACCACTGGAAGAGGACCGAGGAAGCAAGATAGCCGAAGTGGTACTTTTTCTAGTCTAGGCCACTACTTACGGTTTCTTTTGAAGACGTTTTTTGGAATTGCGCTAACGGATGACCCCGTGTCGATCAGCATCCGCAGTGTCCTGCCACCCCAGACAAAGTTTCGTTCCATGGGCCGCGTTCTTGCCTGGTCAACGTTGTTCTGGGCGGATAGGGCGAAAAGCATTTCTTCCTTACTGTCCTCTCCCTCAGACAGCTCTCTGAGCGCGTACGATCCCTGCCGGCCACTGCGCCTGCGCTGGCACATCCTCGCCAAGTGTCCTCTAGTGCCGCAATTGCGGCACACCTTCCCGACATGCTGGCCTTCGTGTTCTGAGTGGTTTGAGCCGCACCTCCAGCACGAATGACGCGGTGCTCCTGTGTCGTACCCGCTGCCTCTCTTCTGTCCGCTGCTACGACGCCTTTGAACCAGGTGCACGTTACCCGCGTCGTTCTCGCCCTCCGTATCTTTCATAGAACGGACGTTACGGTCAGCTGTTTCTGGCGATATTGCGAATTCCTCAGCTTCCTGCACCGTCAGCTTTCTTTGGGTCTGCAGGAACCATCTGGCCTCGTCGTCCCGTATACCGCACACTATCCGGTCACGTAACATTCTGTCCAGAAAGTTGCCGAAGTTGCAGTCCTTTGCGAGAAGTCGCAAGTCCGCCACAAAATCTTTGACCGTCTCGTTGTCGCGTTGCAAGTCACGCACGAAAAATGCGTGACTTGCCGCAGCCTCGTTCACCCGCGGGCTGTAGTGTTCTTCTAACACCTTTGCGACTTCTTCGTATCTTAGGCGATGGTGTGTATATATAGCTCGCCGTTGTTACGCCGGCACAAGCTGCCTAATGGAGCGCGCTGCAGAGAGGGGTCGCTGGTTGGAATTCCCAGTCGGATGCTTCAGAATATTTTTTTAAATTTATTTTTATCTGCGGCTCTTTCATATATATACACACATATACATATCCGGGACATGACGGCGACGGCAAAAGTCTGCCGAGAGTGTCCATATAGTTGCTATCGCAATGAAACACTCAGTGCCACATGAGGCGCTCATTTTACAGCGAAAGCTGTTTTTGCGCCGTAGTTGTCCGCCACAAGGGCCGTTTTTGCGCCGTAGTTGTCCGCCACTGCCACCGCCGCCGGTGTCCGTAACCAGTATCACGCGAAATAAGAAAATAACTAAATAAATAAAAACCACCAAGGACAGAATGGGAATCGAACCCGGGCCTTCTGCGTGGCAGCCCAGCACTCTAGCACTGAGCTACGCCTGTGCTCAAAACTGCGTTGTAAACTGACCTGCAGGCTTCATGTCGGGTAAGGAATCATTATAACATGTGTAATAACGCGTTTTAGAACAATAAAGTAACAACCAGGCGTCACACAATGCGAATTGCGTAACGAATGGGTCGTTCAATGCTCCAACCCATTACAAAACCCACAGGCATAATTCTTCATCGTCGTCAGCCACATCATCAACAAAGTGCACATAATGCCTTACAAGTGCGTAGCGGGTACCGCGCTTTTACGAAGAAAGACGAATAATGGCACAGTGGACGCTTGCCCACTACATAAAAGTTATGATGAGGATGTAGATGCGGTCACTGACCAAGTCAAGGTGAAAAACGCAGAGACGTTTCGGAACCCATACGGGTTCCTTGTTCACACTAAACAGGCAAGAGCCGATGTCGCTTTTTTATGCTAAAATGTGACGTGATGAACGGGCGTAGCTGGCAGGTAGATTCCCATCTGCACTGTTGATAGTGTCCTCAGTCGTCTGGATAAAAACAGATTCCATCTCCGTTACTACGGCAAATTTGGTCATGGAGGTCATTGAACACAAGGTGCTCGCCGACTTTGTTCCCAAGCCCAAGATATTCGTCCGCTATGTGGACGACTGCTTCTGCATTGTCAGTAAGAGTGATGCCCCACGGCTACTGGGTCTTCTCAACTCTATAGAAGCCGCCATACAGTTTACCGCAGAATATGAGTGTGACAGCAGCCTTCCTTTCCTCGATGCCCAGGTGACTCGTACCGGAACGAGCCTTTCGTTTGCTGTGCACAAGAAAGCGACGTATACCGGACACTACCTGAATGTCAATTCGTGCCACCCAGCCTGCCACAAGCAATCTGTTGTTTCTTCCTTGGTGACGCGGGCAACACGAATATGCTCAAGTGACGATGCAATGAGGAAAGAGCTTCAAACAATACATCGAGAACTATTGACGAACGGGTATCCGAATAAGTTTATTAAGAATGTTGAAGATCGTGTCCTCCATCCTAAGCCGTCCCAGGGCAGGTCGTTTCGAAGACGCGCCGGCGTCCCATATATTCCTGGGGTCAGCGAAGCCCTAAGCCGTATCTTTTCAAGATATGACCTTCGCGTTGCGCACATGCCGGCCAACAAGCTCAGGAATCAGCTTGTAAACGTGAAGGATCGCCTAGAGAGCAAGCGATATCCCGGTGTTGTGTATAAGGTGCCATGCGGAGACTGCACTGCAGTTACATCGGCGAAACTGGCAACTTCACCAGGAAATTAAAGGAGCATCAAAGGGACGTGAGCAACAACAAGAAAGCATCAAACGCCTTGGCTGAGCACGCCGATAATCGCGGTCATTTCATCGATTGGGACAACGCCGCTATAATAGCCAAAGAAAAGAATTCGACCACGAGACTACTTTTGGAATCTGTTTTTATCCAGACGACTGAGGACACTATCAAGAGGACAGATGGGAATCTACCTGCCAGCTACGCCCGTTCATTACGTCACATTTTAGCATAAAAAAGCGACATCGGTTCTTGCCTGTTTAGTGTGAACAAGGAACCCGTATGGGTTCCGAAACGTCTCTGTGTTTTTCACCTTGACTTGGTCAGTGACCGCATCTACATCCTCATCATGATACCTGACCAGACGAACTTTCGTCGAACTCTTGACTAAAAGTTATGATGATTTATGGCGTAGTGGGTACATGCAAGGGTGTTTGTAGTAGTTGTCCCAAGAGTGTTTAAAAAAGGCTCTAGAAAGGCCGCCCTTCTAGCTTTCGCTGTGACTGTGCTGCGTTTTCCGCCCAGGCCTGGCGTTTTTTAACACGAAAGTGTTTTATGCCGGGGTCCACCAAGATTTCAGTGACGTATTTCCGTCACGGAAATGACGTCGAAAAATACACATGATCAGAAGACAAAGAAAAATAGTTCCGTCACCAGGAGTCGAACCTACGACCTCTTGGTCCGCAAGATGAGATGCTGGGCACGCTATCCACTGCGCCACGGTCACATACTTTGTAGGCATTACAAATGCGCCTTTTATATCTACCACTGTCCTCTCGCAGTGCTCTTGCTAAAGTGAAGTAATGCATCATAACTGTGAAAGCCACGATTAGTTTCTTCAGAGCGTCGTTTCTACGCATCCGTCTCATTCAGCGCGTTTCGAATAGGAAAAGTGCAATTTTGTCGGCGCATTAACACACTCCCAGGTGGCGACCTTACCCCCCAGCGTTCGCGTCGCTCATAGCATCTATCTATACCAAAGGTAGCTCTGTGACGCGCGAGTGCTTAGCGTGGCCGTAACTCCAAACTCGTCCCGCGAAAAATCGCAGCCGTCGAACGGGGAAGACACGACGCGCGTTGCGTTTCCCTCTGGTCGAGCAGTGGTGTTCAATAACTTTAACATGCCGCGAGTAGGCGACCTTAGCTCAAAGTTGGCGTCCGATCAGTGACGCTCTTCTAGCTGTCACACCGCTTTCTCTGATTCCACTCTCACCGTACAGCTACCGCAAGCATATGTGACCACAGGGGTTTGTTTATTCATTGCTCAGAGACGTTAGTCGTCGGGATACAGGTGTACCACCAAGCGTCAACGTGGATGCATGCACGTTAAACGGTGGTATAACTGTCAAATAACAATAGACATTGTGCAAACTTTTTTGCATCAATGTGCAGAAAACATTCAACACTTCTGCAATGACACGTTTCACTTTCGTGTTATACCGATTCCTATTACAGAGGGATCAACCATGTTTTTTTTTGCAATCCTTTCTGCTATACATCCTTCCTTGTGTCTTCCCTCTTTCTAATGTGGAAAAGAGGATGATAGATGCGCGCGGTGTAACGGAGAATGATACAAGCCTTCGTAATGGAGAAGGGAAGGCGTGTAGGTGAATCGGGCGTCTCTTCGTGTAGTCAACCAGCAGATGAGGTTTTAAATGCGAAGCATTTCTTAGCGAACTTCAGCGACTTTGAGCGTATCTATCTATCTATCTATCTATCTATCTATCTATCTATCTATCTATCTATCTATCTATCTATCTATCTATCTATCTATCTATCTATCTATCTATCTATCTATCTAGCCACCTACGACTTGTGCTCTCCTGGCCATATCGTTAATGGGATTTATACCAAATTTGGTATGGCATAACATGACTGAATCACGAACATAATTCGCTGGTCATATCATGAAAATCATGATTAACTTGTCATGAAAAGTATGATTTACATGCCACGCTCATGGTGAGCTCGCGGCTCTTTCGTTAGCTTGATATACACCAAACTTGGTATTGAGTGACCTGACTGTATGACGAACATAAATGACAAGTGGTAATATGGAAATCATGACTTGCGATGTGCGACATCACTTGCATGCCACGCTCATGGCGTGCTCGCGGCCGTTTCGTTAGCTTGAGATACACCAAATTTCGTATTGAGTGATCTGACTGTATAACGAACATAAGTGGCAGGTGGTAACATGAAAATCTTGACATGCATGTCATCTACAACGCCATTTACACGCCACGCTCATGGTGCGCTTGCGTCCAGTTCGCTAGTTTGATATACACCAAAATTGGTATTGCGCGACGTGACTGTATGACGAACATAAATGAGAGGTCCTAACATGTAAAACATGACATGCAAATTATGTAAAGCATGATTTGCTCCTTCCTTGCTTCGCATTACATCGATTCCCACAGTGCGTGGGATCTGCCGGATTTTTTAGTCAACACAGCGCTAGCTGCGCGGCCAGTGTTCGGTGTACCGACCAGTTCAAAAGGCGCGCTCCGCATTTTAGAGGTCGCCTGCATTCTCCAAAATATAGGTAATGCTATGCGCTTGTTCACTGTTGGCGTTGCTCATAACGGCAGCTTTGTGAAAGTCACTATTCGTGATAATCGGGCTTCGTCTATTCATGCTTAACTGTGCCTACGTGGCATCAAGATTCAGTTTATATAATAAAGAAAACGTTTACTGTTATATACAGGGATAGTCAGAAAATGAATTTTTAAGTCATAATTGTCTAATGTATCGGTATTACCATCAATGTTCTGCCTTTAGGGCGAAGCTGTAAGCTTTCTTTTTTTTTTTGCTGCTATTTCTATATTCTTAAGGGGCCTCTTGTCATCGTAGATAGCTTCTATGTAGTCTTGAAAATGTTATTCTCTTGTGGAGCTGCTCCCTGACATACTTCCTAACGGGGCTGGTCGGTGAAGCATCTTGAAAGGAACGATGCAATTTTAGACACTTCGAAAGGCGCTCTTGTTGTAGTTTCACTTTCGTGGTGTCTGAAATTGTGCCTTTCTTGTCATGACTATCCCTAACCAACGGCGCAGTTTTTAACTGTGTACACCTTCATTCGACACCTGCAGGACGTAACCGCCAAGGTTATGCTACCACGAGAACGCGTGTGCTCCAGCTTTACTCTGCTGCTCCGTCACCGCAACGCCCGGGGTCAGCCTGCCAGAATGGGTGACAACGAAGACGGCTACTCTACACACTGGGAGGCTGGGAAGCTGCCGCTTATCGATGTAACGGCGGCCGGCGTGGGTTGCGACCAATGGCGCGTCACATCAGGCGGCCTCTTCGGGCACGAGTTTTCATCTGACCGGTACAATTATGGCTATAATAGCGCGCGTACAAAAGAAAAAAAAACTTACGAGTTGTTTCATGGTGAAGTTTTTTTATAAAGCGTGACATTAGCAAATAATGAAAGAGGTTCATCGTAAAATAACTAACAGCCCAAGAGGGTTACAGCGGTTACAGGTTACAAATGGACATGGGGCAAGCATGCTGTGCCCATTATTATTTTTTTTGTCCGTATTCTAAACATGCTGCGCTGTTAGTTCTTTTTCAATGAACATCCGCCAACGAGCCCAACTTGCGATCTTGATACGAAAGAAGGGCGATTGACCGAGGGCTAGTGTCTTTTGTTAGAGAGAACCTAATGAAACGAACAGACAGTGAAGCTGAGCCAGCCGCAGGGGACAATATTTGTATGGTTAAAACTAGCATAGTAATCACGGCATGAATACAAAGAATTCAAGTGGATAAAAAAATCAACTTGCCAAAGGTAGCAGAACCTATAACCTCCTGATACAGCCATACGAAAAACCTTATCGATGTTTCCTAAATGCGAAGAACTTATAGAACTTAACCAACCTGGAGCGTATCTATCTATCTATCTATCTATCTATCTATCTATCTATCTATCTATCTATCTATCTATCTATCTATCTATCTATCTGTCTGTCTGTCTGTCTGTCTGTCTATCTATCTATGTCTGTCTGTCTGTCAGTCTCCCTATTTTATAGTGCTTATCAACTTGTAAAACTCAGAAGCGCAAATAACTATTTCGCTTGTCTGCAAGAAGTAGCGCCGCAGTGGCTGCCGCCAAAATGTACGGTGTACGGTGAAAAAAAATTCGGCAGATCCCACGCAATGGGGCAATCGATGCAATGCGAAGCAGCCAGCAACGAGTGGCATACATGCAAGTCACGGCGCACATCAGATGCATGTCAATATTTTCATGTCACGTAAGTTGGTCATGCAGTCACGTCGCGCAATACCAATTTTCATGTGTATCAAGCGAGCGAAACGACCTCGAGCTCACCATGAGTGAGGCATGTATATCATGCTATGCATGACATGCAAGTCATTATTTTTCTCATTGCCACCTGTCATATATGTTCGTCATACACTCGCATCACGCAGGACCAATTTTAATGTATATCAAGCGATTGAAATAGCAGCGAGCGCACCATGAGCGTGTCATGACATACATGACTTGCATGACATGCAAGTCATTAATTTCTTATTGCCCCTGGTCATAAATGTTTCTCATATAGTTAAGTCACGTAACACCAATTTTGGTGTATATCAAGTGACCGAAACGACCGCGGTCTCACCATGAGCGTGGAATGTAAATCATGGTGTGCATGACATGCAAGTCATTATTTTCCTGTTACCACCTGTCACATATGTTAGTCATGCGGTCGCATCACACAACACCAATTTTGGTGTATATCAAGCGAGCGAAACAACCGCGAGCGCACCATGAGCGTTGCATGAAAATCATGCTATGCATAACATGCATGTCATTATTTTCATGTTAACACCTTTCATATATGTTCGTCATACCATCACGTCAGGCAATGCCAATTTTGGTGTAATCAAGCGGTCGCAACAACCGCGAGCTCATCATGAACGTGGCATGTAAGTCATGGAGTACATGACATGCATGTCATGATTTTCATGTTACCACTTATTTATTTTCGTCATATAATCACGTCCCTCAATACAAGTATTGTTGCATATCCATTAAATTAAACGGCCGCGATCGTCCCGAGACTATGACATGTAAATCATGGATTACATGACATGCGTGTCATGATTTGCGCCTTAAACTTGTCAGTTATCTTCGTTACACTTTTGTCATGTCATAGAAATTTTGGTATATATCAACTTAACGAAACGGCTGCAAGAACGCCAAGACTGTAGCAAGTGAATAATCTAATTTATGACATACATGTCATGATTTTCATGATATGAGCTGTCCTTTATGTTCGTCATACAGTCATGTTATGCCATGCCAATTTTGGTATACATCCCATTAACCAAACGGCCATGAGAGCACGAAGTCGTAGGCGGCTAGATAGATAGATAGATAGATAGATAGATAGATAGATAGATAGATAGATAGATAGATAGATAGATAGATAGATAGATAGATAGATAGATAGATAGATAGATAGATAGATAGATACGCTCAAACTCGCTGAAATTCCCTCAGAACTGCTTCGCATTTAAGAGCTGGATATTGCGGTTTTCTTGGCTACCGTGGGAAAGAAACAGGTGCACTAACCACCAGATGCAAAGAATAGGCGGTCCAAGAGGACGACTTGCCGTTTTCCTGACGACGTTCTGCTGCGGTGCGCCTTTGTTCAAAGTTGGTCACGTGAGTTTCCGGATGGACGTAACAGAGCTGCCACATTTCCTGCGAGCCCAGCGCGCTCAGTTTCGATATTTTCAAGCTCGCAGCTCTGAGCTTTGGTGATTAATAGATCAAATTACGTGTATTTTGGGGATTTAAAAAATGGTTGTGCCATAAACTGTGATGTACAATTTTTCCATCAAAACAAATTCTCTCAGGTTAATAGTTAACAAGTCTACGAGTTCTTGTTAATTACTTCCATGTTACAGTAGGCTCTGCATGGTTCTTCATTCTCGACGTAGAGTTCATTTGCGAAAAGACAGGGGCCTTACTGTCAAAGTATTTTTATGAAAAATGTGTATTGGCTCCAAAAATATAATAATGATAACACCCTATATATTGAAGAAGCTTGAGTGGAGCGGAAAGGCAGGATGTGTTTTTCAGATTTGGCCTTCTTAAGCAGGACCGAACCACTTCGTAACAAAGCTGCTGATTCACAGTTGAGCAGCCGGCTGCTCGTCAGCTCGGCGGCTCGGCCGTAAGGTTGTTTCGCGGCGTAAAACCACAGATCCTATGCGTTACGGGTATAAATCTGTGGTTTCCGGTTAGCGCTCGGTGGTAAAACAGATGTTGTGGTTGATCTTCTGGCTCATACGGCTGGTCGTTTTGGAGCGCTCTAGGGCTCTTTCGCGAGCGGCATCGCATTGGCATGGTTGAAAAGGAGCGCACGCCATGCTTTCGCCTTGTTATTTTCGAACGCTCTCCTCCCTCGTCGAGCGCTTTAAGCTGCTCAGAGCCCTTTCAACGGAGAATTGCGAGTGCTTCGGGTCGCGTGATCACAAACCGTGCCATGGTCGCGGTCGCGAGGGCGTCAGATGAAATCATTGCGTCTTCAGTATGTGAGAAAGGGCCCATTTTGAGGGTTGAGTTGATGTCATCTGCTTTGTTTACCCGCTCGGAGACTAGCGGCGAGAGCTCCGACAGCCATGCCGACTGCAGCCGTGCCTGCGAGAAGCGATTCGACTACGTGAACGTTCGCTTGTTTCATACACGCGTCCGGCATTTTTTCTTAAAAGCGTGTGGAGCTTCGGATATGTTTCGGCATCGCTACGCTCCGTATAGAAATCGGATTTTTGCTATAGTCACGTGGTTCTTTCTGTGGCGGCTTTCCTCTGACAGTGACTTTCACGTTTGGCTCGTGCGTTCATTCTATGTATTGAGTGCAAGCAATGGTGGATGCGTCCACCTCGGAGTAGGGGGGACCGAGGCGACTAGCCGAAGACGCTATTTTTCTCGACTGCCTCATTGCGCGAATTTGGAATCTTTAAGTTCTGTACACCATGCAGTATAAAAACGTATGAACTAAAAGCGGTATCTGGAACTGCTGTGCTTGATGCCGCACGATTCTATTCGATACCATACATATATACTGTAGCGAAGCCTGGAACTGTGTGATTGTTCCTCTCCAGCAGCGCCTTCTAGTGGGTCGTCCTCTTCGGCTCTTTTCTGAAATAACGCCCTTCGTGCAATACCGATACATATACCGTACATGGAGACAGTACTTTCTAACATCGTTCTCTTTCTCCATGGAAAGAGACTTCCTCAAGTTTGTCTGCTTTGGTGCAGGTCGGTGGCTTTGCGCCATTACGTGAACCGCACGGGAACGCAGGACGGAACACTGTGCCTGCTGCTCCAAGATCTACATAGTGAGAGCCAAGATTATCCCAATACGGGCATGGTGCTGCGCGACCTTTTCAGCGAACACTGCAGGCCTGCTAGTGTGAAGTGTCGTATTGACACGGGTGCTTCTGGTTGACTGCAAAAATCCCTATGAACGCGCCGTCTCCATCGCAAGAAAGGAATTTTAATCATATTGTTACGGTGCAATATGTGTTATGACTAACCGCCCGAAAATACAAGGTGCGCTCATCAGCATGGCGTAATTTTCGCTTAGAATATTAAATAATGAATCCACATGCATATATTCTCTCTTGGCCGCTTTCCTTTGCGTAGGCTGGGTTTCTCGCTGAGGGTATATTGGTAGCACACTTCGAGAACAGATGGGCTTTGTATGCACAACAAATGAACGTAGGCCTACATGATAGCAGATGTGCTTTGGCACAAAAGAAGAATGGCACTAATAACTACTACATGCCATCACTGAGCAGAGTAGTGCGGCTTTCACATGCACCAACGGTGTTTCAACGGTGTTTCTCCGCCGCCTCCTTCTTCGACCATTGGCGCACCGACGGGGGGAGTTTCGGGGGTTGTAACCCTCGCCTGAGGCCAGCCTGACCCCCCCCCCCCCCCCCCCCGTAAAAGCTTCGCGGCCCATGTCACTGAGAATCCAGTGACACATTCAAAAGCTTTGTTGACGTTGTCATTTCAATTCAAGTGGTGGCTTGAGGTTGAATTTCGCTAATTTACTCTAGAAATCTGTTGTATGGACGTACCTACTCCTAAAATGAAAGAGCACAAACCGCGTGTTCTGTGGCTCTGCGTTCAGTTCTAGTGAAGCAGCTTTGGACGAAAATAAAATGCTTTCTCGGGTAGTCAGTCTGACCCCTCTTCTTTTATTGCTTCTTTTGATTAAGGCAATACAGCAAGAGTATGGTTTGGAGCTTTCGAAACAAGCTATTGTTCTTTTTCATTATTTGATTCTTGGAGGAAGCCTAAGAGGGGCTGTGTACAATGACAATGCACTGCGTGACTTCGGTGCACAGTCCATGTGACATCAAAATGTATTACGTATCGCAGCTCATCCAGCTGTCTACGCAGTGTTACATGCATTTCGACGTCCAGAACAAGAGTGCGCAGTGTTTACCTTTACAGCGCTATTATCCAGTTCACAAGGGCTAATCTAATGCAAATAATACATGCAATTATTGCCTCCTTCACTTGGACGCTACTAATGCAATTAGAGATGAAGATCTCAAGTGCCTAAATACCATTATATCGTCGGCCTGACATGGCTTGATTTTATGGCACTAAGGGCGCGATGACGAAGTTGCGCAATGAACATATTATGTTCGCGATGCCTTAAATCTGCAACTTTCTTCAAGTTCTACGGCAGAAAACTCATTTTATAGAAATAACAAGCGTTTTCATGTATTAGAGTGAACTTGTTGGCTAGTTGGTTGAACATTTTCAATCAGGAAACAGGGCGGTAAAAAATTGGGGGGACTCTTAATCTTCGCTTTTAAGAGCTGAAAGCGATAGCGATATACTGTCTCTAGTGCGTACTTGAATCAATTAGTGCATAGTATGTAATGGGTAGCATGCTTTAAAGCAGGAGCAATTATGCGCGGCAAATGTCGGAAATGTTTTCGAACTTGCTATGCGCACCCACTACGTGGTGTTAAGGGAATACGTGCAGTAAGGTGTGTGCCGTTTGTAATGGGTGGCTGGCAGTGGCGTAGCCAAGGGGGGGGGAGGGTTGGGGGGGTTCAAACCCCCCCCCCGAAATTTTTCAGTTTTGCTTGCATATAAATGCACGCTCACATACAAACGCACGCACGAACATGCATAAAGTATGGTTAAACCCCCCCCCCCCCCCCCGAAAAAAATTTCTGGCTACGCTACTGGTGGCTGGCTTTAAACCATGAAATCGTTATGATAGTCATATTCTGACACCCGATGGCAATGTACGCTTGTACCACGCAATATTCCTGGGATATTACACGTTATATTGCGACGCCTATATAAAGGACGCTTGCGTTTGCGAAGCATGAAAGTTATTTTCACTGCATTTCCAAGCAGAGGAAGTTATTTTCACAGTATTTCCAAGCAGAGGCATGGCTGTGTGGTAGAACACCTGCTTGCCACGCAGACGACCCGGGTTCGATCCTCACTCAGACCCGAAAATTTTTATTATTTATTTTGTTTGCATCTTTCTCGATTTTTCGGTCATGGACAAGATGATGATTTTTCGCTCACAACCAACGACGCCGACGCCGACACCGACGCCGACGCCGGAATTTCTGCGAAACGAGCTCTTTAACGCTATCGCGTTAAAAGCGAAGACGAAGCAACGAACGAGCAGCGGTTCGTGTGGTGTGTTGCTCGTTCCTTGCTTCGTGTTCATTTTTTTACCGCGCTTTTTTCTGATTGAAGAAGTTTTCATGTACTTCAATGGCTTTACTCGCTACGTAAACGAAACACGCTTGAGCGTGGTGCACGTTTCCAGTTACGATGGCGGTGGTAATCTCGTTACTTTTTCTTAAATTCGTTATTTATGAACACGAATAGCGTCCGTCACGGAGCATCTTTGTTTTCTTTTAAATAGTCAATAATATGCGTTCTCCTTGCCGACAAACGTTCTTTTGGCATCATGAATGGGCTCTACAAAACACGTAATAAGAACCAAGGCACTCATTCAACGGCAAACGTGTCACCGCTAAAATGCTCTTTAGATTTAAGGTCTTACCAGTTAGCGCGTTCTGTTGACGTGCAAACGGGGTATAACATAATTCGAAGCTAGCTAACCATCGATCCTCAAAAACGAAAAAGAAAAAGAGAGTAAAGCATTTGAAGCACTTGCGCCCTTTCAGATACACGTGGTGCGAATCTTCTTTTTCTTACCTCATCACAATGCATTAAGTTTGCTAAATATGCACGCTTTCTTACAAATGTTTCAATATTTGGAACTCTGTGCCCATGTTTGTCGCCACGGCAAATATAACTATGAAACACACCGGGAAACGTGCTCTTAATTCATTCAAATCACAGCCGTATACGTCTCAGATACGTCTCAACGACTGTCATTTCAGCGACAAGAGATAGTAAGTCACAATTATTCTCTCATCTAAATTTATCGACCGAGTTTACCTTTGAAACATCTCTGTCGATTTTGGATGTTCTCGTAACCTAAATATAAAACTGTGCAAACACATCTGCACAAGTCGAGATACTCATTTCACTTCAGAGCAGCCGAAAATGCGCAATACATCAGTAGTGAACATGTTAATGCGAAGAGCCGGAATGCGCCGCAGCACACAACCAGAAAAACAAAACAAAAAAAAGAAAGAAAAACAAGAAAAACACGATGTATTCAGGAAGCTCGTCAAAAACGGCTTCTCAAAATATTTTATTTAGAAAGCAATTCACTTCCAAAAATACGACACAAGATGAAAATCCAGCAATAGGCTTCCTCTAATCAACACCTCGACAAAAATACACTACTCTTCGCTATCCGTGGCACTGGCTAAATCACCGCCCGGGGACTCAGACGACGGACCGATCTGCGGAAGGCTGAATCACGTGATAGCAAGAACGCGAGCGGCCCATCCGCTTGCGCCATACACACGTGCAGTCCGAAACGGGAGGGATAAAGTTCTGCAGAAGGACTTGTTCTTGGGCTAGTTGGTGTTTGCTTATAATCATGATGTAGCGCGAAAAGACAATACGGACACAGAGAACTACAAACCACAGGCGCTACTGACAGCTTTAATGAAAAATGGAAGACACACAAAATATATATGCTGTTCCAAACGCGCAGGCGCGAAAGTGACATCCGGCGGGCTACAGGGGGCGCTAGACAAAGATTACATATCAACAGTACGATTGAAAAAACGCATGTTCCGCGGGAAACAAGACAACAGACGTCTGACTAACACAATCATTACCTTTTTCTTTAATAAAAAACGCTTCTAAAAGTTCTCGTGCCGTTCTATATTTACTCCTACCCAGGATCTTGACATCGTGAAACCTTGGCGCACAGGCGCAGGCTTTGCAATGCGCAGAAAGATGCGCATTCATGTCCTTGTTCAAATTATTTGCGTGCTGCCTCATTGTCATTGACGCAGCGACCAGTTTGCCTACGTAGCACTTGCCGCAAGATAGGGGGATTTCATGCACCGCCCCGGTGGCGCAACGTACATACGGCTTGACATGTTTTACATGGCAGCCTTTCTAACGACGGCTCATGATGCGGGGACACAACTGGGCGAGCCTATTGGGAGCAGAAAAGACGATGGGTACACTGTACCTACTGGCCACTTTTTTGTAATTGTGGCTCATTTTGTGCACATAAGGCACAACTTTAGGCCTTGCGCCGCTGAGCTCACCGGCTCTAGCACCATTCGCAGGAGTGCCCGCTTTAATCTTTTGTAGGAGCGATTCAGCCACAGACAAGGAACGCGGCGTTGACGCTGGCGCTCATCGCGGCGTTGCGCAGACGAGAAACCTGAGGAGGCGCAAAGCACGCAGTTATGGACCAGTGTTTCCTACTGGCACATGCCAATCGCTGCTAATGGGCAATGAGAGACAGAAGACTCCCATTGGACACAGAGACCCGCAGTCCGCTTTTAGTTAACGCACACGCTGCGAATTTTTATTGTTCAACAACGCACACGAGAAACCTCCTTCACTTTTTTAGCGCACAAAAGGACAAGGTCGAAAAGCGACGCGGACACAAGCGTTGACTTCCAACAAAATGCTTTATTTTTCACAGGGGTGCATATATACATATACAACAGAAAGCAACGCACGCAGGCGCAATGTACAGGAAGATTAGGAAAAGCAATGATGAGTGAATGCATGAAAGTTAAGATATGCAGTCAACAAAATGATATTGAAATTTTCTTTTTGCGAGATCAACAGGACATTCAAGATTGTCATTACCGTCGAGCCACTCTGTGGGCCTTGCTTAAAAAATCAAGTTCTTTTTTGGAGAGATCTATAGAAGGTGCACTAACGCACGCGTCTCCCAGAGTTGCTATCTTCGCCGCTTCAATTATCTCGCGTGTCGTTTGCTCGTGGCTTCATCCTATCGCAATACCCTGCGAATAGATGGGATCACACGCGCACTTCCTGCAGTGGAATGCCAAAAGTCCCACGCCTCCAGTTCGCATGTTATTTGCGTGTTCACGCACCTGTCGTTTGCACACCGTCCCGTCTGCCCTATGTATTTCTTGCCACAGGATAGCGGTTACTCATAAACGATGTTGCTCTCACATTTAACAAAGCTTTCTTTGTGCTTTTTCTGCCACCTCGGTTTCTCAGAACCGAGGTAGGTGGCCTTGCACAGCTTATAAAGCTTGATCGGCGCTGAAAGGACGAATCTGACGTTAGCATTGTTCCCTATCTTTTTCAGCCTACGTGAGACATCGTGAATGTACGGTATGACGGCGCATTTCTGCTTGACTGGCTCGATTGCTGGTGAAGAGTGCTCCCAAAGAGCATGTTTGACGGTCTTGAGAAGACCTTCGGCCACAGCTGTAATAACGTACTGAGGAAACCCCGCCTTTTTCAAGTGGTCAACTTGCGCCAGGAAACTGGAAGAACACTTGTGAGAACATGAGCGGCGAAGCGCATTCATTAGGGTTCGTTTTGCAATGCCCCCCTTTTAACTAAATTAGAGTGGCCCGAAGAAAACGGCAACAACGGTTTATTGGCCCTAGGCTCGTACGACCAGCAGACCTGGTCTCTCTCGAAAAACATTCTTATGTCAAGGAAACGCAACGCGTTGTCTTGTGGCATTTCATGAGTGACTGCGAGCGGTTGCAGGAACATCGTGAACAGATCAAGTATGCCTGAAGAATCATTACAAAATTCGCCTAAATTAGATTCGAGAAACACAATGTAATCGTCCACATATCTAAATACCTTCTTTACATTTGTACCTTCTAGCTTTGTTTTTAGTTTTCTGTTTATCCGAGCAAGAAAAAGATCACTGAGGATTGGGTGAGATACAAGAGCCTATACAGATACCTCGTTTCTGCAGGAAGACATTGCCGTCCCACTCAGCAAACGTCGAACGCAGAAAAAGGGACAACAGATCAAGAAATGCTTGTAGAGATATGCAGACGGAATTCACAAACTTCAGTTCGCCGTAAGCTTCGATACCTTCTTCATCGTGTGGCAGGGAATAATATAGGTCTTTAATATCAATGGAGACCTGGCAAAAGTCTATAGGTCTATTCATACAATCGAACTTGAAATTGTTAACAGTGAATGACCCTTTTTTTGACTAGCAGTTCCGAAGTTGTCATAAGTTTTTTTGAAATCGAATACAGGCAGTAATTTGAACGCATTTTCCAGATACCTCCCCCCTCCCCCCCCCCCCCCCTCCCCCCCGGCCTGAGAGAAATCCTGGGTGCGCTAATGGCTTCGGCTGTGCTAGCAATGCTTAATAAAACTGCTGCAATAAGCGCCGCAGAAAGGCAACGACGTCGACCGGTGAATGAGCCGTCGTGGAGCTAGCCAAGGGCCAGCGGGATGTGTAACGCCTTAGTGTGTTCGCGGCTCAAGCTACGAACCTCGACCTCTGAAGCGTTGCTGAAGCACATTGTGATAGTGTATGATTGAACACAGGAGTCGGTCACCCTCTTACTCGGGCGCGCACAGCGTGCCGTGTCTCTCCTAAATTAACAACGCTTTGAAGAAGTGCATATCGAGTCCCTGTGTATTATGTGCTTGTTGTCATCTTTGCGCGAGATTCACAATGTGCTGTGTCCAGGTCACAATTGTTAAATCATGATCATGGGCGTTTGTCGTCGCGATGGAGGTGTGCCACTAGCAATCAACGTGGGTGCATGCACGTCAAACGGGCTATAGCTGCCAAACACCATTAGACATTGTACAATCTCTCATTGTACAATGACGGTGCAATCCACGGTGCTTCGGTGTAAGGACTCGTCCGGAAGGTACGCTGTGGAGAGTTCGATGGCCAAGGGAAACCCCAGGTGCACCGCGCGCATTGACTACAAGGCCCCGATTTCCCACAGCCTGAGCTGCAGCTTGCCAAAGCAGTCCTACTTCCCAAACCAAGAGGGTGAACGCATGTCCTGCCCGTCACGCGGCAGCGTGTACCTCCAGGAGCTGGTCCATAAGCAACAGTACGCCGAGCCCTATTTCTCGCCCTACATGCTCCTCAAGCCCGATTCCTGGAAGTAGGGTCTGGAGTTCATCTTCCTTGAAGCCCAAGCAAGTCGACTATCAGTACTATGAGCAGCAGCGCTGCTACGATCCGCCATCAACCGGGTACATGCATCCCCAGGTCCGCGTGCGATGCCAACGAATACCGCAAAGGGATGGCGCGTTACACCGGAGACCTGCGCTGGAACTACAATTGCTACGTCACCCAGCTCCAGCATTACGCCATGCTCATGATAAAGTAAACTGGTGAAAACGAGGACTCTCGCGAAGCGGGACACACCTTGGTCGACAAGTCGTCGGAAGACTCCGGCGGTGATGTCTCCAAATACGCCGTCGTTTATCCGAATCTCGCAACCAAAGACGTGAGCTCGATGTACGTTATCGTTCGAGACGTCCAGACAGACACCGACACTCCTCTGCCGACAACAGGGCATGTGGATGAATCTCAAACGCCTTCGAAGGCGGCTGAGGGCCCTCCTTGGCGGGGTCACTGCACAACTGAACCAGGATGCCTCGGCATCGTCGTCGTTTTCGTCGAGCGAGGAAGAAGAATCGTCGTCGACCTGGCAGTCTTCAGCCAGATCAGATGCGCCTGTTGACCAAGCACACACCAAGGACTAATTGACTGCCGAAGTAGCTACCGACTACAAGAAGCGACGCAAGAAGCGCAAAAGCCAACAGCATGAGATCTTGCATCGTGTCAAGCCGACCAAGAGCGCCAAGCAGGGAAGCAAGGACACCGGGTCTCAGGACGAAAAGCTAAAGATGGCAAAAATTACACCCATCTCCCGCTAAAGGGAACCATGTGTAGATGTGAAGCAGCGGGCGCTAACGCTTACACTTGCGGCGGCGTTGACGCTGGCGCTCATCGGAGCGATGCGCAGGAGAGAAAACTGGGGAGGCGCAAAGCACGCAGTGATGGAGCGGTGTTTCCAACTGGAACATGCCAATCGCTGCTAATGGGCAATGAGAGACAGAAGGACTCTGACTGGACACAGAGACCCGCAGTCCGCTTTTAGTTAACGCGCACGCTGCGAACATTTTTATTGTTGAACAACGCACAGGAGAAATCTCCCACCGGCACCAGCATGGAGGTCAAGATCCATTGCCATATATACGGGGTGGCCAGTGAACGGTTGTGCAGCGCGAGCAGTCGGTTTTGTCAACCAAGCAACTCGCTAGCAGACGCTGCCTGCGTCGGCCTCGCGAGGCGAGAGGGGGGGGAGCGTAGGAGAGGAGAGAGAGGAGGACGCGCATGCGCAGTGGGAGTGTGGGCGCCGCGGGCAGGGATGCCTAGAGGGGGAGAGCGTATGAGAGAGAGGGGGGATGCGCATGCGCAGTGGGAGTGTGGACGCCGTGGGCAGGATGCCTAGAGGAGAGAGGGGGAGCGTAGAAGGAGAGAGGAGGGAAGGCGCATGCGCAGTGAGGGTGTGGTTGCCACGGGGAGGGATGCCTAGAGGAGAGAGAGAGAGAGGGGGGGGGGGAGAGGAGGTTTTTATTTTTATTTTTTTTGAAAGGGTTTGCGCATGCGCAGTAAGGCTGGTCACGCCGCACACCACCACCGGATGAAGCTTCGCCATAAGATGCTTCACATCTAAAAACGTGACCGCGAAGCCGTCTGGACACTACAACGAGAATGAACCACTTCCCCCCGCAAGACAAGCCTCCACCTCCCCAAGCTTCATCGTCACTGGCAAAGCCCTCCATCACCGTCGTGTAACACCTCCTCGCAGACTCACTCAAAGCTTACTTTCTTGGAGCCTACGCCACTTTGCCGGCCGCGGGATGCAAATTATCGGGAACCATCGCGAATCTTCGAACACTAGCAACTTCAGAACCAGCAACAACAACAGCAACTGACGATGGAGAATCGCCAGCAACTTTAGCACGAGATACGACGGCACAGCCTGATCCAGCAACGGTCTCATCAGCAGCTCCAACAGCCGCCCGTTGAATAGTTCATCTGCCGACTACAAGGACCCAAGCCAACTTGTTCCTTCGTACTCCTGCTTCACCGCACGAAGCTTTTCTCCCCGTTTGCTCTTTGGCATTTTGCTCGCCAATGTCCGCCTCAACTTCTGCCGGTGTGCACCCGAACTTTGCCGCGAGTTTGCCCGCGGGAGTGTATTGCAAATAAAAGAGGACAATAAACAATCAACTACCTCTGTGAAGACATGTTTCACTTTCGTGGTGTACCTCTTTGTGAAGAGGCAGCGACCTCTCACTCAAGTGGGTTTTTTTTCGCACTTTGCACACCTGTTTATACTTGTTCATAAATGCCTGCCTACTATTTGCTCTTGAGCTGTCAACATGCTCATCTTGCACCTCTGATACAAAGAATACCCAGAACATGTGTTCCAATCTTACCTGAAGTAGCCCACAGCATGTTTACTCTGGCTCATTGTTAAAGGGCATACATTAACACACCATTGCGTTTCTGCCATCCATCACCACTGAGATATAATGCTAGGACCTCAGGATGGACTTTTTATTTCTGTAGATATGCGCAATTAAATGTATTATTGGTTTTAGTGGTACAGGTACAAAGATCAGATATGTTGCGCGGACTGTACCCTCAACAGAGGACCAGACTGTACAGGTTAAGTCATAATAAGCATAAGCTTTCCTTCATAATAGCAGCTTGAAATCAAGTGCTTGTTTGAACCTCAATTAACCCTTTGTCGGTCGTCCTATATTTTTGACATGGTAATACAAAACCCGGCTGTGCTTTATAGATATAAACTAGAAAGAAATAGTATGAAACAAATTTCATCAAAATCAAGCCAGTAGTTTACTGAAAAAAAGTGGGACATATATGTCCCACTGACTCATGAGAGTGTTTTCAAAAAGTGGGAAAACACTGTCCCACTGCCTCATGAAGGCACCATCTCGCGATTGCATCAACGAGAATTTTGGGATGAAACGGCCGAAGCAAGTGGCACAGAGTATCACTTCTAAAGTTGTGAAGAGGAAAGTTGTGCGGACCTCATTTGAGCAGGAGAACGCCGCCTGCAGTTGCGTCTCTTGAGCCTTCAAAGCGCTGTGGTATGTCCCTGTAAAGCTTACTTCACCGCATGCATCGACCACTTTTTTTTGTCCATTTGGCTGTCCTAGCTTTTGCTGTTGAAATTTTCGAGTACAGATGTTATCTCTGAACATGTGGCTACATTTGAAGAGGTATATAATATCGAGAAAAATATTTCCACGCATTAATATCTGCAATTGCGCTGTGCGATTAGCGGGATAATTTTGAAGGGGATTGTTCCGATGCATTTATTGGTCAAGTTATTTCGCAAATTTACAAAAACACGTGATGACTGGAAGCTAAGATAGTCTCTCTCAAAAACTAGAAAAGGAGGATATTATCCAGCATTTTTATTGGTAGATTCTATGTATCTCAAAAAGAGGAAAATTCAGAAGCGATCATAAAAAATTGACCGAAATTCAACGCTATTGTAACACTATATCCGCCCTTCGAAAGCGTGGTAAAAGAATTTTTTTCGAGATTACAATGACTTAGGTAAGATATGAGTGACTTAATGTTGCGCTAATTGCTACGGGTGATGTGGGAGAAATTTTTTTCTGTAGACGGAAAAGTGGGACGTATGTGTCCCACTGCCGCACAAAGGGTTAAGTGAGCACCTGGTGTGTGAGTGGACCTGGTGTGTGATGCCACATTCCACTGTCCACCTCATGGAAGCCCGCAACTCGCTGAAACGGCGCTGGAAACGTCAACGCCACAACAGAAAGCTACGCAAACGTATAGCGCAACTCAACAGAGACATCGAGCACCACAGCGCAGTCCTCTGCAGACAGCAGTGGCACGCGGTGTGTCAAGAAGCCGACGGTCAACTACACAAAGGCAAGACGTGGCGCCTGCTACGCCACTTGCTCAACGATCAGACAACCAAGGGAGCTCAGCATTACTTGCTGAACAAGACCATTCACAAAGCCGTCAAAGAAATGGGAGAGGCTGAGGTGCAACGACGCCTGGACGCCAAGTATCTTCCCGTAACGCCGACGGACCCACTCCCCAGCTACGAAGGAGCTACCAACGAGAGACTGGAGGCCGACATCGAAGAATGGGAAGTGCGAGCGGTTCTACAAACAATTAACTGTAAATCGGCGTCCGGACCAGACCACGTTACCAACAAGGCATTGAGGAACTTGAACGACACGGCAATCGAAGCCCTCACCAAGTACTACAACCAGTGCTGGCGGACGGGCAAGCTACCGCAACAATGGAAGACCGCGAAAACAGTCCTGATCCCCAAACCGGGCAAACCACCCAGCATAGACAACCTGAGACCCATCTCTCTAACGTCGTGCGTGGGCAAGGTGCTGGAACACGTCCTACTCAACAGATGGCAACTTTATTTGGAAGACTCCAACATATATCCACATACAATGCTGGGGTTACGGGCCAAACTGTGTACCCAGGACGCCATGCTGTTACTCAAGAACGAAATCGTGGACAGACAGTTTCTGTTGATATGTCGTGTGCCTGCGCGATAAGGCTTGGCCGCGTGTCTCGCGCCACGGCCACGCTCGGATGGCGTTATCAGATTGCTGTGCTTAAATAGCGCCGGCATTGTAGCTGGCGCGGGCATTTCCTTGTTGTACATTGTCGCGGGCAGTTCGCCCGTCGTTTTAAGTTGCTGGCATAATAAAGCCTCAGTTTCCGCTCGCCGTTCGTTTGGCTGCTCTTCCGTCAGACACGACATAGACTGGCCATAGAGAAAGGGAAAATGACCAAGAGCGGACACTCAGCGATAAGAGGATCGAGCTCTCCCCGCCACCTCCTCGCCCAAACAGCCTTCGAGATTTTCGCGTCAAATCATAGGGACCGTGATCCCGAAGAACGCAAGCTGTAATAAGTGACCGTCAGGTGGCGCAAGTAACGCAAAAGAAAACAAAAAAAGAGAGTTTTGAAACGCAAATGTGTAGCTTTTTTCAATTTTTTTTGTTTGTTTACTGTACGTGTGAAAACATTTTCTTGCACAATGAACTGAGAATTCGCGAAAAGAACATTGTCACGTGCATCGGCACCAGGCGACCAGGCGAACGCGGGAACGGAAATCGACAAATGCGTCAGAACAGATATGGATGGAGGTACGTGAGGGTGTGTTTTCGCATTTGGTTTTCGTAAGCAATGTGTTGACGGGTTGGGGTAGGCTAAGGTTTGGCTGGCTGCTGTATCTGAAATGTAACGACTGCGCGTAGTGGGTTTTGGGCGCTTGCTTTTTCTTCTCGTCGCGGCAATGTGAGCATTGCTGACCGTGTCACCTGCTGAGCCTGAGCAACGGACGACGGCACGGTGAGAACCCACGTTTCTGTTCTCTCTGAGCGCTGCGTAGTAGGCTTAGCAGCGGAGGCCTTTGTCGATTTAAGTGTGCGCGCGTAGCAGGCATAGCGCATGTACTTGCCTAGTAGTCACGCGTGAAAGTTCAGGTGCGACGCGCGCTGAAGGAAACGAGAAGGGTCTACCTTTGTGTAATTAGTTACGTACCAATTGTGAGTCGTTGCTACTTTTTTTGAAAGCGAAGTGGGTTAAAGTTAAATGAAATGAAAAGCATGTAACGTACGATCCCGAGGCCCAAGGTTTCGGCATTGTTAACGCGTTGTGGGCGTAGCTAGGCACTCCACACGAGTGAAAAGAGTTCTCGGTGATGGTCATTGGTGTGTGTGGCTTGCTTATTTTGCTAAAGAATATTTCGAAGTACGCTTCTGGGAAACTGCGCAGCAAGTTCGCTTGTGGAAGGGCCAGGGCAAGAAAGCCTAAGCTATGCATGGCATGGGTGGCTCGAGTTACTTGTTAGAAGACGCGCCAATGGTTAATGCCCACTCTTTCAGAATTCGGTGCATTTTAGTACGGATGTTTTTGCGAACGACATCGCATTTGCATAACTCAGGGTAGTCGTTCTAGTTGCATATTCGGTCTCTGCCAATCACCCCAAAATAACTTCGTATGCTGTCACTACGACACCGACATGACTCTAAATAATCTTTTCAGATGTTCAGTCGTCGGCCGTACAACCCCTACTGTTGTGTGGCGTGGTGAAGTAACAACGGCCGCACTTGCAAGAAGCCCGGAACGAGCTTCTTCCGCATCCCACAGGACAACAGGTGAGCCCCGATGTGAAGTGTTTTATTGTAGTGCAGTAATTTCAATAAGAAAACATGCTGTGTATTAGTGCAGAGCTTTAAAATGGATTGTAACGACTGTTTTTTAAAGTATGATTTATTGAGTTTTCGATGATTGTGATGGTGTCCAGGTTGTAGTATATAAAAAAGTAGGTAATTGGACGATGCCACACAAGCGTTAAAAAAACTGCAGAAAAAAATTCTCAGCAATGATCTCGCATAAGTGACGTCAGCGTGAGCTCATGTTGTGGCAAATGCTAGTAACAGCAGTACCGGGTTGTGTAGGTGTGTGTTTGCAGGTAATTTTTTACGAAGCGGCTCATGTAGTGTTCTAAAAATGTAACGTCTCATCACGCACTACTTTGTATTCCTGTTATATTGATATTAAGCATTTCCCGTTGCAGCTCCCTGCGGAGGAATGAAGTCGCCGTCGCGGAAATTTCGTCGCACCATCAAACGCCTGCAGTAAAGGGTCGCCTCCTGCCGCAAGACCATTGAAAGGTTGTGGAAACAGCAGAGGGAGCTACCTACATCGATTGCCAAGGCCTAGGGTGTCGTTCGTCCTTTCGTGACCGAAGAGGTCTTCAGTCTCCTTTGTGCACATGTGCGAGTTATGAATAGGGGTCAGGGGAAAAGGCTTCCGGCATGGCTAAAGAAATTTGCATTGCACTTACACTTCAGGGGTCCCAGAGCATACCGCTTTCTAGCGCCCATTTTTTGTCTGACTATGCAGCGCTCACTGAGTCGTTGGTTAGGAAATATTCGAATGTCACCAGGTGTGATTCCAGGGGTTATTGAGTGTGTGTCAGCTTGTATGCAGACATGGGATAAGCGCGACAGGGTGTGTTCACTCATATTCGGTGAAGTGATTTTGAAGAACTTGTCCTATGATGTAACTCAAGATCTTGTGCAAGGCTTTGCTGACGATGTAACAGCTCGAACGCCAGATATCGCTGACAGAGCCATGGTTGTCCTTCTCGCTGGTGTTCCTAGGAGGTGGGTCCAGCCAATCACATTTACAATAGGACACGTATCTGCGCCAGGAAGTGTTACAAAGGATTTGCTTGCCTGAATTATAAACAACCTTGGACACGCCGGAATCGCAGTTAAACGTTTAATTTGTGACCAAGGAGCCTCAAACGTTGCCCTTTCTCATATGCTTGGAATTACAATTCAACGTCCTTATTTTGAGGTTGCTGGTGAAAGGGTGTACTTTGTTTTTGATGTGCCACACCTAATCAAAACCGCGCGAAACAACCTGCAAGCACACAAGTTGTTCATAGGAGATGAAGTTATTGAGGCCCTTTATAAGTCTACTCACGAATTGCGGTTTAAACTCGCGCCTAAGCTGACCGAGAGGCACGTCTACCAGAAGCCTTTTTGTAACATGAAAGTAAGCTTGGCAGTACAGGTGCTAAGTGCATGTGTTAGTGTGGCAATCATGGCTATGGTGTACACAAAGGAGCTCCCCGCAGCAGCTATGGCTACAGCCCATTTCTGTGAGCGTATGGATAAAGTGTTCGACTCACTCAATAGCTCATCTCCCAAAAAGAATGCCCAGAAGTGTCGTTATGCCATTAGGAGAAATGACGAGCTGGTAAACTTTCTGCGAGACCAACTCGCGTGGATCAGATCATGGAAATTGTCTCCTGGCTTGTGCAAACAAAGCTTTTGCATATGTACTTTGTACTTACATCTGTTCTAAAAATGTTACCTCAACCGCCTGTCAACACACTGACGTGTGTGCTGCATAGAGTGTGAGATCACTTGTAGTGCCTTTTTATATCGGGATAAGTCTGTCGTCATGGGGCATTGTCACTGATAAATGTGACAGAAGAACCAAAACAGGGCCTACTTGCAGATAGCTAGAATGTGCAGCACTCTACTAAGAGAGACAAACAACATAACCACAAGTGTACACAAGCTTTCCCAAGTCGCTTTGTTAGGTTAGGTTAGGTTAGGTTAGGTTCATTTCAGTTTGCATGCCTAGTGGAAACGTATTCATGCAACTTTCTTTACGTTTCGCATGTATCACTGTCTGCACAACAGTGCAAATGTCGCACACGGCTTATATATTTTTTATGTTGGAAGGTTTGCCTTGTTCTCAAGCGCAAATATCTCTAAGTTACCTTCATGCACCACATGTGTATGACACATAAACCAATTGTTTTTAAAACATTTTGGTACATGTACTTCTTTTAGCTACCTTCTCTATTGATTGGTCTGCTTCGGATATCTTTCGTTCAGTTTGTATTGCGCTGTGTGTCTTTGAAAACGTCCGTACTACAAAATAAAGCATTTCTCCATTGTCTGTGCTTGTCTTGTATGCTTTCGTGCTTATTCAAAAGCGTGTATGCACGTGATCAGAAAAGGGGAAAAAAAATAAAAAACAAATCCTCGCTTAACATTGCCACAGTGCAAATGAACGCAATATGCGAGCGGGGGGGGGGGGGGGGGTCCCTAGCACGCACTGCACCACGTCAGAACGTTTAAACTGCGCGCGCTTTAAACCGAAACCGGTAACTCGCTGCACCTTGTCCTAAAAAAATTTTTACACGCACGGAACCAGAACCGAAACTCGCAAAGTATCATAAGCGACCACTTGGTGTCCCACTGCATTTCAGGAGAGGGGAAGCCCTCCTTGCACTCTAATTCGGCCGCATGGCTCTATGGGAGTGTCCGCTCTTTACCAAGTTCCCTTTCTCTATGGACTGGCGACGAGGATGGGATCTACAAGCATGGAAGAAGCTCCGGCTTGGTAGCAACTGGAACCCGCTGGCGGATTACGCAGACGTGAAGCAGCCGCTGGGGACGACATGGCCAAGGCGACCGGCCAAGGCGACGGGGCCAAGGCGAAGGCCACCGCAAGTTTTCAGCTGGGGCAAGTAGAGCCATTTGATAACTCGACAAGCGATTGGATTAGTTACGAGGAGCGTGTGCAGGCTTATCTTCGAGTCAACGATGTCCCCGATGAACGAAAGGTAGACGCGTTCATCAGCATAGTAGGTCCGCAGACTTATTCGCTTCTCAAGTCGCTTACCGCCCCAGCAAAGCCGTCCTCACATTCTCTGGAAAGCTTGTGCGAGCTGCTCCGTAAACATTTGTCCCCTGAACGGTCAGTCATAGGCGAGCGAGCGATATTTCATCGTCGAATGCAGAAGGAACATGAAACAATATCGCAGTACGTGGCAGATTTACGGGCGCTGGCCCAAACGTGCGAGTTCGGTGCGTTTCTCGACGAGTCACTGAGAGAAAGATTTGTTTGCGGTTTACTGCGGGTCGACATTCAGAGACACTTATTTTCGGAGGACAAACAACTCACGTTTCAACGAGCTGTTGATCGTGCTACAGCCTTGGAAGCTGAGCCTGTTAACGCTACAGCTACTCATTCGAAGCCCGGTAGCGAGCACGAAGTTCATCAGTTGCCGACCAAGGCAACAACGAAATGCTTCCGCTGTAATTAGAACCACACGGCCAGTACCTGTCCGCACATTAATGCAACTTGTTTTTCCTGTAACAAGAAAGGGCACATTCAGAAAGCGTGCCGGCGTCGGCAGCAGCGTAAGGGGAAGCGAACAGCCTCCCACGTTCAAGTTTTGCAGCCGTTGGAACCGCCCCTTCGAAGCGTGGTGGCCAGAGAGGTAGAAACAGGAGAGCCTATTATGCTTAGCGTAGTTGTAGAAGGGAGTCCTTTGCAAATGGAGCTCGACACGGGAGCCGCCGTCTCAGTAATATCCTTGTGTCAATTCCGTTCATTTTTTCCGTCAGTGCCGCTAAGGAGGACTAGCCTGAAGCTCAGGACCTATACGGGGGAACCGGTGAAGCCATGCGGTGTTGCGTTTCTGCAAGTTGAGCACAACGATCAGTGCCAGCGGTTACCGCTATACGTGCTTCCTCAAAGTGGTCCAGCATTGTTTGGGCGCAACTGGCTTCAGCAAATTCGCGTAGACTGGAAGCAAGTCCGCGGGCTAAAACAGTTGTCGTCTGAACCATCGCTAAGCGCGGAACCTCCCCCTGAGTTACCAAGCTTGCTTGACAAATATAAGGATGTTTTCACAAACGAGCTAGGAACCTTCCGAGGCGAGAAAGCAACCCTCATTTTCAAAGAAGGCAAGACACCCAAATTTTTCAAAGCTCGCAGTGTGCCATTTTCTCTAAAAGCACCAGTGGAGGAGGAGCTGTCGAGACAGGTACAGATGGGCATGTTGGTACCAGTAGCAAGTAGTGAGTACGCCACTCCGGTAGTGCCAGTCGTGAAGCGCGACGGGTCGATAAGAGTATGCGGGGATTACAAGCTGACGCTCAACCCCATACTCGACGTAGAACATTACCCGTTGCCTAAGCCCGATGAGTTGTTTGCAGCCCTAGCTGGGGGACAGCAATTTTCCAAAATTGATCTCAACAGGGCGTACCAACAGGTGGAAATGGACCCGCTGTCAAAACAGTACCTGACGCTTAACACACACAAGGGACTTTACGCCGTAAATCGTCTGCCTTTCGGGATCGCGTCTGCACCCGCAATTTTCCAGAAGATCATAAATAATATCTTGAAAGGGCTGAACTTTGTGTTTTGCTATATCGACGACATCTTGATTACGGGCCGCTCAAGAGAAGAGCATCTGCAAAACCTTGATGCAGTTTTGAAAAGGCTGTCAGAGCGAGGCTTGCGCGTAAAGCCTACGAAGTGCGAATTTTTTCGCGACGAGCTGACGTATTTGGGCCATGTAATCAACAGGCACGGCAGCCATCCAACAGACGAGAAACTGGCCGCGATAGCCAAGGCACCGGCGCCAGCCGATAAGCATCAGCTTCAGTCACTGCTTGGTCTGATCAATTACTACGGAAAGTTTGTTCCAAACTTATCCACTGTTCTCTCTCCCTTAAACAGGCTCCTGCAAAAAGACGTAGCCTGGGACTGGAATGAAGAGTGCAATCGCGCCTTCCAGCACATCAAGCAGCTACTTTCGTCTGCTCCCATCTTGGCGCACTATGATCCAGGCCTACCCCTACAGTTATCTTGTGATGCGTCCGCTTATGGGGTAGGTGCAGTTTTGTCACACGTCTTCCCGAATGGTCAGATCAGGCCAGTAGCCTATGCCTCGCGCACCCTGAGCCAAGCTGAGAGGGCTATAGCCAGCTAGTAAAGGAAGCGCTAGCTCTTGTATTCGGTGTGAAAAAGTTTCATTACTACCTGTATGCAAGGCATTTTGTTCTGCTCACGGAACACAAGCCGTTGGCTACAATTTTTGGTCCTAAAACGGGCAAACCGCCAATTGCCGCCGCAAGACTACAACGATGGGCAGTTGGTTTGTCCGCCTATTCCTTTTCACTAAAGTTCCGGCCTTCTGCGCAGAACGTCGACGCAGATTGTTTATCAAGGCTGCCAGTCGCACAACCGACTGTCGAAGATCAGGAAGAATCATTTTATGACCTTCGCTTTGACACTATGCCGGTCAATAGCCATGACATAGCTCGCGAAACTTCACGTGATGCTACACTGCGTACAGTGACGCAGTACATTCTCTCAGGCTGGCCGCGCAGTGTCCCTGACGAGATCAAACCTTTTTTCCATAGACGACTGGAACTGTCTATACATCGAGGATGCATTATGCTTGGGATGCGCGTACTCATTCCCAAAAAATTTCGCGCGTTCATCTTAGACGAGCTGCACCAAGGTCATCCAGGTGTTGTGCGCACCAAAGAACTAGCAAGGAGCTATGTTTGGTGGCCTACCGTCGATAATGATATTGAGCGCTTCACCGCATCTTGTGCGGCGTGCGGATCCAATCGCAATTTGCCACCTAAAGCGCCTTTGCATCCTTGGGCCTGGCCTACGCGCCCTTGGCAGCGACTGCATGTAGACTTTGCCGGCCCAATAAGCGGAGTGATGTACCTGGTAGTGGTGGATGCTCATTCAAAATGGCCAGAAGTGTTTCCGATGCGCACAACCACCACTGAAGCAACCATTTCATGCTTACATGAACTATTTTGCAGATTCGGATTCCCCGAAACTTTGGTGTCGGACAACGGCACCCAGTTTACTTCTGCAGATTTCCAGGAGTACCTGCAGGGAGTAGGAACCCGGCACGTGCGAACAGCTCCTTACCATCCGAGCAGCAACGGTCTGGCAGAACGTTTCGTCCAGACGCTCAAGGCCGCACTTCGCAAGTCCAGCCGTTCCACGTCGCCGTCGGATCTAGCAGACTTCCTCCTGGCGTACCGCAACACTCCGCAAGCAACTACGGCCGAGGCACCCTCTGTTTTGCTGTTGGGGAGGCGCCTCAGAACAAGACTCGACCTCGTGAGGCCTTCGGTGAACGACACAGTCGCCCACAAGCAGTTTCGGGAAGCCAGTCGCCATAGACGTCGCGAGAGCACGTTCCGCGAAGGTGACCTCGTGCGTGTTCGCAACTTCCGCCGTGGGCCGAGGTGGTTCAGTGCTACCGTGCTTGCTCGCACCGGCCCAGTGTCCTATCGTGTGAGTGTCGTGACTCCTCGTGGTGTGTACGAGTGGGTGCGTCACCGGAACCATATAGTGCGTGCCCCGGACTCGGACGACTTGGTGTTTACCGACGCAGACTTTCGCGCCGAGGCCCCCCGTGACGGTGAATACCAGCCCTACCAGCACGACCGAACTGGTAGAGCAACCATCGGCTGCTAATCAGGCCGCCGAGCAAGGCCGCCCGTATCCGCAGCGTCAACGCCGAGCTCCCGACCGCTACGGCGCATAGCCCCCCGGGACTCTAAGCAAGTGGAGGGGAGATGATATGTCGTGTGCCTGCGCGATAAAGCTTGGCCGCGTGTCTCGTGCCACGGCCACGCTCGGACTGCGTTATCAGATTGCTGTGCTTAAATAGCGCCGGCATTGTAGCTGGCGCGGGCATTTCCTTGTTGTACATTGTGGCGGGCAGTTCGCCCGTCGTTTTAAGTTGCTGGCATAATAAAGCTTCAGTTTCCGCTCGCCGTTCGTTTGGCTGCTCTTCCGTCAGACACGACATAGACAAGTATCCCACATTCGATAACAGAGCGGTGCTCGTGCTGAATCTTCAGGGAGCATTCGACAACGTACACCACTCGGCCGTCCTTCTGCAGGTGTCCCACCTCAACATGGGGAGAGAGGACGTTCGCTTACATCAAAGATTTCCTGACCAACCGCACCACGCGGCTTGTGGCAGGAGAACTACAACTACCGCTCAAGCAGCTGGGTAGCACGGGGACCTCGCAGGGCTCGGTGATCTCCCCTCTGTTGTTCAACCTCGTCATGATAGGCGTGGCAAGAAGATTGGAACGTGTTAGAAACATCAAGTACACGATCTACGCGGACGACATTACGCTGTGGTCAACGGGAGGAAGCGATAGCCAGATCGAGGCAGCCCTCCAAGAAGCCGTCGTCGCCGTAGAAGAACACCTACGACCCACCGGACTCAAATGTTCACCAACCAAGTCGGAACTGCTAGTGATCTCACCGCTACGTGCGCGACGCCCGACAACGCCGCACAGTAACGTGGTAACCCAAGACGGAGCGCCGATACCGCACGTGCCGACGCTCCGAGTTTTGGGGCTGCACCTCCAGGACCTGAAGCGCAACAACGTGACGGTACAGAAGCTCCAAGCAAAGCTCTCGCTGGCCACCCGCCTACTCAAGAAGGTGGCCACGCGGTACCAGGGCATGAGAGAAGACAGTCTACTGCGACTCACCCAGTCGTTTGCAGTCAGCCACATCTCTTACGTTGCGTCGTTCCATAACCCCTTCAGGCGCAGCGTCCACATATGTGGACGCGACTTGTTTTTCCCAGTTCCTCGGACTAGTGGGAAAGAAAGGGCAAGATACACTGCGCATAGGAATAATTTAACCTTCTGCATAGTCAACGCGTCTTGACTTGACCCCAAATGTGCTGCATTCGACTGCAGCCGATCACTTTGATGAAGGCACTACGATGTTTGACGGGTCACTGGACGTGCCGCGTTCCAGAACCAACTTCTTAAGTATTATTTTTCTTTGCTCAAAATTAACAGAGCCAAAAACTAACTACGTGTGCAATTTGAGCCTAAGATTACCTTCTTTTTTGTGTAAAAATCGTACATGAGTGGCTCCAGAATAATGAAATATTTAATTATATGCGAATTAGGATTAATTAGCGAAACTTGCAAGAAACAACAGATTTCTTCATTTTCTTTCTTGTAATGTAATAACGAGTGCCTTAGACTTATGTTGTGCGAAATTTAGATGTTTCTGGACAGTGCATCATAATGCGCGCCTGAAGGGGATAATTGGAAAGCGGCGGAGAAGATCAAGATTGACGCGATGATCAGAAAGGCGTACAAGACGGCCCTGGGCCTATACCCCCCACACCAACACGGAACGCATGCTCGCGTTGGGCGTTGACAACATACTTGAAAAAATCGCTGAAGCCCAGCGAACGGCGCAGTATCACCGCCTGTCCCAGACCAGGACGGGAAGAATGATACTACAACGCATCGGAATCAACGCGCCAGCGACGACTCCCCGGAGGTAGCAAAGCAGCTACCCCGGGACGTTCTCCAAAGACTGAGGGTACCACCCTTACTGAAGCACATGCATCCGCAAGTACACCAAGAAAGAAGAATGGCGAGAGCCACGGCCCTCACAAAGGGACACGCCAACGATCCGCGCGCGTACTACGTGGACGTGGCGAAGTATCCCCACCGGCCAAACACGTAGCAGCAGCAGTCATCGCAGCAGACACCGGAGTACTCACAACGTCGGGGAAGCATACGGTGCAAGTCGCCCACGCAAGCCGAGGAGTTTGCAATTGCACTGGCACTAGCGATTCCGGATTGCCGCACGGTCCTCAGCGACTCGAAGCCGGCAATAGTCAACTTTGCTACAAACAACGTCCATGGAACCGCTGCAAGAATATGTTCAACGATAGCGAGACCGGAAACCAACGTTACCGTCAAGTGGTTCCCTGCGCACGCCGGGGAGCTGGACGCGGGCCCGAACCGCAACGAGGAGGCAGATGCGGAAGCACACGCGCTAACTAGCCGCGGGTCTCCGTCAACGCATTCCTCGGAGCCGCAACGACCCGATGCCGAAGACGAAGAGTATTCCATCACAACCTACGGCGACGTTCTGCAGTGGTACAGAACGAGCAGACGCCTCTACCCACCGCCTCACCGAGACCTACAACGCAGCGAAGCAGCCACACTACGGCAGTTGCAAGTACAAACCATATGGACCCCCGTCTGGGCAAAGCACGTCTGCCCGGAGGTATACACCACGGATATATGCCAACACTGCAAGAAGGCGCGAGCCACCCAGAGACACCTCCTCTGGGACTGTGCGCCACCGCCGGGTAACCAAGAAGAAGCACTGCCAACTGCCATCAGCAGGAAGATCATCAGCCGAGAGCTAGACAACCAAAGAGACGTGGTCCAGCATGTGCTTAGCATCCTGGAACGCCAGCGGCCGAAAGTGGCGCCCCCCACGAGTCTGACGCGAGTAGGTTGCTGCTCCGGGACGTCCGAGCACGCTAGTGTCTCGCTTTAATTCCCCTACCCCTTCCCCCCTTTATGCCGGATCGTCAATAAAGTTGTTTCACTCACTCACTCACTGTGCAAATCAAACCATTATCAGCCCATAGAGCAGGCCAATGCTTTTTTTGCCATGCGTAAAGAGCGAACACTTCTGGACTCTGGCGAACCATGACTTACACAAAAACTTGGGAAAACTTTTAGTGGTTGCCATTAGACGTGTGAAGAATATGTGTGCAGCAGTACTGAACGCCAGTACTGAATTTAAGGCAGCACTTATAATGTGAGAATGATGGCACGCATATAACAGCCCAAATGACCACCAACAGAAAAAAATTGAAATAATTGACCTTTGCGAGTATTCCAGTGTTGTCGCAGCACTGTTCGGGTACATCATGTTGAACGCGTAATAAGTCGCGAACATTACGCAGACTGCCTCGGTGAAGTCGGATGTTTCGCAAAACAGTTCCTGCTCACAGGTCACAAAATATTTGTCTGAAAAGGTGGTTCCTGTTAAAAATTTAACAGTAAGAATCCCATTGTGAAACTCAACTTACAGACTCTTTCCTAGGTCCCAACAGCATCCATTTCAAAATGAACTCCAACTAAAAATTCTCGCAAGATTTATAAGGTACTTATGTGAGAATATATTGCACCCCACATTTTTTAGGGGCGAAGCTCCTAAGGGTGTGGGTCTGTCCCTCCTCTGTAGTTGTCGTAGTAGTAGTAGTAGTAGTAGTACTAGTAGTAGTAGTAGGTAGGTAGGTAGATAGCCACGTATAGTGGAATGTACCCGCTCCACGTGATACAGATGACGATGACGCAGTATAGTGGAATGTACCCACTACACGTGATAACGATGAAGTATAAGCGCGTTCCAGTATAGTGGAATGTACCCACTACACGTGATAAAGATGACGATGACGCCTGATGACCATGAAGAATATGCGCGTTCCAATATAGTGGAATGTACCTATTACACGTGATAACGATGATGATGACGCTGATGACCATGAAGTATAAGCGCGTTCCAGACCACACATTCTCTTTCTGCCATGGATGAAAACGATCGAGCTTCGCCCACTCATCATCAATCAATTCGTGGGTATGGCGTGATTTTTTTTCCTTTTATCGGACGGCTGCCAGCCACCTAACAAGTGTTACAGCAGCGTCCTAGGAAAATGAAGAATTAGAATATAAGCTTATTTATGTCTGACTTGTACACATTACAGAAAATAAGTAACCGATTACAATTACAATTGCTTCCTTTAAAATGTAATTCACTACAGTGGTAAATTACAGCCCCAGAAAATCAACTGACCAATTACAGAAATGTAATCGATTACTTTTGCGTTACTTCAAAATTTTATTGCTGTAACACAACACCATAGGTTATCAAAAATTGTGGAGCTCACTCAGGCTCACTCATGAAATATATATTGCGCTTAGGACTCACTCGGACTCAGACTCACCAAAATGTTCCTGAGCCGGACTCACTCGGACTCACACTCAGGGGAATTTCACTCGGACTCAAACTCTTCAAAATGCTATTCACCCGGACGCACTGAGACTGAGACTCACGGCGCCATCTGAGTCTGAGTGAGTCCGAGTGAGTTGACTCATGAGTCCGTTTGCCCAGAAATAGCTTTTTAGACTATGATGTCAATGCACTTTAACACCAGTATCTCACGTAATCGATACGTGGCGCCTTTTGCTATACTACCTTCTAATGCGAGTTATGAGTGGTTGCGACCCAGTAAGGACATTTTTCGTGAAAGATATGACAGAATAAGATATATTTATGAAGAACTTCCCTGGAAGAATGTGTGTGTGTGGGGGGGGGGGGGGGGGAGGGGGGGTCAAGGCACCCCCCCTGCGTGATTCACTTTCACGATCATTAAATATTGAAATAGTAGACGTGAATATAAGGATGAATCCAGGTAAGGCTGATAGTAATGCTGAAGATGAGTAGATGGGATCATAGGTCCGCAAAAAAAAAGTGGAACTCACTCAGGCTCAAGAAATATATTTTGCGCTTTTGCAGAGACAGTTATGGGCAGTCCAACGAGCCCGCGAAGCGGCCGAAAGGCTAGGTCTTTCGGTCCCAACGTGGGAGCGGCCCGCTTCGGGCTAGGACACTAGCGCGACCTATTGGACCCTAATAAAGTTCTTTCATCCATCCATCCATCCATTAGGGCTCACTCGGACTCACGCTCACGACAATTTTCTTCAACCGGACTCACTCGGACTCAATCTCACCAAAATATTACCTACCCGGACTCACTCAGACTGACTAACGGCTCGATCTGAGACTGAGTGAGTACGAGTGAGTCGACTCATGGGTGAGTTCGCCGACCTATGCACAACACCGCAGGTTTACTGAAAGTACAACAAACTACTGCGGCTGGCATGTTAGAGAGAAGGTTGGATGCTTGTGTGCAGGCTGGGAGACTTACTGTGCCTTCTGTGGGACATTGTTACACGTGGTGCTTGTGCGTTTGTGTAAACAACTGTGTGTTCAAGAAACTAGACTTCTGTTGGTAGTTTGCGCTCTGTGTCTCGTCTCCGCTTCCTTAAGTCATTGTCCGTATTTAAACTTTTTAGCGCACATTGTCCGGTTTCCACAATTCAACAATTTGGACATGGGTTACTTTGAACTGGAAATTTTTTCAAAGTTGTCAATAAAGTTCTGTGTCTGTCTGTCATCGCAGATTCTTCCACGCTCACTCGCGAATGAGTCAGCTGCTACACTGAACCCTCTCTCAATGCATGCGTTGGAGGGAATAACGGTATTATAAGGTATATAGCAACACCTTGCGCACCAGGTCGTAGTTGTGCAGTGCTTCGCTGTAACTGGCCCACGGGTGAGGTGTTGCAGGGAAGGCCAAGCAACGGTGAAAAATAAAGGCTCTTTTAAGGACCCCCGTCTCACAGGACAGGGGTTCCCTATGCGGTCACATGTTTTTGGGGACGAGAACTGCCGTGGTTACAATGAGTGGTTACAACTTGATTTTGTATAATCAGTTACAATAAGAAATACTTGAATTACGCAGAACGTTACAGTTTCGAAAGATTTACGGATTATTTTACAAAGTTACAAGAAAGTTTAATTGATTACAAGTAATTGATTACTTGTAACACGTTACATACAACTGATTTATGTAGACCAGAGGTCGGCAACCTTTTGAGGCGGAAGGCCAAGTTGCATGAAGCCGACGCGGCGGGGGCCGCTTGACAGAAGAAAGGGGGGGAGGGGGGGAATCGTTGCAGACGTTGAGAAAAAAAATTGGCGAAAACGAGAATATAAATCAAGTTTATGTCATAAGGTTGTTATTTGCAAACATAGATACAAGCAAAAAGCCCATTTAAAGTCAGAACTGCCGTGTAGGCCTACAGATAGGGAGTGAAAGGGGAGGGAGAGTGTTTCTGGCGTGGTGCCGGGAGCCGCATAGTGCTGCCACGCGGGCCGCAGGTTCTTGACCCCTGGTGTAGACCATATCAAGATGTGTCGTAAAGAGAGTGCAACTTCTTCCGATAAGGCGCGTTTCAAAATGTACTTGCACATCATGAAAATATGGGGCGATAATCAAAAACGGCTCGTGCCCGTGCAGGGCAGCCTGTTTGAGAGGTTGCATGTGGCATAACTGCAGTGCCCCATCATAAGCTGGATGTGCAGTATATAAGCTATATACACTATCTATACAAAGATAGCTATATAGCTATCTTTGTATGTACCTTCTATATTGCTGCCATGATGTTGGGATAGCCGGCTCTTACGTAGCCTACCTTCCCATATTTTTCATATATAAATAAAAAAAAATATATATATATAAGCTATCCTTTTAGGGGCGAAGCACCTTAAGACCGAGCCTTGTCGGCGTGCGGCGGCGTGCATGCTCATACTCCAGGTGCGAAAAAATTGGGGGGACCCTTAAGCTTCGGCTTTAAGTGTTGAACGCGATAGCCATATCCTGTCCCTAGTGTGTATTTCAATCACTTAGTGCATACTATGTAATGGGTAGCATTCTTTAAACCACGAGCAAATTATGAGCGGGAAATGTTTTCGAACTTGCTGTGCACCCACTGCGTGGTCTTAAGGGAATACGCGCAGTAACGTGTGTGCCTTTTGTAATGGGTGGCCGGCTTTGAACCACGATGCCATTACGATGTTCAGATGTTTTGACGCCCGATGGCAATGTACGCTTTTACCACGCAATATTACTGCGATATCACATGTGTTGTGACGCCTGTATACAGGACGCGTGTGTTTGTAAAGCACGACTTATTTTCACTGCATTTCCAAGCAGAGGAAGTTATTTTTGCTGTATTTCCAAGCAGACGCGTGGTTGTGTGGTAGAACACCCGCTTGCCACGCAGACGGCCTGGGTTCGATCCTCACTCGGACCCGGGAACTTTTATTATTTATTTTATTTGCATCTTTCTCGATTTTTCGGTCACGGACAAGATGATGATTTTTCGCTCACAACCAACGACGCCGCCGCCGACGCCAACGCTGGCAACGACACTGACGCCGACACTGACGCCGGAATTTCTGCGAAATGAGCTCTTTAACGCTGTCGAGTTAAAACATCAGCCCTGCTCGAGCTAAATCGCATTGATGATGACATGTGCGTGCGGCGACGTGCATGCTCATAGCCCAGGTGCGAAAACATGAGGCCGGCTCGAGCTAAATCACACTGATGATGATATGTACCGATGTAGAAGATTCTCTTTCTGCGATAGATCAGAACGAACGTAAAGCGCGGGAAGCGGCAGCAAAACGACAAAAACGACAAGCGGACCCGGAGTTGAGAGATCGAGACGCGGCAGCAAAACGGCAACAGTACAAGAACAACCGCTTCGTACTAGTCGGCGACTTTAACGTTGACATCACGGACGACGACTGGCTTGTGCGGTATATGACGTCTCGATATGCTCTACGATGCATTTCGTATGACTGTAAACAACCAACAACCACCAAGTGCACATGCATAGACCTTGTCTTTGCCAACTTCAGGTTACATTGGTTCTACATTTCACGGACCACAAAGCGGTGATAATGAAAGCAAAACGGAATCGAGAACTCAATACGGCATACTAGTTATGACCAACAGAACACATTGTGTATACTGAACACACGCGTTGTTACTAATTTTCATGAGCGAGCGGGCAAAATGTCACGGGAGATTCGCGGTTACCAAAGAATCACCGTGCTTCGCCCACTATTCACCATTCACTTCGTGGATATGCATGGATTTTTGACTCTGTATTTCACAAGTGATATAACTTGGTTCCCTACGGTGACTGCGGTTGAAAAACTTTGCCCTCGCCTTCTTTCCCCTGTCAGTCCCTCATCTGAAGTCCTTGACATGGTGATCACAAACGTGGATTTAACTATTGCACCAACCCACCCTTTTCAATTACATATGTTGCGCCACTCAAGGGAGGGAGAGTGTTTAACTTACTTCCAAAAGATATGTTATAGGTTAAGATAACTCTGTATGACAAATGATTGGTTTCCATGGCACATTATGCTAACTTTCATTATCAAGAGCTGCACAAACAGCACACGCCAATACTTCTGTCTCACTTCAAAAGTAAAAAAAATTCTATAAGCGCCACACATAAGCGAGACACTTTCTATGAATATTAACATGAGCGTCAACATTTACTAAGTAAATCATTAACAAGATGACCTGTAGATCAATTTTTCGCCAGTAAGAAGGGAAATACAGTAGATAACCTTCTCAGCACAGTACGAATGCATACCGATACTCCACCTTTTACATTATAAAAATTTGTTCATGTCCCCTTCATTGGCGGTGTGTAGAATTGTTACGCATGAACATCGGAGGCGCGTCACGCACCGCATGTTTCTTTGAATGGCTTGGAACGCAGTGTGTACATTCGTGCAGGCATCCTGAGTGGACACCTAGTGGTCATTTAACTTTCTTGTGCTACATATTGCTGCAGATGATCATTTTGCTGAAGACACTACCATGTTCGACGACCGTTCGACGTGCCGCGTTCCAAGACCAATCTGAAGAATATTTTTTTCTTTGCTCGAAATGAACACAACCAAAAAACAAACAGTGCGTGCATTTCGGGCATCATATTTCATTCTTTTTAGGTATAGATTGAAGCTGACTGATCGCAGAATAAGTAGATATTTAATTACATGCTAATTAACATTAATTACTGAAACTCACAATACAAGTTTCCCTTATTTTCTTTTATGGAGTGTAATGCCGAGTGTCTTGGAATCATGGCATGCGCACTTGACGCATATGCAGACAATGGACCATAATTCGCACCTCAATGGGATATATGCGTACATACACACATAATGAAATATTGCCACGCCCACTCATATCTTTCCATTTTCGTGTTACCATCCTATTGCAATGTAACTGCTGCGTTCCGCAAAGCGCGCCCGAATGATTGGGAACTATCTAGAGAATGTTAGAACCTTCCGGATCAGATTACGTGCTCAACGCGAACATGGGAGTTAGTTCTGGAACTTACGCGGCCGCGAACGGTAACGCTGGAATCTTCGGTGATACACGTATAAAAGCCGACGCTCTTCACCGCTTGTCAGATTCTCGACAGCCGACGCTCTCTTCGCCGCTATCAGTGTACAGCGTGCATTGCTTGCTGTAGTTTGACTTCCGGTTTCCCGGCCACAAGTTCGGCCAAATAAAGAGTTTCAACTTGGACACGCCGACTGCTGCCTTCGTCGACGTCACGACTACGTGATATCTGGTGTAGGTGCTGCTTCGTCCATGCTCCAGACGCCCCCGCGAGGAGCTGACCAAAGCCCAAGCCGCGAAGAAGACGACGCAAAGGATAACCCTCTACGTCGCACCAGCCGCAGGCAGCAGGGACTACAACCACGGCGCGGGCTCCTGCCGGAGAACACGAGGCCAACCAAGACACTGACTTCAACCGCAGGCCCGATGACCACCCCTGTGCCGCCAACACCAATCGTGTTCCGGCAGCCCAAAGAGCCGCCAACATTACGCGGATCATCAGTTGAAGATACGGAAAGCTAGTTAGAAGCATACGACCGGGTCGCTACCTTCAACCACTGAAGCAACGACGACAAGCTTCGGCATATTTATTTCGCCTTACAAGACACCGCTCGGACCTGGTGGGTGAATCAAGAGCGAAACCTCACAACGTGGGACATTTTTCGCACCAGTTCCTCGCCACATTCGCAAGTGTTGTCCACAAGGAGAAGGCTGAAGCTATCCTCGAAACCCGTGTGCAGTCGCCAAATGAAAACGTGGCGCTTTCACAGAGGAGATCACTATACTGTTCCGCCACGCAGACCCTGAAATGCCCGAAGACAAGAAAGTACGCCTTCTCACGCGAGGAGTTAAGCAGAAAATCTTCGTTCGGCAGAACCAAGAGTCGAACCCTAACATCATGGGACGTTTTCCGAACCAGGTTCCTGACTATTTTCGCTAGCGTCGTCCGCACAGAGAGGGCGAAAACTCTGCTTGAAACCCGCGTCCAGCTCCCCAACGAAAGCGTCATGCTCTTCACGGAAGAAATGACTAGACTCTTCCGCCACGCAGACACCGAACTGCCTGAAGGAAAGAAAGTTCGCCTCCTCATGCGAGGAGTTAAACAGGAGCTTTTTGCGGGACTGATGCGGAACCCACCGAACAGTGTCCAGGAATTCGTCTCGGAAGCGACGACTATCGAGAAGACGCTGGACATGCCCAACCGGCAGTACAATCGCCGTTCGACGCCACACTTCACCGACATCCAAGGGCTCCGCCGACCTTCGCGCTCCGCCGACCTGCGCGAAACGATCGGAGCGATCGTGAGGGAGCAACTGCGCAAGCTGTTACCGTCGCCACAACCTCAAGTGGACTCGATCACCAACATTGTTCGTGAAGAAGTCCAGCAAGCGTTGGGAGGTTCCCGAACCACCCGCAGCCTCATCCGGAGGCTATGACCTACGCTGCTGCAATCCGCCGTCATGTTCCGGCTCCGCGACAACATCAAATCACTGCATCGCCACAGTTTCGTCGCCAGACGCCGCAGCCGCCACCACCACCACCGACGCCCTACCGCCCTCCTGTCGGCCAGCGCTACGCGCCAAGGAAAACCGACGTCTGGCGCACCCCTGACAACTGCCCGCTTCGCTACCATTGCGGGGAGGCCGGCCACACCTACCGCCGCTGCCAGTACCGACAGATGGGGCTGCGCAGTTTCGCCGTCAACGCGCCGTGTCCACAGCGGGGTGAACGACCTCGCGACATCGCCGACTACATTACCGGAACGCAGTGGCAACAACGACCACCATCCCGTTACACCGTCACCCGGCCGCTACATGTCGCCGCACCGCCGGCAGTACACTGGCCCAACCTGGAGCTGCTCGCCTAGCCCGTATCCGGAAAACTAAGGGCAGCAACCAATGGAGGTGCGGTTGCTGTACACCCTCCGCCGCCGACGACGACGATAGGGCGAAACGTGAAGAACACACTGCATGCCGAACGTAGCCCTGACGTCGAAACTTTGCGGCCGGAAAAAGACCTGACGACGCCACGTGGAAGCAGCGGAGCAAACCGACGTAGCCGTGATCCGACGCCGCGACCTAACCGCAACGCAAGACGACAGACTAGCGACCTCGACGTACTACTTCGATGACCACAACATCACCGCTCTCGCCGGCTCTGGGGCCCACTATTCCGTCGTCAGTGGGCTTTTCGCCATAAAGATGAAGACAGGACTGCTTGGTAAGGCCCCGAAATCCAGACCACTGGAGGTCATCTAATAATGCCGGTTGGCGTCTCCACAGCGAGAGTCACCATCAATAACCAGACTTATCCTGCATAGCTTTGCGATCCTACAACATTGTTCCAGGGATGTCATACTTGGGATGGACTTCCTAAGTCAACACGGCGCTGTTATCGACCTGAGTTCTGAGTCAATAACACTAACCTCAAAAAACACGCTGCCGACCCCCCACGACGCCAGCGAATCACGCACTGAATGTGCTGGAGGATCAAGTCACCATTTCGCCTTGCTCTAGCGTTATCAGTTCCGTCGGCACCGAAGCACCCGCAGCTTTTGAAGGCGTCATCGAGGGCGACCAGCACCCGCTCCTGAGCCGTCAGACTTGCGTTGCAAGAGGGATAGCCGAGCTGTGTCATGGGAAAGCGAGGGTAATGGTGACAAACTTCAGCCATGAATAGAGGCACCTCAACAGTGGTACGACGGTCGCCTACATAGAGGAATTCGTGGACACCAGTAATTCTTTCGCCCTCCTCGATGCTACCGAAACGGCTTCAACGAATTGAAGTTCCCCACCAGAATTCGTCGTCAACTCGAGCCGTCCGAGTGCAAGCAAGACCGGCTCAAAGCCCTGCTCCTGCATGTCCAGGACTGCTTCTCGTCGTCGTAAAAAAATCGACAGACCGCAGTCGCGAAACATCGTATTATAACAGAAGAGAGTGCCCGACCAATTCGTCAAAGCCTGTACCGAGTTTGAACGCGCGAATGCGAGGCCCTGAAGAAACAAGTCGACGAAATGCTACGCGACGACATCGTTCAGCCGTCCAAGAGTCCGTGGGCGTCTCCTGTGGTGTTCGTGAAGGAGAAAGATGCAACCCTTCGTTTCTGCGGCGACTATCGTCGCCTAAACAAACTCACTAAGAAAGACGTGTACCCTCTTCCACGAATAGACGACGCCCTGGATCGACTCCACAATGCAAAGTACTTTTCGTCGATGGACCTCAAGATCGCCTACTGGCAAATCGAAGTCGACGAGAGAGATCACGAAAAGACTGCCTTTATAACACTAGACGGCCCGTTCGAGTTTAAGGTCGTGCCTTTTGGTCTTTGCTCGGTTCCTGCGACTTTCCAACGCGTTATGGATACGGTGTTGGCCGGCTTGAAGTGGCAGACGTGCCTCGTGTACATGGACGACGTCGTTGTGTTTGCCTCAAACTTCGACAAACAGCTCCGGCGCCTTGAAGCTGTACTTCAAGCAATCAAGACCTCCGGACTCACCCTGGAGCCAGAAAAGTACCGCCTTGCGTACGGGGAGCTCTTGTTTCTGGGCCACGTCATCAGCCAGTCTGGAGTTCGCCCCAACCCGCGAAAAACAGCTGCCATCACCGCCTTCCCACCGCCCACCGACAAAAAGGCCGTGCGCGGATTTCTCGGCTTATGCGCCTATTACAGCCGCTTCGTCAACAAATTTTCACGGATCGCCGAGCCGCTAACTAACCTTACGAAAGCCGACGTAGAATTCAAGTGGGAAACGAAGCAAGTCGAAGCATTTGAAGGACTTAAACAACGCCTCCAGACGCCTTTGATACTTGCGCATTTCGGCGAATACGCTGAAACAGAACTACACACCGACGCAAGCAGTGTTGGTCTCGGCGCCGTGCTTGTTCAGAGGACTGACGGACTGGAAACAGTCATCAGTTATGCTAGCCGGTCGCTATCCAAAGTGGAAGCCAACTATTCTACAACAGAACAGGAGTGCCTTGCCATCATCTGGGCTACGTCCAAGTTTCGCCCCTACCTTTACGGCAGGCCTTTCAAAGTTGTTGATGATGATGAATGTGAGCGACCACCACGCCTTGTGTTTGCTAGCTAACTTGAAGGACCTTTCAGGACGCCTCGCAAGGTGGAGCCTGAGGAGCCTGAGACTTAAAGAATTCCACATTACCGTCATTGACAAGTCCGGAGAAAAACACGCCGACGCCGACTGCCTCTCTCCTGCCCCCCGTCGACCCAGCGCCGCTGAACGACCAGGATGATGAGTGCTTCTTGGGAACCATTAGTGCCGACGACTTCGACGAACGAAAGCGAGCTAACCCGATACTGAGGGGCATTGTGGAATACCTTAAGGGCAAGACCGCCATTGTACCAAAAGTCTTCAGGCGAGGATTGGCGTCACTTTTCTTGAAAAACGACGTCCTCCTAAAGAAGAACTTCTCTCCGGCCCGGGCCAACTACCTTATCGTTCTACCATCGGCACTGCGGCCAGAAGTTCTGCAGGACCTACACGACGACCCGACAGCTGACCACCTCGGTTTTTGCCGCACGCTTGCGAGGGTTCAAGAAAAGTACCACTGGCCACGCCTTGCCGCCGACTTCGCTCGTTACGTTAAAACATGCCGGGACTGTGAGCGACGCAGGACACCGCCTACAAGGCCAGCGATAGTTCTGCAAAACATCGAACCACCTCGCCGTCCGTTTCAGTGAATCAGTATGGACCTACCGGGGCCGTTCCCGACGTCGACTGTCGGAAACAAGTGGATCGTCGTAGCTACCGCCTACCTCACCAGCTACGCCGAAACAAGGGCCCTGTTCAAAGGCAGCACCACCGAGGTAGCAAAGATCTTCGTTGAGGACATCGTCCTGGGTCATGGCGCCCCAGAAGTTCTCATTACCGACAGAGGTACGGCCTTTACTGCGGAGTTAACTTAGGCGATCGTGAGATACAGCGAGACAAGCCAACGCCTACCACCCACAGACCAATGGCCTCACTGAGCGTCTAAACAAGACCATCGCCGACATGCTGGCCATGTACGTCGACGTCGAGCACAAGACGTGGGATGCCTTCCTTCCGTGCGTGAGCTTCGCGTAGAACACGGCCGTACAAGAAACGACGCAAATGACGACATACAAGTTGGTCTACGGACGGAGCCCGGCAACGACGCTTGACGCCATGTTACCAAACGTCACCAACGAGGCAAACACCGACGCCGCCGCCTACCTACAGCGCGCGGAAGAAGCCCGAAAACTCGCCCGTCTGCGTATCCAGCGCCAGCAAAAGACCGACAGCCGTCGCTACAACATTCGACGTCGCCATGTGGAATACCAGCCCGGCGACCGTGTGTGGCTCTGGACACCATTACGACGACGTGGGCATTGCGAAAAACTTCTTCGGCGATACTTCGGGCCATACAGAGTGCTTCGACGTCTATGCGCTCTAGACTACGAGGTTGTTCCGGACGGCATTACGAACTCTTAACGGCGCCGCGGGTGACCTGAAGTCGTCCATGTCGTGCGGCTCAAGCCGTACTACTCGCGTTAGCGAACCTGAGGAGTGTGCTTTTTGTACTTTCTTGCTTGTATTTATTGTTGATTGTACTTTCTTGCTTTATTATTCTGCTTGCATATTTTGTTAAAGCATCGGGGCGGTGCTTTTTCAGAAGGCGGAAATGCCACGCCTACTCCTATCTTTCTATTTTCGGGTTACCGTCCTATTGCAATGCTGCCTCGCGCAAAGCGCACCCGAATGACTGGGAGCTATCTAGAAAGCGTTAGAACCTTCAGATCAGATTACATGCTCAACGCGAACATGGGAGTTAGTTCTGGAACTTACGCGGCCGCTAACGATAACGCTGTAATCTTCGGTGATACACGTATAAAAGCCGACGCGCTTCATCGCTTGTCAGATTATCGACGGCCGACGCTCTCTTCGCCGCTATCAGTGTAGCAGTGCACAGCCTGCATTGCTTGCCGTAGTTTGACTTCCGGTTTCCCGGCCACAAGTTCGGCCAGATAAAGAGTTTCAACTTGGACACGCCGAGTGCTGCCTTCGTCAACGTCACGACCACGTCACAATATACACTAATGCATAAACCCCAAACTTCAGCGCCACGAAAACACGAAAGGCTACACTCTGTTACACATTTAGCTTTTTATGCTGTGCAACACCTTATGGGAACATATTATCCCAGCTCTATTTTAGAATTTAGGAGACACCCCATCAATTAAGTGCATTGATTAAACAAAAATGCAATCAATGAAATTTTGGCTGGAGTTATCGGAGTCTTGATTATCCTAGCCAGACTGGTAAATCTGTTGAAGTGAGTTTATATGCACCTGGATTAAAAAGTGTCATGCAACTGCAACATGAAACACTTCCCTTGACACACTAGTTACAAACTTGAAGTAAAACGCAGCTTACCTAGTGCTGCATTGATGGGTGTAGGTAGCAGCTCAGAAAGCAATTATGTTATACTTGCAACAAGCTGAAAAGGAGAAGAATGACTCTGTTAACGGACATTCCATAACATGTACTATTTCACACTAAGAATCTGTTTCCCCCCACTCCCCCTTAAAAATTCGCCATAGAGCTTCATGAGTTTTAGCGTTAAAGAGCTTTAACGATAGCGTTAAAGAGCTTGTTTCGCAGAAATTCCGGCGTCGGTGTTGGCGGCGGCGTCGTTGGTTGTGAGCAAAAAATCATCTTCTCCGTGACCGAAAAAATCCAGAAAGATGCAAATAAAAAAAAATAAAAATAAAAATTTCCTGGTCCGAGTGAGGATCAAACCCAGGCCGTCTGCGTGGCAAGCAGGTGTTCTACCACGCAACCACGCTCCTGCTTGGAATTACATTGAAAATAACTTCGTGTGCCTCGCAAACTTGCATGCTTTACAAACACACGCGTCCTGTATACTGGCGTCGCAATAGAGCATGTAACTTCGCAGTAATATTGCGTGGTAAAAGCGTACATGGCCATCGGGCGTCAAAACATCTGAACATCGTAATGGCATCGTGGTTCAAAGCCGGCCACCCATTACAAAAGGCACACACGTTACTGCGCGTATTCCCTTAATACCACGCAGTGGGTGCACAGCAAGTTCGAAAACATTTCCCGCGCATAATTGCTCATGGTTTAAAGCATGCTACCCATTACATACTATGCACCAAGTGATTGAAGTATGCACTAGAGACAGGATATCGCTATCGCGTTCAACTCTTAAAGACGAAGTTTAAGGGTCCCCCCAGTTTTAGGGGCGAAGCTCCTTAGGGCCTGGCCCCTGCGGCGTCCGTCACGCTACAAAAAACCTAAACCGCAACTGACCTGAACAACGAAAAACAAAAACACCTGTGTAAAAAACCGACTTGATGTGTACATCACTCAAGTATATGAGAGCACAATAAAAGGCTGTTAACCAGAACCAAATAAAAGGCCACAACGCCGTAAAAACAGCGACATTGAAGCACCCATCAATGAAAGCATATAACCGAACAAAACGTTCACAGGAACAAAATAAAAGGCCACAATACTATAAAAGACCGACATTTAAACACCCATCAATCAAAGCATATGACAAAATAGAGATAACAATACACTAATATCTGTCATAATTGTGACAGAACAATATAAAACACCTAGAAGCACAAATCATTCATACTAGTCGGCCATTTCAACGTACACATTATGAACCTTAGAACCTAGCTTTGTCGTCGACGCTCACAATCCGCTGTCATGG
>JALIZH010008112.1:0-87302 GCA_030522465.1 Rhipicephalus appendiculatus | reverse complement strand
CCGCCTCGCCATGTGGGGCCACTTCCAAATGGACCAACGGGGTGTCTCCGCCACCTACTGCTTCGAGTACACTAGCACCGACTAATAAAAAGGCTACAATAGGTGTTATAGAAAGGCAACAACGTCGACGGGCGAATGTAGTATAACTGGGTGCATTGGTGCAGAGACACGCCAGGAGGAAGCGATATGCCTTCACGCGTTCATGGCTAAAAGTTACGAACTATGCCTCTCGCGTTCCTGAATCGTTCTGTGGTAGTGTGCGCATGAGCACAGGCGTAGGTTATGTCATCACTAGGGAGCGCACACCATGTCCATTTCTCTCTTCAAATGACGACGCTTTAAAATAGTGCATACCGAGTACCAGTGTTCATTATGTACATGTTACGATCTTCGCGCGGGATGCACCATATATTGTCTACGTGTCTCTTGTTTAATAGAGCTGAGACAAAGGTTTAATCACCATCATGGACATTAGTCGAAGAGTCGGAGATATGCCACCAGGCGTCATCGTGAGCGCGTCCACATCAAGCGGTGCTATATCTGCCAGAAACCAGTGAAAGGTCTCGTATATCAATGTTCAATAGACATTCAACTACTTCTGTGAGGACAAGTTTCATTTTCGTACTATACCAATTCCTATAACGAAGGGAGCAACCATGTTTTTTAGAATTTATTTTTAGTGTAGCATAAATATTAAAGTAGAGGTATAACTTAATATTTATGCCCAAAAGAAATCTCCTGTGCAGCAAAACAAAAAGAAAAAAAAAACGCGTCAACATTTTAACTTGTGCGGCGTTTCTGCTTTCCACTCCGTTGTCAATGCACCAAAGGTCAACTTTGATGCATTGACTACACTGACTTTAGTCAAAATGTCCTCAGGTAATTTCAGACAAAAAAAAAGGTGTGCGTCATAAAATGATAGCAAAAAAGTGAACAGATACATGGCATGAGTATGTTTCAAAAAATTTTGAGGTTGCGTACATCAGAAGCTTCGTACTGAATAGGTTATCTCTAGATCCTAATACATTTATGCATTTATTCTTCATGGAGAGGGAAAAGCATGGCTGGCGTGTCCCTTTCTTTATTCCCGTCTCACCAGCACTCAAACACCGCCTTTCGTCATCGAACAATGGTGATTTGTTAAGAAAATACAGGAAAATTGCGAAATAGATCGAACTGCATGCCGTGTCGGGTATTTCAGTCATATTTGCTTGACCTTGGTGGTACTGTCAGATTGTGAAATTCGGTTATGACGGCTACCACTTGCACTAACCATAAGATTGGCGTTATTGACAGATCTATGTGAACTTTAGCACAGGCGTGGTTAACTGTAATTTTTAGCTAATATTATAGATTTCTTTTTAGTGTTAGTGGCATTCATATTTTTATTAATTCGAGCATTAAACCGATGAAGTGGATAGACTAGATATATTTTATATCCATGGCTAACCAGAACCCCCTGTGCAGCAGAACGAAACAAAAAAAGACACCGGTTCAACGACGCTTCTATAAGTGCGTCGACAAATACACTTTTGCGGACCGTTCACTTTTCACCCCATTGTCAATGCATCAAATGTTAACTTTCATACAGTGCTTTTAGACAGACTGTTTTCAGGTAACCTCAGGCAGTAAAAAAACGCGTGCGTCAAAAAATGCTACCAAAAAAAAGTGTACTGACATTTGGCTGGACTGTGTTCAAAATAACTTTAAGGTTGTATGAGTCAAACTCTGCATTCACCAAGTAATCGCGTGATATTAACATATTTAGGCATTTCTTCTCCACAGAAAGACAAAAAGACGGCTGCCTTGTACCTTTCTCAAGAATTCCAACCGAATTCGCAGCGCACGTGTTCTTTTCCAGGGCTCGGAATAACATTTTCCTGGTGCACGTAATTAAATAGCAAATTTAATTAATGTCTGCATGAAACGTAATGGGGCAGAAGGGTTGGCAAATTTTTACAAAGGCAGGGATTAAGCCGCATGTATCTCAATGTCCACGGGAATTGGCCATCATGGCCCCTCCTTTGTCTTCACATACCAGTACTTTCCATATCTGATGTCTTGGCCCTCATGCAGCTTAGTCTTCCCTGAAGCCGGGATAAATTCGATGTTGCTCCTCAAACGAATTCACGAGTGCAACGCTCCTAGGCGCTTACGCACGTATTTAGAGATGAATTCTGCAGGTATAGACAACATATCTCTTTAAATTCGTTTGCTCGCGACCCATAGCTTAAATCTAACCAAAACAAGCACCCTCTATATAGTGCACCAAAAAACCAAACGAATTCAACATTTCAGTGAATAATTCGTCTCTCTCGTAATGCAACAAAGGAAATGAGTATTTCCAACAGACGAGACTCAACGCGAAATTTATTTTACTGAAATATAAAATCACGTGTCGTAGCAGTTTCATGAATGATTGAGGTATATAGCCCATAGCAGACGCTTGAAGGTCGAAACTTAATATCCTTTGCAAATTTATTTACTACACACACATTGTTATTCATACTCTTTTGAAACCATTTTTGATAAAATTAAATCTCCGTGCTATTTGGAGTCATACCTGAACAGCTAGCTCATTTGCTGGTCCGTTGAAGAACACACTTCGAACATTCAAAAGCGCTTCAAAACGAACATTTCTCATCAATGCGGCAATAAAGAAACATGGTTGATCCCTCCGTCATAAGAATCGGTATAACACGAAAGTGATCCTGTCCTTACAGAAGTAGTTGAATGCTTACTGTACATTGATATAAGCGAGCTTGCACAATGTCTGTTGGAGTTCGACAGTTATAGCACCGTTTAATCATGTAAATCATGACATGGATGTTATGTAGAGCATGACTTGCTCCTTGCTGGCTGCTTCGCATTACATCCATTCACACAATGTGTGGGAGCTGCCAATTTTAAGGCGAAAGCCTTGAATATCTCATGCTCACGTCCGTCCGTTGTCCGTGCGGTGTCCGTCCGGCGTCCGTCCGTCCGTCCGTCCGTCCGCCCGTCCATCTGTCTGTCCGTCCGTCCGTCCGTCTGTCCGTCCGGTGTCCGTCCGTCCATCCGGTGTCCGTCCGTCTGTCCGTCCGTCCGTCTGTCCGTCCGTCCGTCCGTCTGTCCGTCCGTCTGTCCGTCCGTCCGTCCGGTGTCCATCCGTCCGTCCGGCGTCCGTCCGTCCATCCGTCCGTCCGGTGTCCATCCGTCCATCCGGTGTCCATCCGTCCGTCCGGTGTCCGTCCATCCGTCTGTCCGTCCGTCCGCCCGGTGTCCGTCCGTCCGTCCGTCCGTCCCTCCGTCTGTCCGTCCGTCCGTCCAGTGTCCGTCCATCCGTCCGTCCGTCCCGTCCATCCGAGCTCTGGCACGGAGCCAGGTGGCCGCCGGGATGCGCAAACGGACGCCGGTCGCGTCGGACTCTACAGCGCTCGCTCTTTGCTTCTGCGTAGCTTTGCTGAGTCCCAGCGTTTGCAATCATTCTGACCGACGCCGTCTCAATGGACACAGGCGTTCACGGAATACACCTTCGAATTTACAAAGGGCCCTGTCAATTTAAGCGCTGGAACGCTATGGAGTTTGCACAATGCACAAAGCGCGAGAAAATACTAACGCATGCGAACGGAGGAAGATTAGCTCGCGTCTAGCTGCGACTCGCGGTAAAAAATTAAAAAAGAAAACACGCACACATTGGCTTTGTGTGTTATCCCACTGAGAGTGTAAAAGAAAAAAAGACATGGCATAGTCAGTGGAACGGCCACACGCTTTCGCCGAACACACTTTGGAATGTACGAAGTGTCCTTCAATTTTAGGGGCGAAGCTCCTAAGGGTGTGGGTCTGTCTCTCCTCTGTAGTTGTTGTAGTAGTAGGTAGGTAGGTAGGTAGATAGCCACGTATAGTGGAATGTACCCACCACGTGATAAAGATGACGATGACGCAGTATAGTGGAATGTACCCACACACGTGATAACGATGAAGTATAAGCGCGTTCCAGTATAGTGGAATGTACCCACTACACGTGATAACGATGACTATGACGCTGATGACCATGAAGTATAAGCGCGTTCCTCTGTAGTAATAGTAGTAGTAGTTGTAGTAGGTAGGTAGCCACGTATAGTGGAATGTACCCACTACACGTGATAACGATGACGATGACGCTGATGACCATGAAGTATAAGCGCGTTCCAGACCACATATTCTCTTTCTGCCATGGATGAAAACGATCGAGCTTCGCCCACTCATCATCATTCACTTCGTGGATATGGCATGATTTTTTTTTTCTGTTCCTATGCTGCCATTTTTATACATTTCCCTCATCCTTAACCCTTACATCATTCCTCCTCACCCTATCTTCTCTTTTCCAACTCTTGCTATACTATACTCTACAGGGTTATGCCATGCTTTACCATATCTCCTCATTTTTCTCCTCCTTTCCTTTCTGCTCCAAATAACAACGATTCTCCTCACCCTCAGTTCCCTCTCTCATACCCTTGCTAAACTACACTAACCATGCTATGCCATGCTTTAACCTGTCCCCGTCTTTTCTTCCTCCTCGCCCTCATCACTGCTCATCCTCACATGATTTTTCCGCCCCTTTGCTGTACTATAGTATGTATTTGCCTCTTTCTTCCGCTCCCTCTTTCTTTCCTTCGCTATTTGTCTTGCTCTCCGTTTTTTTCTGTCTTTTTTGTGTCGGTTTCCTTCAATCTCTTTCAGCATTTCTTTCTGTCTTTCCCCCCTTTTTACATCTTTCATTCCATTTTTCCCGTTTATTTCTCTATTTCGTTTTCTTACTGTGCCTTTAACTCTCTCTCTTTCTTTCTCTCTCTGTGGTAGTTCTCTCACCCACACGACTTATTGTATCCCATACGGGACAACTCGGCTCAGCGGAAAAGCGCGCACCGGGCGCACGTATCCGCGGGGCGAAGCAGAAGATTAAGAAAATGAGGAAGAGATCACGAGCGCGGGCCGCTGATGATAGTTTCCTGTCGATGAGGCACGGAGTTTTTCCAAGCTTAAACATCTCCACTTTTCAAAACGCCCCTTTCAGCTTTGCACACAGATTAACCCTGACGTGCCATTTAATTTCGTCAAATACACCGAAATATCCTGCTCATTTCACTAAAGGAGGTCGAGATAAACCAACCACACGTCTGTTTGACCAGCGAAAACACCAGGAATATTTAATTAGAGACCAATTCGCCTGAGTAGTGGAAATTCGTTTTACCTTTTTCCCACACAAAAAACAACCAATTCACAACGACGTCATGGATATTGTGGCTGACGACTTAAACGCGGCACTAGCTGAGCAGGCAAAGAAACGTAAATGTCAAGCTCACTTTCATACCACTTCCCGTACCCTCTAATTCTAATTACGCTCAAAAGTATCATTCATTCCAGATAGAGCCTACCTTACCAAACATCCACCGTTACCTCTACAAGTGGCATATAAGTTTCTCCTCTTTCTGCGGTTAACATGCAAGTTAATAAAAATGTTGCTAGATCATTGCATAAATAGCTAGTTTTGAAAGAAAATCGGGCGCGGTTTAAATTCAAATGGTACACCTACCCCTTCAACGTTGCGAAGGTCGCCCTCTTTAGAAGAAACGAACGCACATCAAAGATTAAAGGACAGGAAGTCTAAGAAATGCTCCATCGATACAGCGCACCTAGACTTCAAAACCTATCGTTGTGTTAGACAATGCATTTTGTTAGGCTTCTGCATTAAAGCGCCCTATGGCATGAAATGATATGGTTCCTCTACTTCGATGCTCAAGTGAGAGCAATCTGGAAACATCATTTGGTATGAAGCATTCTGAATAAGAAGTTGCGCAGGGAATACATAAAGAAACCTTAAGCTGACCGACAACTCGTCACAACGTGGGATTAGATCATGGTAGAAATGAATAAACAGTAGGGGTGTGCGAATATTCGAGTTTCGAATTCGAATCGAATAATACTTTATCGAATAATTCGATTCGACTTTCGAGTAGCTAGTATTCGAAGTTTCGAATAATTCGACTGGACGAATATCTAAAGCGCGACAAAGGCCATAGGTGCTACTTGGTTAGGGTGGGGTGGCTAAAACTAATGCTAACGTCGTTACAGAAGGCCTTCGGTTAAAACTTTAACCGATATAGCGGTTCAAAAGTGAGCGCATGTTTATTTTTCAAAGGAGATTGTGTCATTTCCGCACGTCATGGCTCCAGCAGAAAACGCCAAGAACAGTCTGGGAGACTGTCGAACTGCTAGCGCCATAAAATTAGCAGCACTGAGCTCAGCGCTAATGCCAAGAGGTTAAAAAAATACCTGAATAAGCTCCCCGTCTCAAGAAGGGAAGATCCTTTGTATTAGAGGAAAATGCATACAGCTGCACTCTATCCAGGTATCGCCAAAATGTTTTGCGATACCTTCGCATCCCTGCTATTGAGGCGCCCATTGAGCGCATGTTTTCAAATGTCGGAAACACCGTAACATCACGGCGAGAAAGCTTGAAGCAAGGTTATGTGGAACAGCTTGTCTTTCTGCAGGACAATTTGTAGTCTTTCGGTGGCAGTCACTCACCGCGTTATGTGCTCGAGGAGATGAGCAGATTGCATTTTTTTTGTTCTTTGTTTCAATTTTCAATGAAATCTTTGGTATTCGATATTCGATTCGATTTTCGACATTTTTGGCCACTATTCGGCACTATTCAATTCGAATTCGATTCGAAATGAAATTTCACTATTCGCACACTCCTAATTGTATCCCATACCGGACTACTCGGCTCAGTGGGGGAGCGAGCACAGGGCGCATTCGGGAAGCGAAGCAAAAGATGAAGAAGAGGACGAAGATAGCGCGCGCGCCAGCCGCTGATCGTAGTTTCCTGTCGATGAGGCACGGAATTTTTCCAAGCTTAAACATCTCTGCTTTTAAAGGGGCCCTCTAACGCTTCAAAACATCGGTGCTGACCGCATCAACACGTAGTGGCGCTCGCCAGAACTATTGCGGGCGGAAATGACGATGAATGGCGCAAGCCTGTGATTGGATAAATGTAATGTTAGATGTAATTGCGGCGTTGCATCAAAATAAAGAATATTATTGCATTTCTTTTTTCTTTAGCGTACTTTTTCACTGAACGCGGAATAGACTAGAGCTCTCCGAACTTTTCAACTTGAAAACTTCAGCGCCGCGAAAGAATGCGCAGAACGCCATGGTACTGGAGGAAACGCGCCAGGAACGCTCCAGGCGCCGTTGTTTGAAGAAACTGAATGTAAGAGCGTTGACAGAGACGCCGTCGCAAGAAGATAGATCACTAAAACTACAAAACATTATAGAGGCGTTCGCGAGCTGCCTTGTTTCGCACGTGCGGTTCACTCTTCAAGCACCACATTTTAGATGTGAAGCATCTTATGGCGAAGCTTAATCCGGTGGTGGTGTGCGGCGTGACCACCCTTACTGCGCATGCGCAAACCCTTTCAAAAAAAATAAAAATAAAAACCTCCTCTCCCCCCCTCTCTCTCTCCTCTAGGCATCCCTCCCCGCGGCAACCACACCCTCACGGCGCATGCGCCTTCCCTCCTCTCTCCTTCTACGCTCCCCCCCTATCTCCTCCCTGAGGCATCCAAGCCCACGGCGTCCACACTCCCCACTGCGCATGCGCGTCCCCCCCTCTCTTTCCTACGCTCTCCCCCTCTAGGCATCCCTGCCCGCGGCGCCCACCTCTCCCACTGCGCATGCGCGTCCCCCCTCTCCTCTCCTACGCTCCCCCCGCACTCTCTCGCCTCGCGAGGCCGACGCAGGCAGCGTCTGCTAGCGAGTTTCTTGGTTGACAAAACCGACTGCTCGCACTGCACAACCGTTCACTGGCCACCCCGTATATATGGCAATGGATCTTGACCTCCATGCTGGTGCCGGTGGGAGATTTCTCCTGTGCGTTGTTGAACAATAAAAATTTTCGCAGCGTGCGCGTTAACTAAAAGCGGACTGCGGGTCTCTGTGTCCGTCGGAGTCTTCTGTCTCTCATTGCCCATTAGCAGCGATTGGCATGTTCCAGTAGAAAACACCGCTCCATCACTGCGTGCTTTGCGCCACCTCCCCAGTTTTCTCTCCTGCGCAACGCTCCGATGAGCGCCAGCGTCAACGCCGCCGCCAGTGTGCGTTAGCGCCCGCTGCTTCACATCTATACATGGTTCCCTTTAAGCGGGAGATGGTGTAATTTTTTGTTACCTTTGCAACGGCGTCTTAATACATTGGAATTAACGGGCAATATGGCATGCAAGCTTCCGGTACGTAAGAGTTTTCAGTTCATTTCATTGGCGAGTCATACGACGTTACAGGGCGAGGGAAACGTGGTCAGGTGACCCCGCCAAAAATCGAGTTGAGGGCAGGCGTCCATTTTATTGTATTTTCAATTTTCTAGGCTGAATAACTTCTGAATGCGTGCCCCTATCACTGCCGTTTTTGCTGCACTAATTTCTTCAGCCTTCAATCTACAGAACTCGCTAGTAAAATATGTAAAACAATGAGGTCTTGAAAAGTGCTGGAGGGCCCCGTTAAGAAGTCCCCCTTTCAGCTTTGCACACAGATTAACCGTGACGTGCCGTTTAATTTCGCAAAATTCACCGAAATATCCTGCTCAGCTCACTGAGGACGCCGAGAAAATCCAACCACACGCCTGTTTGATCAACGAAAAAAGCGAAAATATTATTATTCGAGACCAACTGGTTTGAGTGGTGGGAGTTCTTCCTGCACTTTTCCCACACAAAAAACAAGCAATTCACAACGACATCATGCGCATTCTGGCTGACGCCTTACACACGGCACTGGCCGAACAGGCAAAGAAACGTAGATATCAAGTTCACTTTCATGGCACATCCCGTACGCACCCTTTAATTCTAATGACGTTAGCAAGTATCATTTCTTTCAGAGATAGCCCAGCTTACAAACATCCATTACAACCACTGCATTTCGGCAGATAACTTTCTCTTCTTTCTGCTGTTCAGATGCAAGTTCCGACAAATGTTGCTCCCTCATTTCATATCTAAGTACTTTTGGAAGAAAATCGGGCAAGGTTTCTTATCTATCTATCTATCTATCTATCTATCTATCTATCTATCTATCTATCTATCTATCTATCTATCTATCTATCTATCTATCTATCTATCTATCTATCTATCTATCTATCTATCTATCTATCTATCTATCTATCTATCTATCTATCTATCTATCTATCTATCTATCTATCTATCTATCTATCTATCTATCTATCTATCTATCTATCTATCTATCTATCTCGCCGCCTACGTGTAGGTGCTCTCGTGATCGCTTCCTTAGCTTGGGGTAGACGAACATTATTATGGGAGGGTAAGAGGGTTTACGAATATGTCTCGCTGGTTATGACATGGAATAATGTGAAAATCTTGTTGCGTACCTCGTCAAACCCTTTCCTCCAGACTCGTGCGGCCCATACCTTAATACCACGGCTAGGGGTATGCTGGTATGCGCCACAGATGATTAACAGTATATATCTACCCTGGAACGTTGAGAACGGACTTGGATAATGTGAATGCCAGAGCGCATGAAAAACTGACATTAGCAGCGTTGGCCCAATTAATACAAAGAATAAATATCGGGGTCTCAGTAGGAATTGAACCCAAGCATTCTGCATGGCATGGAAGTATTCTACCACAATGCCAGAACAGGTCTCGAAACTTCTTTGGCAAAAGGCCCTATATGGGCACAATGTTAGCAAAATGTCAATTGCGGTTGCAGTGCTGCTTATCTGATTTGATAAACATTACATTTGTGGTCCTATTATACAGCCCTCACGTCGAGTAAACTACAATAGTTAAGCGCCATCCACTGAACTTGGGAAATTGGTCTACGTAGGACTGTCTCTGGTTCGCGTCCTGGCAAGCACAAGCGCTACGTATCACCTTAGCGCTTCTGGTGTTCCTAAAACCAATGTTGCTGTCGGCATTGTTACGCAACTGTAAACAACTGGTTATATAAAACATATGCTGCTCTTCATATTTTCACTTACAACATTTTTACATAGCTTTAGCGTCACTTCATAACGTTGCGCTCCAGAAAAAACAAACTGCACCATTGTCACCTTCCGTCAGCATGCTTCGCATAAACAACGATTCTCGTAGTTCGGGCGATCTGCCGAACTTTCCCCCTCACTTCTCTTTTCCAACTCTTGCTATACTATGCTGTACAGGGTTATGCAATGCTGTACGCGCTCTTCTCCTTGTCTTTTTCCTCCTTTAGTTTCTCCTTTTGATAACAACGATCCTTCTCACCGTCACTTCCCTTTCTCCTCCCCTAGCTGAACTATACTATACAGGATATGCAATGATTTAACCTGTCCAACTCTTTCCTTCCTCCTCGCCTTCACTTCACTCTTCATACTGATTCCTTTCCCGCGTCCTTGCTATATTATACTATATATTTCCCTCTTTATTTGTCTTTCTCTCTCTCGTTCTTTCTTTCTCTTTATCTCTTGCTCTCCGTTTTTTCGGTCTTTTTTTCTGGCGCTTTCTGTCTACCTCTTTCCCCATTTCTTTCTCTGTCTTTCTACTTTTCTTCCCTTTTTTCTCGTATATTTCTCTATTTCCTTATAATCTCTAACTCTCTCTCCTTTTTTTCTCCTATTATTATTGTTATTTTTTATATATATGAAAAAAATATGGCAACCTAGGCTACGTAAGAGCCTTCTATCTCTCTTTCTCTCTGCGCTAGTTCTTTTACCCACCCGAGTTATTGCATCCCATACCGGACAAATCGGCTGAGCTGGAGAACGCTCACCGGCCGTACGTATTCGGGGAGCGAAGCAAAAAATCAAGAAAAGGGCGAAGAGAGGGCGGACGCCGCCCTCTGATGATAGTTTCTTGTCGATGAGGCACAGGGTTTTTCTAAGCTTAAACTTCTCCCCTTTTAGAAAGCCTCCTTTCAGCTTTGCACAGAGATTAACCATGACGTGCCGTTTAATTTCGTCAAATACACCGAAATATCCTGCTCGGTTCACTAAGAAGGGCAAGAAAAACCAACCACACGTCTGTGTGACCAACGAAAATAGCGAAAATATTCACTTGGAGAACAATTTTTTTGAGTTGTGGAAATTCGTTACAAAGTCATCCCACAAAAAAAAGCAAAACAAAAATCAAACAATTCACAACGACGTCATGCGCATTCTGGCTGACGTCTTAGACACGGCACTGGCTGAACAGGCAAACAAACGTAGATTTCATGTTCACTTTCATACCACCTCTGGTACGCACCCTTTAATTCTAATGACGTTCAAACGTATCGTTTCGTCCAGATAAAGCCGACCTGGAGTTTATTCTCGAGGCGACGTGGCCACCAGTGACGAGGCTCGAAAGGTTCAATGCCGCATGTATTAAAGCCGACGCGCCTTACCCCAGAACATATTATCGACGGCCGACCCTCTCCTCGCCTTTATAAGTGTACAGCGTCTATTGCACGTAGTTTGCCTTGTCGTTTCCGGGGTACAGGTGCGCCCAAATAAAGAGTTTCGTCTTTTTAGAATATTTAGAAGGCATGGGATCTTACTGCACTGCTCGCAATCATTTACTCGTCACCCGCAATACTTTCTTCATTCTTGTGCGCGCTCCATAATTTATCATAGGCTTCTGTCTTTTGAAGCAGTGCTTTTGAATTTACTATTCACGTTATAGTGGCAGTTTAGTAGCCTTTAACCTTTTGAGAAAATTCCTAACATTTTCGCTCCCAAGCCGAACGCTCCTGGTGAATTTCTGAAACAATGATGGACTCCTGTGTTAATAAAAACGTACATATGCTCTTTCAAAGATCACATGGTCCAGTTAAAATCGCAATCTCGCTTTTTCACCGAGCCCTTTACCAATGTTTTCTTTGTTGCCAGAACGTTCATTTTTAATCCTACTTGATTTATATTTTCCAGTTAGTTCTTGCTATTGACCACCGCTGTAGTTGAGAAGCACAATATTCGCCGCAAAGCTCGAGTAGGTGAAATATTCCCTGTTAATCATCATTTCTAAGGCATGATTCTTCCAAAAGCGCGGCAATATATCGCGTGTCGAAAGCCTTTCTAATTATATAAACATTGCATATGTACTCCAATGATACAGGCGTGACATCGGGTTAGCGCCAATTGTAGTTAAGTGCCATCCGCTGAAGTTGGTCTACGTAGCACTATCCAAGCCTATAACATACTCGCAAACAGAAGCGCTACATTGCAGCTTACCGCTTCTGGTGTTGGTAATACCCTGGCATCGTTACCTAACTGTAACAACTGGTTATATAAGAACATATTATTGTTAATTCAACACATATTTATGGGCGTATAACAATGGTACTTATGTTTAGCGTCGTTTCGTAACTCTTCACTCAACAAATAATTACACCACAGTCACCTTCTCTCCGCATGCTTCGCGAGACATTTATTCCCATGACACGTGGGATCTGCCGAATTTTTTTTGAGCAGCTTTTAGGCAATAGTGAAATTTCAATTATTTATAAAAAAACTACTATTGGGAAGACCGCTTTTGGCGTAATTGTATTCATGGATAAAGTTGTGTGGTTGAAACATTAAAAATTTTGCGTCTTATAACATGCATATATATATATATATATATATATATATATATATATATATATATATATATATATATATATATATTGTAATGACAAAGAAATACACCGATGCTCGGGTGCGCGGGCAGCTGGGGCGAGCACGAGAGAGAAAGACGAGGAGATAAAGAACAGCCAGCCCAGCATACGGGCGTTGTCTCTTGTTTCTCTTCCTCTACAATGGCGCAGTCGCCGAAAGGCTTTGGCGAAATCAGCTGTTCCTTCGACGTGACACGTCTTCCTGAGGAACGCCGTGCCCCATCCTCGATGATGGAACCTGCAAGGCGACCGCCGCGGCAAGTATCTATCCCACCACCAGCGGACGGCGTCCAGGCCTGCAGTGTGGTTCCGAGGAACTTGTCCGGCGACGCGATACCTCGCGCCAACCATGCGCACGGGCTCCTCTCGCCTAGGGACGGCGTACATACCTCCTCGGCATCTGTCGATCTCTCGGCGCTTCAAGCACCATCCGTGGATGGCGTCCAAGCCTCCTCGGCGAAGCTGCTGCGTACCATCGCTCGACTCCGCGTCGCGGTCAGCGCCTTGGCCGCGTCGACATCTCTGCTGTTTCCTGCGGCCTTGCCAGCATTGTACTCGATCGATGCCGCGTTGGCCGCAGCCGCCTCGCAAGACCATGACGAGAGCTCACCCGAGAGAGCTCCGATACACCCTCGCGGCGCTCTCGTACCAACTCGGCTGCGTGGCGTCGTCATACTCCCGAGTTTCGCCTACCGTATCACCATCACCGGCTGCCTTTGAACTACCGGAGTTCAACGGATTTCAGGACGACGCCGAGAACTGGGTGGCAACTATCAACGCTCTCGGAGCTCGCGAGGCCTGGACGCACAAGCAGAAATGGTGCGTGGCCATAGACCGCCTTCGCAATGGTGCCGCGGCGTGGCACAGCTATGAAGGCGTGAGGTAGCAGTACTGGGCAGACTGGAGTACCAGGCTGATAGCTGCCTTTGGACGGATAAACTATGATTTCAATGCCACCGCGCATTGCGAACTCGCCGCTACCGAGGATGGAGCTCTGGAGGGGCACCACCTCGAGGCTCCTACTGCGCAGTGCAGCTTAGCGACAGCAAAGTTACCCTCCAGCCACTGCACAGAAGACCACGTGGCAGAGACAGGCCCCGAGCAGGGTTCCCCGTCAAGGATCTCTAATTCCGAGACGTTACCAGAGACCATGACCACCTTTGCACCGGGGCCAGCACCTCTCGTGTACGGCCCGCCTTTCGCGAAAGTACCCGAAGAGCCCATGGCACACGTCCCTGCGCTCGCAGACCCATTGGTGCCCCTTCTGCTACTTCAAAAGCATTCGTCGACCGAATGCACACCTGATCAACTCACGTTGAGCGACAAGGTTCTCCAGGACAAGCACACGAAAGTTGCCCTGTCGACCATCACGAAGACCGCTGATAAGGTTCGTGATGAAAGTCCTTACGGTCTTGCCGGCGTTAATAATCACGCGGGCGTGGCCAGAAAGAAGCAGCGAAAGACCTTGACAGCTACGGTGCCTCCTCGGATGCTGTTCTGGCACCCTTCTCCGGACATGCCACATTCACCGTTACCTCTGCCACAAAGTCAAATCCGACCGCCAGAAGCATGTTTTGCAGCTCATACGTCGCAGCGTGGCCGAGACCTACCACTGCGAGTCAGCTAGGCTTGCCCACCAGACCCCATTACCGCAGTTCCACCAGCCAAGTCGCAGCCTGGCCAGGAGAGACCACTGCGATGCATCCAAAGCCGCACACCAGAGAGACTGTCGGCAGCTCCGCGCGCTCTGCAGTCATGGCCGAGTGTAATGACAAAGAAATACACCGATGTTCGGGCGCGCGGGCAGCTGGGGCGAGCGCGAGAAAGAGAAAGACGAGGAGATAAAGAACAGCCAGCCCAGCATACGGGCGCTGTCTCTTGTTTATCTTCCTCTACAATATATATATATATATATATATATATATATATATATATATATATATATATATATATATATATATATATATATATATATATATATATATATATATATATATATATATATATATCTTTGGCCAATGGAGTGAGGGAACCACATTTCGCCCCCTCCACTCGCGAAGAAGTTGGTACGCCACTGCAGCGAAACGAAATATGAAGAAGAGGACGAAGAGAGCGCGCGATCCTGCCGCTGATGATGATAGTGTCTTGTCAATGCGGCATGAAGTTTTGCTAAGCTTAAACCAGGGGCGTAGCCAGAAATTGTTTTCGCGGGGGGGGGGGGGGCGCACCTCCTTGATTTCGGGTGGGGCACCTCCTTGAATTTGTCATTTTTCGCGCTGTATGCCATGGCGAAAAAAAAATTCGGGAAGGGGGGGGGGGGGGCACGTGCCCGGTGTGCCACCCCCTGGCTACGCCACTGGCTTCAACAGTACCGTTGTGAAAAGGCACACTCTCAGCTTTGTCCACAGAATAACCGTCACTCGCCGCTTATTTTTGTCAAATATACCCGAACTTTCAGCTTTGTTCCCTAAGGAGGCCGGGACAAACCAACCATACCTCTCTTAGACCAATGAAAAGGGCGAAACTATTGAATTGCAGATCGAATTCCTTGAGTGATGAAAAATTTTAGGGGCGAAGCTCCTTAGCCTGTCGGTCGTGCGTCCCTTGTATGTAGCAGCCACCTGCTGATGACGATGACGATCGCGATCGTCATCCCCACTATGCGATCGTGATCGCATAGTGGGTACATGGAATGTACCCACTATGCGTCATAACGATGACGCTGATGACGATGACGATCGCGATGCCATACAACACATGGCATCGCGATATGGTCTCACATGCATATCGTTTGACCACATGCAACCAACCACCATCACGTCTTCGATGATGTACCTCCGGAGCTTCGCTCACGCATCATCATTCACTCCGCGGATATGCTGTGATTTTTTTATACTGTTTTTACTAAAAAAAGTCCCAGTTTCACCGCAAGGGTGAAGCAATGAATGCGATAGCAACAAATTCTAATGTTATTCGAAGTGAGGCTGGCAGCTAACTCTTTTGGATCCGATCTCACGCAACTCTACAAAATGCTGGCTTAAGAGCATACGGCCGCTCCAGGGACACTGTTCGCACAATGTCCTCGCGTTGAGAGCGGAGCACGTAGGAGCCAGCCGCCCGCTGTCGGCTGCTGAGATTGCGAGATAACGCGTGCGCCAGCGACGACCGCTCTCGTAAAACCAAAGCTCACAGAGGCTGCAAGACGGACACCCCCCCCCCCCTCGACGCGCGGGGCGTTTCCTCTCTGCTTGAGCATTCCCCGGCTCGTCGAACAGGCGGGGGGGATCTTATCGCATACGCCTCGGAGCGACGGAGATGGGCCGGCTCGTTTGATGTCCGCTTCAGCCGCGTTTGTCGCCCCACTCCCGCGCTGTTACCCGCGGGTAGAACGTACGATGCGCTGGGGGTTCTATCAATGTGGACTTCATACGCGAAATGACGGCGACGGCAACGGCGACGGCAACGGCAATGGCGACGGCAAAAACCCGTCGAGACTGTCCATATAATTGCTATCGCAATAAAAAAAAACAAGCTATTCACAATGACGTCATGCGAATTCTGGCTAACGCCTTAAACACGGCGCTCGCTGAATAGGCAAATAGGTGTACATACCAAGCGTGTCATACCACCTCCTGCCCGCACCCTTCATTTCTAATGACGTTCGAAAGCAGCACTTCATCCACATAGGCGACCTTAAAAAAATCCACCATAACCACTGCATTTGGGGAACTAACTTTCTCTCGCCCTTTCTGTTGTTCACAGGCAAGTTCCAAGAAATGTTGGTAGCTTATTTCATATTTAAGTGATTTGGAAAGGAAATTGGGGTAGGCTTTTGATTCAAATTGCATATACACACCTCAATGCTGGGAAAGTACACCCCCCGTATAGCAGCAATGAACGCAGAGAAGAAATTAAGAGACTAGTATTCTAAGAAATTCTCCATCGAAGCACCACAGCTCAAAGTCCAAGCCATCGTTGTGTTAGGAAATGCATTTTGTTAGTTTTTGATTAAAGCGCCCTTGTGGCATTGGATAATACTGCTTCTCTAGTTCAACGCTAAATCTAGAGTAATCTAAAGAGTTAGTATCCTATGAAGCATTCTTGTTCAGAAGTAGTGCAAGAAATATAAAAAGAATTCTTAGCACGCCAATATTTTAAATATATCTGAAGCAACTCTGATAAACAACGCAACTCAGCGTTCCTTTCGGTGAAATTTATCTAAACGGAACATCACATTTGCATGCATCGCGAAGAAGAACGCTTCCATCAGCATGCATTCCGTTTACTTGATATCACTTGGAAACTAATTTCTTTAGCGAAAGATTCTCGAGATCTTATGGCGGGTGTTGGATATAGGCACGAAATCCGGGAGCCGTAGACGAGAACACAGCTTCTGGACGAACCTAGAGTGGCGCAATCTGCTGTTTATTAAGGGGCTACAGGAGAGGGTTCCAGAAAACATCCCTATCTTATCTAAAGCGATAACGCGTCTTTACGGCCACGCAGGTTCTCAAAATGCCTGAACACAAATCTCTGAAGGCACGCGATATGACGGATTCTCGATGCGGGGAATGGATCGACCTTTTCACTAGGTTGGTTCGCAGCCTTGCAGAGTTCACTGGATTGTTTCGTAGCCTTACTGAGTTCACGATAATCGATTAGAGATCACATAGCCTTATCTCTGCATCCATCATTTCTACCGAGCCCTTGTGACACGACACGCTTCCCTCCCATTTTCCTACCTCTCCACTTTTGCTCGCCATCCTTGTCGAGGGGTAGCGAAAGGATGACACCAGTTTTTTTCGTTCAATACCTCGGAAAAGATGGGCAATCGTTTCTTAGCAGCTGCAAATATCGCATGCAGGGTTGTTTGGCATTTCAATTCGAAAGCCCTGAAAAGAATTTTCAAATACGCAACACTGACTTGATAATCGCCCTTTGTCGGAAGAAAGGGTCTTTAAACACTGCCCGAGTCTTTTCTCAGTATCGAACGAGTTTGAAGCGCTATTGGGCTTTTAGGGGCGAAGCTCCTAAGGGTGTGGGTCTGTTCCGCCTCTGTAGTTGTCGTAGTTGTAGTTGTAGTAGGTCAGTACATAGCCACGTATAGTGGAATGTACCCACTCCACGTGATAAAGATGACGATGACGCAGTATAGTGGAATGTACCCACTACACGCGATAACGATGAAGTATAAGCGCGTTCCAGTGTAGTGGAATGTACCCACTACAAGTGATAACGATGACGATGACATCATTCACTTCGTGGATATGGCGTGATTTTAGGGGCGAAGCTCCTTAGGGTGTGGGTCTGTTCCTCTTCTGTAGTAGGTAGGTAGCAGGGGCGTAGCCAGGGGGGGGGGCGCTTATGGGGCTTCAGCCCCCCCCCCCCCCCGAAATTTTTTCGTATTGTGGTGTATCGCCGACCAAAGAGCTAGCTGCGCCGAAAATCATCCCGGATTTTTTCTAAAATTGCTTTTCGCAGTCGAAAAGACACTTCGGTGTGAACATTGCGGACCCCTGGCGGTCCTGTATCTGTCTGTGCACCGCATGATAGCATAAGAAATATTCTGCAAAAGAAGGCGTAGTGCCTTGTATTGCCATTATAGCCGTGTCACCGCGAAGGAGTAACTATTGTTGACAGGCAGGACGCTCTGGATTAGGATATATAGAAGGGGCCTCCAACAAACCTCAACTAGCGGGCCGCAGTAATGAAATTTAGTCCCACAAGCGCTGGGAAGACAGTGAAGATGGTGGATTCCGGGGGGAGGGGGGGGGGGGGGGTGCTAAGAGTTTGAATCAGAGTGTCCCAAAACGTTGCCTCTTTAAAGAATAGAATAATCCTTTCCTGCATGGGATCATTTCAGAAGGGTATTTGACGTCAGGTCTCGGAAAACATATGGATACTGATTTTGCAGAATTACTAAAATCTGGACGCCGATTGTGAAATATGGAGTTCTCGTTTCACGGTGATGTCGCAACCTTATTATAAGCGCATGGGGTGCCTCGCGCACACGCACAAAACACTTGAGATCAGTCCCATCTCTGTAGCTTGCCCTGAAGAACGAGCTATTATACCTAGTAAGCGAGAAAATAATGCGAGTACTGTTTAGCAAACTCGCAATGGCTATTCTGTCTGAAGGCGCGGGCCGCTAGTAAGCGGTCCGCGGCCCGCGTGTTTTCTCCCGGCAATGCACTATATTCTTAGAACAAAAGAGATCTACTAATTTGGGCTGCTAGGGTACGCCGATCAGCGGGGGGGTGCATCCCCACAGTGGATAAGTAAGGGCGGGGGGGAGAGCTCCCTTGATTCACTCCTTAACTGATCACTCTGACCTCAAAGTTGCTCTGATGTATTCAGTGTTGCCAGTGAGCTGTCATTTTTGAGGTCAATCTTTGGAACACACCCAATTTGTTTTTCCCTGTCCGAGAAGCGAATCCACATTGAGGACGCTGCTAGTACTATAATGTACTAGCAATCCTGCTTTGCCGAAATTACTTCCTTCTAATGGTGATACTGCTTCGAACAGCCCTCTTTCGGCCAAAGCATGATGACTGCCTTGTGCTATATATGTGGCGTTTTTTTTTTCTTAAAAGAACAAAAAAAAAAAGGGCTAAATTTCACGGGAGCGTAAAACGTGCCAGAGTATATTTCTCTTTTGAACGAATTGTAATCAAAATGCGACAATTCCTCATCGTATCGTGAACTCAAAAAGTCAGTTTTGAATTTTAAAAATAATCAGCGAAATCTCTTATCTGCTTGGATCAAACTGAGTCAGATCCATTAAATCAATGCTGCTTCAACAAACACGACCAAACAACCAACGTGACCGCGTCTAATCTGTTTCATTTGGGTCCTAGTAGCTTTCCTATATTGCTTTCATTCGACAACCTTTGCGCTGCATATGATGGCCTTCTTTCACTTCGAGACGATATATTTGAAATAGAAGACAACTGAAATGAAGATATTGGGCACCGCTTTATTCCTTGAAAAAGAAGCAATCCGAAATGGCGTGAAATTAAATGAGCTAAGAAGAAGAAGAGCTGAAACCGTTTTCAGGCTTCAAAAAAAAAAAAAAAAAAAAAAAAAAAAAAAAAAAAAAAAAAAAAAAACAAGCATTTTTCTGGAGGCCCTCAAGATGCCAAGAATGACAAAACGCTGCCGGCAGTCCAGAATGGTATACGCATTTTCCCTGGTAGGACCGCACGCTCTACAAGTATAGTTATCGTCGTTACACCAATGCAACAAAAAGCAGCACCGACGAAAGCACAAGTTTTAATGTTGTCGCCAAATATTGCTGTATCGTTCATCTGCTGCGATTTAGACTTCTTTGACGAGATAAGTCAAGCCCAAATGAAATGTTACAATCTCTAAAAGCTAAATATAAAGTTTACTCTGGGAATACTGACGAGAGTACGCTACATAAATTTTAGCCGCAATATAGATTTGAGGTATTTTGGTGACATGAGCGCACTGGCGAAAAAATGTTGGAGCTGGACCGACCATATTGTCCGTAGCAAAAAAGGGCGTTTTTTTTTTCAGTTCCAGTTAAAGCGGACTTGGCTTTTTTTAGAAAAAAAGCGCCACATATGTATGATCTGGCTAGAATAGTTCCATTTCTACCACGCTTTATATCGAGCTCAGTTATCCCGGCGTTTTGCATTACTAATAATAATAATAATTTGTGGATTTTGACGCGCCCAGAACCACGGTATGGCTATCAGGCACTTCGTAGTGGAGGACTACGAAAATTTCTAGCGCTTGTGTTCCTTAACAAGCACTTAAATCAAAAAAGGCTCGCGCACTTACAGTGGCCTCAAGCATTTCGTCTCCATAAAAATGCCACCACCGCGGCCGGGATGGAACGCACATCATTCGCGTCAGCAGTCGAGCACCGTAACTACTGTACCACTGCGGTGGCTTGAGCTTTGAAAATTTTGTTTGCTTTGTATTTTTTGTCTTTTATAAATGAGAGTATCACGAGGTCAACAAAAATCTATATTTAATGTGTATTCCATAGAACCACAGCTGTCTATGTGAGCTACGTTGTCTTGTGACTCAGTAGCGTAATGTTTTGGAATAAGTGGTGTTGAAAGGTCCTGCGTAAAAAGTTAATATCTCATAAAGCACGTGAATGGATGTCTATACAACTCTGGAAACGAAGCAGTATGATAGGGGCTCATTCGCAAAACATCGCGTCGTGTAAGTAGCATCAGGTAGCATCCTATATTCCACAGGAAATTTTACATTTCACTTCCGGTTCTAGTCACTCGTTTGCGGTCAGAGAAGCACGTCATAATTTCGCTCACCGGCAGTTCATCTCAGCAATACATGCAACACGCATTATTAATGTTCGTAATCAGTGTGAGCGCTTGCTTAGTCTGCATGCAAATAAATGCTTTTAGTTGCACTTTTTAATAACAAAGCGTAACAGTATATTTTTAGTGGGGCGTCAGGTGGAAAGGTGGATGAAACTGTCAGGCGGGTAGACAAATTTACGTAGTATTGCGTTACAATGCGCGCTACCAGAAGGTAAATTTGATCACTGTGTCTAAGACAAAGCTTATATATTTATGTAAGTCTGCTAGACGTAACGCTGCTCTTCGTTATTGTTTTCTTCAATAGTAAGCTGGCAGATTTCGCGGGCGACCTTATTCTAGCAGTGCGAAGTATAATAATATGGGAGGTTTTACGTCCCAAAACCACGATATGATTATGAGGGACGCCGTAGTGGAGGGCTCCGGAAATTTTGACCATCTGGTGTTCTTTAACGTGCACTGACATCGTACAGTACACGGGCCTCTACCATTTCGCCTCCATCGAAATGCGACCACCGCGGCCGGGATCGAACCCGCGAGCTTCGGGTCAGCAGCCGAGCACCATAGACACTGATCCACCGAGGCGGACAACAGTGCGAAGTATAGCGGGTAAAAAAAAACATGTGCACACAGCATGAAAAATTGATTCGATCACCGTTTTCAACAGATTTTGATCAATTAGCTTCTCGAAACTAAGATAATTGTGGCGTTTGTAGTCAATTCTGCTCGATCGATTCTGTAGATGGACCTCCAAACACGAGTGGGAAAAACAGGAGCATGCAAATGCACAGCAAAATATAGCCCGGTTTAAATTTAGTACAATATTTTGTATTATAATTTATACCTTCAGTAATAAATTTGTGTTTTCTAAATGGCTTCTTCACATGACTCAACTTTAGTGTTTTAGTGATTGTAACGTAAATATACGAACTTTCCCACATGAAGCTTTCAAAGTCGTAGTAAGATTTATTTCCAGTAATCGTGCAAAAATACATAAATGATAGTGGTGCGTGATAGGTCCTTGTGGAAATATTGTTCAATGTTAACAGCTGGAGAGGAAAATTATGAGGGCCGTCTTCTCAGGAAGCGTGTGATGCAGCAACGTCATATCAGTAGAATTAAGCGCGAAATGTAAAATTTTTGGTAGTACTAGCATGCCACTTAAACAACGTTCACTTTCGCGAATGGGTCCCAAAGAATGTACTGCCTTTCCAGAGTGTATATATATATATATATATATATAGTGTTTAGTGTTGACATGCGAGCCTCCCCCCCCCCCCCCCCCGAACAAAATTCCTGGCTACGCCACTGGTAGGTAGGTAGGTAGCCACGTGTAGTGGAATGTACCCACTCCACTTGATAAAGATGACGATGACGCAGTATAGTGGAATGTACCCACTACACGTGATAACGATGAAGTATAAGCGCGTTCCAGTATAGTGGAATGTACCCACAACACGTGATAACGATGACGATGACGCTGATGACCATGAATTATAAGCGCGTTGCAGACCATACATTCTCTTTCTGCCATGGATGAAAACGATCGAGCTTCGCCCACTCATCATCATTCACTTCGTGGATATGGCGTGATTTTTTTTATTTTTTGTTTATGACTCTCTCCCTTTTTGTAGCGTCTCTTTTCTATTCTCTTTCAATCCCCCCTTTTCTCTGCATACGGTAGCCAGCCGGTCTAAAAATTGGCTAAAATCCCGGTCTTTCCACCTGCTTCTTCCTTCCTTCCTTTGTTCACAATAGGAGTTTTAGTGCTGCCGCATTAACAGTCGCTTACAATTTCAAAACTTTCAAATATGGCTAGGCATGCCGCAGGCTACAAATCCGATCCTCACACGACGACAGGGCATATTCCTCAAAGCTCTACATTCGCTGCATAGGAATGGCGGTGTGATCTATATAACATCTCCTCGCCCATCCGATTGTGTATATATATTCCCGCCATCTGAGAAATAAACTGGTTGTAAGTGTGCGCTCTGTTCTATCCTGTTCATTTTTTCCTAAAACGTCTTGAGCACAATATAAGGGTTTTCCTTTAAAAAATGCAGTACCAACCAGCCTAAGCAGCTACCCCGTTATCTATATAACAGCGCTCTCACACAGAGATATAATACTATGGTTCCATGAGCACAAACGAGAGCAGACAGTTGGTGCTGTTCAGGTCATGAAATGAGGCATCTAAGGCTGCGGCCTTCATTGCATGTATAGATGACATGGGCGTCCCGTTTTTAACGAGGCCAATGCCTTGCCTACGTGAACAATTTTGTTCTCCCCAAAGAAAGAATATCTTGTAAATTTATAGCTTATCACTGCTTTTTACGGACGGGTTGCCTTGGTTTTCATGTGATTTTGCTGTCGCCCTTTCTCTCTACCTTTCCGCCTCCAGTCATGCAATTATCTGTCACTTAGTTCTATTGTGGGCATGTCTGCGTTTCCAGGGCCCTTTTTAAAACTCGATAATCACTTAACGTAGAGCCGAAATGTACACTCGCTCGGGTCGATAATTTCATATTCATTCAAAACATACGTTGCTGCTTTCTCAGATTTTTGTTAGTAGCCCTGTCTGTCATTTTCCTGTATTGTGCTTGTGTAGCACGTCAATACTTCAATGTGAAGACCCCCATATTCTGCAAGTAAGCTTTTATCCTATAAGTACATTGACCTGCTTCTTTACAGGATTCGCGGGATGCAAACGCGCCCTAACGCAAACCGATCTCGCTTTAATCAGTAGTTTACCACTGAAATGATTACATGTTTATTTCGTCTTCACCCTTGCGATAGTTTTCCAAAGCAGTTCTTTTTCGATAGATGTAATGGATGGAAGGACGCTGTGAGCTCTAAATCGGTGGTTAGCTGTTCGCTAACAAGCTACAAAAAAGCATGTTTTAAAAGCCGACCTAACGCCTTGTGTAATTCAATTAAAACGATCTTACTATAAAAAAATCACGCCATATCCACGAAGTGAATGATGATGAGTGGGCGAAGCTCGATCGTTTTCATCCATGGCAGAAAGAGAATGTGTGGTCTGCAACGCGCTTATAATTCATGGTCATCAGCGTCATCGTCATCGTTATCACGTGTAGTGGGTACATTCCACTATACTGGAACGCGCTTATACTTCATCGTTATCACGTGTAGTGGGTACATTCCACTATACTGCGTCATCGTCATCTTTATCAAGTGGAGTGGGTACATTCCACTACACGTGGCTACCTACCTACTACTACTACTACAGAGGAGGGACAGACCCACTTCGCCCCTAAAATCACGCCATATCCACGAAGTGAATGATGTCATCGTCATCGTTATCACGTGTAGTGGGTACATTCCACTATACTGCGTCATCGTCATCTTTATCAAGTGGAGTGGGTACATTCCACTACACGTGGCTACCTACCTACCTACCTACTACAGAGGAGGGACAGACCCACACCCTAAGGAGCTTCGCCCCTAAAATCACGCCATATCCACGAAGTGAATGATGTCATCGTCATCGTTATCACGTGTAGTGGGTACATTCCACTACACTGGAACGCGCTTATACTTCATCGTTATCACGTGTAGTGGGTACATTCCACTATACTGCGTCATCGTCATCTTTATCACGTGGAGTGGGTACATTCCACTATACGTGGCTATCTACCTACCTACTACAACTACAACTACGACAACTACAGAGGATGGACAGACCCACACCCTTAGGGGCTTCACCCCCCTAAAAAGCCATACATTCACAGCCCAACGCCCTGCGCCTAACGGCAGACTGACCTTATATGTTTAACTATTTATCTTTGCTTTTGTACCGACTTTTCTCCCGCCAATCCCCTAACCGTTATCCTACTTCTATCACGCATATGTTTACATTTTCATTGTTGGCCCTAAAACTCTAGGCATCGTGTAGGCCAGTGCCAAAATGCACACCCGTGTGCATACACACCCGAGTGTGTAAAACATGCTCCGTCGTTTCCTTAGCCTCCATACGGCATGCAATTTTTTCCTTCTTCTTTACTGAATCTCGTTTTATAACAATGCATTCTAAAGCAACCCGACCTCACTTCGATTAACAAAAGGCTTCTCCTTTATAATCATCAAATGCCTCTCTGCTTAGTGCATCTTTGCCCTTTTGATACCTATTCAGAGCCGTTTTTTTTTCTTCTTTTTTTTCATCGCTGTTATTCAATAAATCATCTCTGCCTCTGACTTTTCGCTTCACCCTTTGAAGCGCTATGTACACAATTGTGTACACCACTTGAATTTGTTATTGTATCAATTAGGGTCTAAGAAAGAGGAAGGTATATCAAGCTATGGATGAATTGAACCTCCTGCTACATCAATTTGTGTTCGTTTAACGTCATTTTGAAGAGTAATGTTGTGTATGATCTCTTTGCTGAAGGTACTACCACGTTCGACGAGTCGTTCGACGTGCCGCTTCCTGCGAGCCATGTGAAAAGTATATTTTTTCTTTGCTTAAAATGGACGTAACCAAAAATGAATTTGCACTGTACTTGTACACTGAGATTACATTCTATTTATGCCAAAACAGAGCGTGAATGACTTCATAATCAATAGATATTTAATTACAACCTAAATGGGATTAGTCACAATAACACGCATAAATTAACATATTATGACATTACTTTTGTTGCAACAGAATATTGAGTGCCTTGAAATAACGTTGTATCGATTTGACGCATTTACAGACAGTTTTTCGTAGGTGGCGCCTTCAAGGGTTAACTCTCATCGCTGCCATATCGCTTATGCTGCCAGCCGTATCCTTCCTGGTGAGCCTCCGATTCTCTCCCCCGCTGTGAGTCAGTGTTGTTCCTTTAAAAATGCAGGAACATTTTTTGTGCCCATCCATTGCCCTTCATGTTCCTTAGCCTCTCTTCGAACTTCATTTTGCTCTGAGCTTCTCTCACTTTAAAACACCATGAACATCCTATTCCTATGAAGCCCTTTACAGCCTCATTTGGCTTTGCGATTAGTTATCAATCCAACAACCCCACCTTTCCTTTTTGATTTTGTCTGGTTGCAGCCTTCCCAAACAGTTTTACAGCGCCATCTGCGAGCGCTGCAGCGAAGTACCGTGTCCGGAGTGCCAACGATCACCGACAGCAAGCGCTGCGGCGGTTCACATCTGCAGCCTTTCAAATCGCAGTCTCCATCACTCAGGGCGGTCTACCCACCAAAAATAAACATCTCTATTTTTTAGGCGTGACAAGTTGAAAGCAATCTTCACACTAAGAATTCGGTAACTCACTCAAAAATATGAAAACATTAACCGGCGTCCACAGTATTATTGCTTATCCTGCGAGCTCCATACAACGTAGCGTACCTTCTGGAAGAGTAAGTGTACTTGCAATGCTAGGAATATGCATAGATTGAGGATAAAGTGGGCTGTGAAAGTTAAAATCTTGTTGTGGTGATTTTCAGGCAGCCCTTCATTAATCATTCTTTACAAACTGGGCACGCGAACTTCTCAGATTAGCCTGTAAAGATGACGTAGTAAGCCTCCCGGAGGAATATGATGTACTTAGGGTAAGGCGGGGCAAAATGAGACACGGGGCAAAACGTGACATTTTGGCTTTGCCGACCTCTATAGCTAATACAGAAAGCACTTTTCTTTGTTTCTATATTTCATCGAGAGGTGCTGATAGTTGTCCACCTTTTTATGTGTAAAAGTTGGTGATTGTTCACAGCGTTCGCGTGGGAAAAATTACGCGGCTGGTGTCAGTGTGTTCGTGACCCTTCAAAAAGGGGCGAAATTCTCCCCGGCCAAATTTTCGGATCCGGGCATGCAGCTACTCTGGCGTAAGTACAACAACGTAAGTATTTATATTGTTACTTTATACTACTAGCTACATACCACCCAAATTTTTGTTCACTTGGTGCGCGGGGCCAAAGCGGAAATTTTTTTGAATTTGGGCATGTGAGGGGGGGGCAAAACGCGACAAAAAGGCATTGAATTGCCTTAGAGAGTGTCTTATTAAGTGAACCATTTACTTACACTCACTATATATTATATTTTATTGTTTAGGAGGGTTCGAACGCACAAGAGAATATCATATAGAGCTTCCTGGGAGGAAAACGACGTGAAAAAGCACTGATTGCTGTTCAGGGCACTCACTCCATTCGTGCTGCATCGAGGTTTTTCCGCGTTCCCAAGGATGCTCTCAAGAGGCGAACGCAAAATTGGAAGAATCTCCAAGTCAATCCATTCACAAACACGTCTCGGCATCGAGTTTTCCTCCACTACCAAATTAAAAAAAGAAGCGCTAGAAAATTCGAATCTAGCAGTTTTAAATTCATCGCCTCACGAAGCCCGGCTGACGAAGCTGAAAGCCACGAAACGCACGTGCAGTTCTGCACCAAAACGGCAAAAGGAGGCGAAGAAGATGCGTCAGAACATATCTAGCGTCCAATCGTTGAATAATCCAATGAAGTGCAAGCTTTCCACAAAATACAACAATAGCACAAAGAAAGACTGGTGGTGTTTGATCTGCAAGGAGTTTTGGAGCAAAACAGCACCGGATTCTCTCTGGATTCAATGCGTGGAGTGCAAGGAGTGGGGTCATAAAGGCTGCGTGAGGGCCCACGGAGTTTAATTTCAAGTGCTTCTACTGTAAAAACTGAAGGTTTAAATTTTTTTTTCACACTGTCTCGTTTTGCCCCGCAGGTTGGGGTAAAATGAGACATCTGGTGCATTTTATATTTCTTTTTAAAATAAACTTTCTGACAGTGGCAACATGGTCATATTTATGTAGCACATACCTTGTACCCAAAGGAAAGTTTCTGCATTGACGTTTAAGGGTAAAGAGTGAAATACAAATAAATATTCACTATTTTCAAATTTTTGTGTCATTTTGCCCCACCTTACCCTAAATCCAAATGTTAATTTTCTTCCTTTCCCATGGTGTGCCCACCTTCCGAACATCTTTTTGGCACTTCGGGGCGTGACGCAGAGTACTTGCGAAGCAACTACTATAAAATTTGTAGCACATCCTGGCATTTAATAGTGGCAGTACGAGACTGATGTTTTCGTGCATGGCGAAATGTACTTAAAAAGCACGAAAACACTGAGCATGTGCATTAGAATATTATACGTGCAGAACAGAAAAAAAAAAACAAGGCCCGTTTTACCTACAGCTCACGAAGCTCGAGTGCCGTCCTTGGATAACAGGGCGTCGTCTAGACGACGAGCAAAAGCGTTGGGGCACCCACAGTGGCAGGCTAATATTTAGTCCTAATGCACTCATTAGTTGTCGCTTTACGTTCGTGACGTGACGGCACCGCTGCACTCTTTTCTGTTTTTAACACGCTGGTCAGCACATCGCGGCCGTTTCAACTGTGATTGGTGGTAATATATACGCTGACCATTTATTTTGCGTCGCCAGTCATTTTTTTTCTCATTGTAGGCTTGCCTTTTACTTTGGCAAATGAAATCCAATTTATTCTGGAATACAAGTGCGAGCGCCTTGAATTAAGGCGACAAACAGGAGGTGAGGTTTGGCAGTATTGGAATGACCGAATTAATGCAGTGACAGGAAACGGAAAAGTGAGTGTGGCGAAATCAGTGAGTACAACCACTGACTCGTTTGATTAGAGGACAAGAGGTCAGAAAACAAGAGATAAATTCAACAGTCTCCTCACAGCTCTGCCCACTCACGTCCCTCTACGTGTCCACACATTCGAGGCGTCGATTTCGGACAACGATAATACCCAAACGCACGTGTACCACCTCCCCTACCGACTATCTGCATCGGGCAGGTCATTCAGTCCCCCCATGCCAGTTTGCTTTTTCTTTTGTTTCACTCCTTCCCTATTATCGATTTCAGTTTTTTTTTCCTGGAGTTATCTTTCCCACTCAAGAAATGTGCCATTGATTCCCGAGCCAGCGAGGTTGGGTTACGAGGTGCTTCCCCGAGCTTCCACGCATAGATGCATAACGGAGTGGCTGCGGGGTGGGCCATGAAAATTATCAATTGCTCAGAATGGCGCGTCGCTTTATCTTTCGTTCCGACCAGTGGTAATGACGGCCGTCCCTTCGTTGCTGCTGCTCTCGTACTCCCGTGGCAGCTACTGCCTTCGCCGGCAGCGGTCGTTGTTCACATGCAGCCATTTTCTCTGCTTTCCCTTGGCGAAGAAAAAAAAAGTAGAAGATAAAACTAACGCGAACGAAATTAACAAACGGAAAAAAAGAAAGTGGTCCGCGAGGTGCACTCAGTCTTTTCCTGCATCCCATTGCATCGGCCACCGGGAGAGAAGAAGCAATCACGAGGAAATGAGCCATCCTCCTGGTCAAACGCAATTGAGAAAGAAGGAATGTAGATGAGGGTGAGGGGGTGTTGTAGGTGCGCTTCACAGGAGAAGCGAGAGATAAGCACGCGCAGACAAGGTCTTGCCGGCAAGGAAATGTGAGCCCGAGGTTCATCTTGTTCTCTTTTTGTTCCCGCGTTCTTTTATGTTCTCTCTCTCTCTTTTCATTTTTCTCCAACGTTTTTTCTCCACTCCAACGCTTCCACCCATACATCCCTTCGGCGCGTGCATGCCCACCGTGTAACTGCATTCTCTCGCCGCTGTGTCGCTCGCTTGCCGTTCCCATTCTGCCTATATATGCACGCGCTGCAGCCACGGTGAAGATATGCCGCGAGGACGTAATTTGCTCCGCAGCAATTGCCCGTGCATTGATGCTGCGGTCTCCCCGCTTCAGTCCCGGCAGGAGTTATCTTTACCTCGTTCCAGCCTCTACGATCGCGGTGGAGTGTGCTTTTGCATACATACCTCGAATAGCCTGCCATAGAGCTCTTTCTGTTTATCCCACGAAACAGGGAAGAGAGGCGGGACATATACGAAGGTGAAGCTACGCGCATATACTAAGCCTTGTTTCCTGCAGTCGTTCTTGCTGTACACCTGATGTGCTCCTTTGCGAGCTGTGCTCGTGTCATTGCTCGTACAAGATAACACCGGAGCAGTTTACCGTTATTGCTCCGAGTGAGCATAAGCAGGAAATGCCAGACGCTATCCGGGGTTCGCATGGTCGACATGAACGGAACCTCGTCGTTGTGCTGTAGCCTCAATAACGCGTGAGTTAAGAACTAGAATTCCAGTGCATGTGCCCAGATGTGATGCCGTTCTCTCTGAGTACACAGCTGAAACAGTCATAAGGCGAAAAGAAATTATAAGTAGGACTGCCGAAAACTTGAGTGGGCTTAGACTAGGGCTCCTATTCGAAATGTGATTCTTTAAGGAATAATGCGTTGTAGAACTACTACTCAGTATTGGTACCAACAATATCTTCTATAATTCGGAATTATTTCTTCAGTTTGAAAGCCATGAAATAGTAAAAACTGCGATAGGCCTTATCTGCAGCATGAAGCTTAGCAAGATCATTCAAGTTGATCACGAAGACAAGCTACACAGCGAAAAACCATTTCCCGATTTGTGGCATCGAAAACCCAGTACCAGAGTCATCGCGACACTGTCGCTCTACCATGTGAGCTATCTAGTAATGCAGCAAAATTCTAGTGTTAATACAGCTCAATTCATTTTCCAGAAGCTATTATTATTATTATTATTATTATTATTATTATTATTATTATTATTATTATTATTATTATTATTATTATTATTATTATTATTATTATTATTATAAATGGTACGGTGTACCTTCTTCTTCGCACATGAAACTTACTACCGGTCGATATACCACAGATATGCATGACAGTTTATGTGTTCGTTTTTACTTTAAATTGCTAGATATTGCATCTTTCTGATCACCTTTCTTACAGTGAAACTTCTGAACGATGTAAAATATCAAGTATATCTCCATGGTGATAATAATGACCGCCACGAGCCGCAAAAAAAAATAATAATAATAAAAAAAATAAAAGGAAAAAACCTGTCGTCAACATTCCCGCTAATACCTGCAGCAACGACAACGGTCCTACGAGGTAGGTAATTTGGCCGGCGCCGCCAACGGCTCGATTTACTGACACGTCGAGAGCTTAAAGAACCCATAACAGCCGACCCCGTGAAAGCATCATCACGCCGGCGTGCGCGCGTTACCGCAGCGTATGCGCCTCCTCGAGAAAACAAATGCGAGGTCGTCTACAACGATGATTGCCACGGTGATCACAACGTGTACGCATTTGCCGCACGCAGACGTGCGCAGTGTGTACGCGCGCGCTAACGTGCGCCGTTCAACCTCGAAAGCATTATGCGGAGCACGGTAAGCGCTAATGATCAAAGGGAGCAGCGCTCAGCATCCGCGACGACGCTAAGTGGTGGGATCAGAGCCGAGAGCATTTTTTTTACGCACGCCACGAGGCATCCGCCTATCCCGCTGACAAATTCCGCGTTACAGGCGCGGTGTTTCGCGCCACCGTGAAATGCAAATAGCCCTCCGTTACGCCGTTATTGTATGCGGAGCACCGGTGCCGGCTTTACAAATAGCGCAACTCGTTTGTACATGTTTCAAAATAGGTTTTCTAAGCTTTCTTTTTTTTTGCTACAGTAGCAAATAACACCATCTGTCATGTCACATTTTAAGCGCTGTTGCTCTTCCATTAGTTTAGAGGGCGTTGGAGACCGAGCGATTGAGATAACTACGGATGCATAAAATGAACACTCACTATTTTCAATCGTATTTCACCACAATATTTTGTATTGTAAGCATTACTACGGAATTTCATCATTCTCATTTGTATATAACCATCACGATGCCCCGTTTCCTTATTTGCGCTTGAGCAGCAGAGCGGAGAGAAAATGAACATGTTTTTACGGCTGGATAAGAACCTGTAGTTTCAGTGTAGAAACCCCAATGTTTTACAGCGAAAGCTGTTATGAGATCACAACAAGGGTCGTTCCTGCGCCGTAGTTGTCCGCCGCCGCCGCAGCCCAGCACTCTACCACTGAGCTACGCCGCTGCTTGAAACTGCGGTGCAAACTGACCCTATGAAGGCTTCATGTCGGGTAAGGAATCGCGTTAACGTGTGTTGTAAAGCGTTTTAGAACAGTAAAGTAAGAACCAGGCGTCACACAATGCGAATTGCGTAACGAGTGGGGCGTTCAATGCTCCAACCCATTACAAAAGCCTCAGGCAAAATTCTTCATCGTCGTCAGCCACATCATCAACAAAGTGCACATATTGCGTTACAAGAGTGTAGTGGGTACCGCGCTTTTCTGAAGAATGACAAATAATGGCATAGTAGACGGTTCCCCACTACACAAAAATTATGATGATTTATGGCGTAGTGGGTACCATGCAAGTGCGCTTGTAGTAGTTGCCCCAACAGTGTTTTAAAAAGGCTCTAAAAAGGCCACTCTTCCAGCATTCGCTGTGACAGTGCTGCGCGTTCCGCCAGGCCTGGCGGTTTCTTTTTGCTATTATACCACATTCGCATTTTTTTCTTTAGCATAGACCCTCTACTTAGCACTCTCGCTGTCCTCCAAAAGATCAGTGTAAGACCTCCCTCCCCCCCACTCCCCAGAACTGCAGTGGGCGCATTCCTTGGGCATCCGCGCTGAGAAACATACTGCTGTTCCCGTAACATATTGCTGCTAACGTAGGTTTCCGACAATGAAAACGAAAGCGCGATGGTCAGACGCCCCAAAGCAACACATACATTTATGAAACGTTGATGCGCCACCTCTAAACGACGCACCACAGCTACACGTGCCCGCTTTTCAATGTACCGGACACCCTGACCCACTTGCTCCTAGAATGCCCATGCCATGCAAACTGCAAAATTTAAACAGAGACTGATGCGAACCAAGAACGACAAACAAACCAAGGACACCTAATAAATACGTGGGAGGCCATTATCGCCTTTGTGGACCTGGAAGACCAGCAATAACTCATAGGCAGAGTTAAAGAGGGCAGCCGAAGCCAGACGGTTCCTGGACAATGGAGCTGCCCCACCTGACCGTGATCGGTTCATCACTCAGAGCATTTTATTTTTCGGAAGATAAAAATTTACTTCTCTCTCTTTCTCCGTTCACCATGACGCCACAGTGAACATAGCTGGTTTGACGTAACTGTAGAAACTTTCTGAGTTTTAAAGCGGTGTATCCTGCACTGTGTTCTCATATTCAAGCAGCCAGAAGTATGCTGCATTTAAGACTGAAATTCCTATCAAGCCCGCAATGGTTCGTCATTGCGTAAAAAAATAAAAAAGGAAGGACAAGACATGGCATTTAAGAAGGGTGCATCGCTTTGTTATGTCTTTCAAATTTTTTTCAGTGGTGCTCGTTCTTAACTGTTATTAAATGCGATGCATTTCTTAGCGAACCCGAGGCACTTTGAGCGTTTCTATCTAGCCGCCTACTACGCCTGCGTGATCTCGTGATCACCTCATTAGCTTGCTATAGACCAAAATTGGTATGGGAGGGTAAGAGGTTCTGGCACATATCACTGTCGGGTCATGACATGAATAACGTAAAAATCCTGGCGCATACGTCGTCAAACCTTTTCCTCCAGACCAGGCCCGTAGCCAGGAATTTTTTTCGGGGGGGGGGGGAGGGGGGGGGCACTTGTTGAAGACCTTGAAAAACACCCATTTTTTTATATGTCCTTGGTAAAACACCCCCTTCCATCCGAATTTCGGGAAGGGGGGGGGAGGGTCCTTGCCCCCCCCCCCTCCCCTGGACTACGGGTCTGCTCCAGAAACTTGTGGCACACACCCGTATACCACGGGCTGTTGTATGCGTGTATGTGCCAGAGGTGATTGACAGTTTATATCTACCCAGGAACGGCGACGAGAGACATGGGCATTTAAATGCGAAAGCGTTAAGAAAAACCGACATCGGAAGCGTTGACCAGACGAATGCAAAGAATACAAATCAACATCCCGGCAGGAATCGAACCCAAGCGTTCTCGTGGCAGTCAGCTATTCTACAACAGAACCACGCCAGGTCTTGAAACTGTTTTGAAAAAAGACCTTCTGTAGGCGTACGTAATGGGGGTGCGACGTGAATTGTGGTTGCATTGCTGGGTACCTAAATTTCTAACAAAGCAATAAACATTACATATGTACACCCCTCGGCAAAATAAGTCGGGATGCGCGAGCGGCGACCGCAGTCAGATAACACTGCATCGCCGCGCAGTCTGACGAGACATCGCAGTGCGCGTGCGCGTCCTTTCACGCTCGTAGCCATATCTTTCCACTCGTTTCAAGTAGGCTAGCTGATTACATGTAGCGTTTTGCGGTAGGGGTTACTTTCTTTGTTCAATCTGTTGTCTTCGGGCGTCGTTGATCACACGAGACGTAATAAAAGGATGCAGAATAGTTTACTAAACATAATAACTCCTATGCCACACAGGCTACACAAACGCCACACAGGCGAACAGCGCGTGAGTCTCTCCGTCAACGTCTTCTTCTTCCCCTGGCCACCTAAAGCCCGCGCATTTAACTGAGGCGCTAGCGCCGTTCTAACAAATCCATGAAGCGCTAAGTTCGACGGTGGTTGGCGGTGAAGGGTACGCTGCTCGATTCGCCCTTATCGACAGATAACGCGTAGCAGCCGGACCTTCTCTTCTCATCTTATGTTAGTAAACTCAGACATATGTTAGGCTCAACAGCTCTTCATTTGCGGTGCCCTCGTTCGTATTGAGTACCGCATGGTACGCTTTCAATAAAAAGTTCACAGTTTCACCGCAAGGGTGAAGCAATGAATGCGATAGCAACAAATTGTAATGTTATGCGAAGTGAGGCTGGCAGCTAACTCTTTTGGATCCGATCTCACGCAACTCTAGAAAACGCTGGTTTAGGAGCATACGGCCGCTTCCAGGGACACTGCTCACCACATTCTCTTCGCGTTGAGAGCGCAGCACGTAGAAGGGTACACCGGCCCCCCCGCTGTCAGGCCGCCGAGAAAGGGGAGATAACGCGCGCGCCCGCGACGACCGCGGTCGTAAAATCGAAGGTCGCTCGTGGGACCCCCCCCCCCCCCCTCGCGTCTTTTCACGCTCACGAACGACGGGCGGGGCCGGTTATATATATACATATACATATACGGGGGATGACGGCGGCGGCCAACGGCGACGCTGACGGCAAAAACCAGCCGAGTGTGTCCATATAATTGCTATCGCAATAAAGAAAAAAAAGGCATGCACAGAGTGGAACTCATGCTGTATATGTGGTCCGGGTTTGTCGCTCAGACAAGATCTGTTATCTTATTAATCGGGTAAAGTGTTCAACTAAACGCTTCCACGCCAACCGCGCCCCCGTCGAACTGAGCGCGTGTTAAACTGAACAAAAAAAAAGAAGTCCCCCGTACCGCAAAACGCTACATTTAATCAGCTAGTCCGCTGCAAGCGAGCACAAAGACGTGGCAGCGAGCGTGAAAGGACGCGCACGCGCACTGCGATGCCTCGTCTCCAGACGCTCAACGTCAGACGGCGCGGCGATGCTGTTTTGTCTGATTGCGGTCACCACTCCAGCGTCCCGACTTATTTTGCCGACGGATGTACTTCGATCATACTGGCGTCATGTCGGGTTAACGCCAATTGTCGTTCTAGTGTTGGCTCCGCTTTTATAGCAGTCTAATAAGCATTACATTTGTGTTCCTTGATTCAGCAAGCTATATTCAAATGTTGCTCGATCCTGGAGGAATACTCTAACGAAAGTTACGTATGAAATTCGCATCATTGGACTGCACCGCCTGTGATCTAACGTGAGTGCTGGCGTCACGTCAGAGCATAAGGTACACCTGAAACGCCAGTGTAGTACACGTTCCTGGTACGCCCACGATGTGCACACAACTACTACACCTATCAAAACAGGTCGATCCTCCTCGTAACCCTTGGCTCGGAGCCAAAAAAAAATTGAACATGCACAATTACTCGCCGACTGCTAAGCATAAAACCGATTCCCCCCAATGCGTGGGATCTGCCGAATGTCTTAGTTTCACAAATGTTCTCATACCTATGTACCACCTAGCCACTCGAGAACGTAACTTGTATCGGCCGCTGGTCTAAGAATAAAATGTGGGCCTTCAATTAATAGAAATCAAGCTACAATGGCGCAATGCATGATCCCTGAACTATCTGCCTGCGTACGCATATTTAAAAATATATCGCATTTCTTCAAACAATAAATGCGAACTATTATTATCACTTCATTCCTGGATTTCTTTATTTTTTTGCTTTACAAGTTTTCGCTCGACCACATGTTTAACTGTGAAAGAACAAAAAAAAATGATTCGGCAGATCCAAGGTACCTTGGGAATCGATGTTACGCGAATCATGCGGAGGGAAGGTGACTGTGTTGTAATTTTTTTATTGGGCGAAAGGTTACGAACTGACGCCAAAGATATGTTCAAATGTTGGGCGCACAGACATATGTTGAACAGTAGCATATGTTTCATATAACCAGTTGTTTAGAGTTGCGTAACGATACCAACAGAAACATGGTATTTCCAAAACCAGAAGCCATAAACTGATATGTAGCGCTTGTGCTTGCGAGGATGGTAGCCCTGGACAGTGCTACGTAGACCAAGTACAGTGGTTGGTGCTTAAGTATACGATTGACGTTAACCCGACATGACTCCTTCATCATAGTAGTACATATGTAATGTTCTTAAAATTAGATAGCCAGCACTGCAACCACAATTGACATTTCACCAACATTACGCCTGCATAGCGTCTTTTTCCAAAGCAGTTTCGAGACATCAAGTGGCTCTGTGGTAGAGTACTTGATTGCCACACAGAAAGCTTGGATTCGATTCCTGCCGAGACTCTGATTTCTATTCTTTGCATTCTTCGGGTCAACGCCACCGATGTCAGCTTTCTTAACGCTATCGCATTTAAATTACCAGTGTGGACGCCGCCGATGTCAATTTTTCTTACCGCTCTCCCATTTAAATGACCAATGTCTGTCCTCGCCATTCCTCGGTAAGTATAAATTGTCAAACACCTGTGGCGCATACCCGCATACCGCAGCCCGTGGTATACGGGTATGAGCCACACCTGTTTGGAGAAATGAGTTTGACGACGTACGCGACGGGAATTTCACGTTATTCAAGTCACAACCAGCCTGTCGTATTCGTCAGATCCTCTTAGCCTCCTATGCTAATTTTGGTAGACCTCAAATTAAGGAGGCGATCACCAGAGCATCCAGACGTAGGCGGCTAGATAGATATAGATAGATAGATAGATAGATAGATAGATAGATAGATAGATAGATAGATAGATAGATAGATAGATAGATAGATAGATAGATAGATAGATAGATAGATAGATAGATAGATAGATAGATAGATAGATAGATAGATAGATAGATAGATAGATAGATAGATAGATAGATAGATAGATAGATAGATAGATAGATAGATAGATAGATAGATAGATAGAAACACTCAAAGTGCTTGCAGTACGCAAAGGAATGCAAAATGCTTCGCATTAAAAAAAACCGTAACACCGGAATTCTAAACAAATCCTGCATCGCACACGTGAAGGGTGCTTCTAGTAACGTCACGCGTTCCACGGGTATTGTAGTACTACTAACAAGAAGAATAGGCGCGTTTTTGGCAGGGTTCCCGCTAGTATACTTTGCGCCAAATAGGCTACCTTCTGACCCCGTCTGGCTGCAAAAATTTCACGTTTGCTTCATGGCCAGTTTTTGGCTACTCTTGAACTTCTGTTCTGGCGCATGAAGTAGCCATTTTCCTTATTACTTGCATATAAAACACACTGTTTTCAAGGTTTTCTGTCGTTGCTTGCCTGCGCGAGCGTGTGTCCCTCAACCCTCCATTGGGCTGATGCGCATCGAGGCACCCAAACGCAGCACGCGGCGCGCCTGAAAATATTGAAGTGGCGAAGTTGCACAAATGCTGGTAGACGCGTGGCCAGCAGGCCGCTCACGCTGTCCGCCATCAATGCTTATGCTACGAGCAATTTCGTCCTGATTTTCAGCACTTGTTTTCGTGTGAACTTGAGGAAAACGGAAATCCGCAGCAAGAATGAAGCTATACATTTATCTTCAACCATCATTGACTATTTGATGTTGCACCATTACTATGTTTACTTTACTAATCAAAGTCGGTCTATTCATGTTAGGAAAAACTGCGTCGACGCTTAATGTTTTTCGGTGACTTGTTGGCTTGAATGTTACAAAATCACTATGTATCAGGCAAGAAGTCTATGTATTTTACATGAGCTATATGGAGGCGCGCTAAATTTATTATAATTTATTCATTCATTTGCTGCATATTGGGGGGGTTGCCTGTGAGTTGAAAAGCTCAAGTCATTGCACCACCTCTGCTCTATTTGTCTACAAATTTGGCGATGAAACTAAATGGCATGGCTACTTTGGCTACTTTTAGGTTGAGTTCTGGCTCCGTTTCATATCCAGTGAATGGTATTTCTATTTCTGGGTAGCGTTTGCGTTTCACGCAAATCGATAAGTGCAAACAGATCTCTTCACTTGCTGAGAACTTGTAACAATGCATCTCAAACCGTCCGTTATTGTCTCTTCGAAGCAGGAGCATTTAGCACTAAACTCATCTGCCGTTTTCCTCATGACACATGCAGGACAGAAAACCTAATAGTAGTCGCTTCTGTTTGACCTCCCTGTACTACCCCCTTTCTCTCTCTCTCTCTTTCTCCCACTCTCTCTCTGCAGCCTCTCCACGCTCTCTCTGCTTCACTGCGTCCCATCGTACGTCAAAAATACACTGCTGCACTGGACATAGAGGAAAAAAAACAAATAAAAAAATAACAATATCTACTTTTTTTTTCAGACATGCAAGGAATTCAGTGGACGAGACTTGACCGTACGGGCCAACACCTTTGTAGATTCTTTCCGTCTTAATTTTTTTTCTTTCAATTACGCAGTAATACAAATCAAATGAAAGCGATATTTATGCTTTGCTTGAGCAACTTTAATAATACTCGCCTACGTTGTACTCGCCCAAATTTGCATAGATATGAGAAAAGAACTTGTTGCGAAATTTCTGTTTCAGGCGTGAGCGCACACTTTATGAAATTCGTCCAGAGACATTTGCAACGCAGTCAGGGGACGGAATTGCGTTGCCGTTCGCCGGAAAATGACATACTTTTTCAATCCCCGAAGCTATAATGAAGCTGAGCGTACACGTCAGGAATATAGTCACATTTCTTTGGCACCCGTATCTTGCGACTTATCCTGGCTGTAAGGTTATCTGCTTTGAAGGGTCATTCGATTCCTGCATACTGTTCATTACTAGTACTGAAAACTATGGCCAGATCTTACGAACACTATTATTTAACCTGTCGCCAGCTAAGTCAGCCACATGTGGCCATTATAAGGCAGCTTTTCCAATTTCGTCATTCTGGCACTAGCTATGTTCTAAAAGGATAAACAACCAGCGGGAAGCCCGAAAACAGAGGAAGAACACGACGGGACAGGCTGGCACTTACAATTGATCAAAGCATGCTTTAAACGCAAACTTATACCCACCGGCAATTACCTTGTGCATGCGTGAAGCAGCCATTCGTCATAAAAAACAAAATTTTGACGAGTTATCATTGCGTCTAGAAAGGTCATCTCCTTAGCGGACAGGTGCACTGACGTGTCACTGACGCAAATTGTTTCAAGCATGCTTTGATCAGTTGTAAGTGCCAGCCTGTCCCGTCGTGTTCTTCCTCAGTTTTCGTGTTTCCTGCTGGTTGTTTATCCATTGTGACATGTACCAACTAACTCAGTCCATCGCCTTGGTAGCTGTGTTCTAGCTTTCAATAACTTGCAGGTTGATTTGGCCGTAACGTTAAGTGGTAAGGTTATGCTAAAGCTGCCAAATCAAACACATTGTGCACGCCCGGGGCACTCAAGTAGAAAAGACGACTTAATTGTCTGTTAAAACATCTGGTATGTCGAAATAACGCTGCCATCATCCCTCGGGAACAGTGACAGGATCACGGAGGCACTCAAACTGTCGGATGGCATTTTGAACATGACGTAAGTTTTCGCCAGCATTAATCCGGCACATGCCGGCCGGGGAACGTGGTTTCGTCAAGGGGTGTAGACTAAGGCCGGTCCCCCGGTCTAATTGTCGGAATGGAGTGCGCGAATACGCTTGTGTGCGTATATATACATACACACACAAGTGATATGGAAGATACAAACCTTGTACGAAATATTCGAAAGACAATATTGTAACTGTTGAAGCAAAGCAGCACTTCCTCTCAGTCGACTTATCCGGCAGACTCCCTTCAGGGAATGGTTTTCTACTGCTTGATGAAACAGTGGCAGTAGCCATCGTAAAAATACAGGTCGCGCAAACACCGACACAATAAAGAAGTCACGACACCGCAAACGTCGACTAACAACTAAAGATGGTGCTCAACGACGGAAAAGAAAGGAGGCATGAAAACTTATCTGGGCAAGACCCATGCAATAGACGAACCCATCAATTCGGCACGCGTGTGGGTCGACGCGAAAGATAACTGTTGAGGCATTTGATTTCATACTGATGCAAGTTAATCGATGGTTGACGCACGCATGCGCTACCACTACTATCGATATGCCGTGCCTACCATCATTAGACGCGTTCCTTCATTGCTATGCCGGTACAAACCTGCGCATTCATCGAATTTCGGCGTGCACTTACACTCTCGACAACGTAAAGATAGAGTAGCAGGTGACCCTCCGGTTAGCGATCTCTTTTGTTCCAATAATATCTGGTTAATGCAGCGGCCCGTCTGTCGTATGCAGAAGCGGCCGCAGCTGAAAGGAACTTTGTACACCACACCACTACGGCAATCAGTCAATTTGTTGGTGTGTTTTACGAAACAAATATCAGGTCCACTTCTTGTCTTTTACTCGCTCATTCTTTCTCTGTACAACGGCACAAATATTACCTAGCATATTGGAAGCCGCAAAAACATTAACGCCGTATCTATTCCCTACTATATTTAGCACGTGAGATACGCAATGAAAGTAAACTATGCCTACGGCACGTTACTTCCTATCGCTTTCGCTTCCTTATCGCAACTAGCTCAGCTCTCTGTTTTTATAAGTTGCAGTACCTACGTGTGCAGCCACAACATATATTAGCGTAGATATGGCTGGGTAAGTATACGAGGTAGGCGTATTCATCCGGGTTAGTACTTTGGTCAAGAATGAGATCAAACCAGCTGATTTCATGACACTTTAGTATTTGGAGACCCCAGTAGTCGCTGTTGAAAATTATTGATATCGAGTTGTGTCAGTATACTCTCTTTTTTGAATGATCATGAATTCTAATGACAGAACATTACAGTAATCAGACTTAATTGAAACAGCATAGGATGTTAAGGTCAATTGAAACGAGGTGAAAATAATCCATGCATATCTACGAAGTGAATGCTGATGATGGGGCGAAGCAGTGTGCATCGGATCATGAATCGTGGCCTTCTATTTTGTTCTGGTTTACAGCCTTTTATTTTGTTCTTGTTAACCTTTTGTTCTGCTATATGCTTTGATTGATGGGTGGTTAATTGTTGATGTTTTTGCTGTGTTGTGGCCTTTTATTTTGTTTGTTCTGGTTAACAGCCTTTTGATAACCTTTTACAGCGAAAGCTGTTCATGAGATCACAACAAGGGTGCCGTAGTTGTCCGCCGCGGCCGGTGCCGCCGCCGCCGGTGTCCGTAACCGCTATCGCACGAAATAAGAAAAAAAACTTTAAGAAAAAAGGTTCAGGATGGAACGGGGTTCGAACCTGGGTCGGCTCCGTGCCAGCCCAGTGTTCTACCACTGAGCCATACCTGTGCTCGAAAATCCGTGGCACAAAAACCCTATACAAGCATTATGTCGGGAAGGAACCGCGTTAACATGCGCAATATAACGTGGTAGAAGAGTGAAACGACAACCAGGCGTCACAGAATGCCATTTGTGTAACCAGGCGTCACACAATATGAATTGCATTACGAGGGGGGTCGTTGAATGCTTCCAACCCATTACAAAGGGCTCAGCCATAATTCTTCGTCGTCATCAGCCACCGAATCAATTAATGGAGTAGTGGGTACCTTGCAACCGTACTTGTATTAGTAGCCCCAAGATAGATTGCAACGGGTTTTAGAAATGGTGCTCTCCCAGCTTTCGCTGTGACTGTGCTGCGCGTTCCGCGCAGGCCTGGCGGTTTTTTGTTGTTCACAGATGTTTCGGTTTGTTCACTGCACCTGCGCTACATCTGCCGTAGACGCTAGGACGGCGATTTATGGATGGAAGGACATTGTGGGGTCTTAAGGTGCTTCGCCCCTAAAAAAAAAATAGATAATAACAACTTTGAGTGCTTTTGAAAGAAGCGGATTAGTACTTACTGTTATGTCTAATTTCGTTCCAGTATTGTTCGCAAAAAACTGTCGAACGCTTCTTGCACGACTTCCTTAAACACTTTTTGAAAGCACCTAACGCGACAGATATGTGCAAACTACGACAATGTGCCCCCCCTCCCAAGTCCCTGCACCTGGCTTTGCAATTTTCCGGTAGCGAGCCTCGAAGATATAGGTGTACGGCTCGTGAGCCCCCGCCGAGAACATTGCTGGTCTCATTTAAAGTTTGCTAACTTGCTTGGCGAACTCGGTGAATATTGCACAAGACAGCCACGGAGATCACGACCTCGGGCGGCTTGTTTGCGCGTCGCTGTACCAGTCTAAATGACGGGGGAAGTTGTACGCTCGGGCTTTACTATGCAATCCCGGCCGCGGAGGGCGCATGCTTTAGACTTGAGCAACTCCTTCCTATCGCGCGCGTCTTAGCGCGCTGCATCGCCGAGTCTCCTCTGCCTGCGGTGTTCATTAGGATCCTTGGAAACTTACTGGAAGCCCGTGGGTGGCTCCTGCGAGGTATGTAAAGCAGGGTGCGCAATCGTTGTAGAGGAACAGGCGCTGAAGCGCGAAGTTTGAGACTCCGATATCATGTTCGTCGCAATCATCAGACGAAGGCGGCTGAAATAAAGGTAAAAAACAAAAACAATAACGTACGCCGTAGTGTTGTAATTCAAGAGCCAATGAGGGAAATGGGAAGTCGGCGTCCTGCACAGCTAACAGATGCAAATCGCTGATCCAAGTTGGGAGAATTTCCCGTCGCGCCATGATCGTGACTGGGAATGTCGGTGCTGTTTCTTCTTAGCGTCTTACCTTCGTTCGCCCAGCAGGATATAACCCGGTGCTGTAATCAAAGTCCTCGTCCCATCAGATTTTTTTCACGCTCCCGTATTTGAAAAAAACCTTTGTTTTCTTTCCGCGGCGAGGACTGTCCGCCTTCATCGCGGCGCGTGACGTAAGCCCCGGAAAGTGTAATTTTAACTTCTCCGCGCGCGCAAGCACTTCGTGCTCAGCACGCATTGAAACAGAGACACTGGGAATGAGCGGACAGAAAGACCAGAAAGTGAAATAACCAAAAGGACTATACCGTGTTAAGGCACAAGACAAGAAGGCATGGAGAACAAGAAAAAAAAACTGCTTTGGAGGTTGCGGGAGAGGTCTGAGAAGGGGGGTGTTTCTTAACAAGGCGCGGAATCTCATTAGAACATTCCACGGGGGGGCGCGCACTTCACGGCGAAGAAACAAGGCCCCGCCGAGGGTCCCAGGTGCTGCTGTTCGATTTCGTTTTTTTTTTCTTTTTTTTCTTCTTTTTTTTCATTCTCCAAGGGGTTGCGGGGTGGCAATCAGCTGAATCAACAGCGCAGTGTGCTGATTAGAACCACCGCCCACCTCCGAGCACGCGCGCCAGCGCACGCGGCAGAGCTAAGGGGAAAGGAGTGCTCCAGGCTTTCGTCGTTGTCGTCGGCGGCGTGCCTTCTGAGGCGCAGCCTCCCAAAAACTTGGAAAAAGAATGAGTCGCATCCCACAGCTCCCCGTGATCTTGCGCGGCATCCGCAACCCCCCCCTCGCGCCTTCGGCGACTCTGAGTAGAAGTTACTTCTTTCGCGTCGCGCCCCCTTGTTCATCCTCCTCCTCCTCTTCATTCCTTCTCTCCATTTCGTCCGCTTCCTTTTTTAGCAGCGTCTTCTTCGTCTTGCGCCCGGAATCGAGTGATCCGGTTCACTGCCGGCAGTCTCCCCGTCTAGCTTGGCCCGTCTCCGCAACCCCCCGCCCCCCTTGCCTAATTGGAAATCATCGTTTGATTCTATTTGGACTCTGAACCAGGGCACAAACTGGACTTTGGCGGGTTCTAGCGAGGTGTGGCGAGCGAGCCTCGTCAGATGTGTGCCGCAGAGGCCTGCAGGGCTGTGCGTGTGTGTGCGCCTATACTGCTTGCTCGATTCATTAAGTGTCGATTCCGGGGGAAAACAAAGCTGAGTTGACTGCTGGGAAGAGATGCCTGGCAACGATGCGAAGGGGGGAGTGTTGTGGAAAGAGCCGATCTCTGATGGAGTCTATTTATAAGGAAGTCAGTCTTGCGCATGTACCGGGCTCTGCCAGAATACGATTCAATCTGCACTGTTCCCGCGTTGTACTTTTACATTCTTTCCCTCGAGGCATAGGAAAAGAGAGAAGAAAAAAAACGCAGTGTCAGCGAATGACGGCTGAGATTTTTCTGTTTTCACTTTTTGTATACTTTTAGCATTGCGTTTCTTTCGCGGAACAATTTTCGCTCGCGCTGCGGAACTTGATTAATTAAGCTCAGCTAACTGGCCAAGGTACTTCTTCAATTAAACTGGTTTTGACAGCGTACGCTATTCTCGCTCAGCGGAAGCGCAAAATTGCCGTCCGCGAATACGAAAATGAAGTTCACTTTTTCGTCAGCCTCGTGCGAGAGCTCAACGCTATGCGCCAGTGATCGCTAAGTCATTCCGCGAAACATCCCTGGAACGGCAAAAAAAAAAAAAAAAAGGAGAACACGAAGCAAAGGAAAGAGTGGTATCTTTCTTTTCTCTTAATTTCAATTTCGATGTCTGTGCGCGCACAGTAAATGGGAGAGATGATAAGTACGCATGCGTGAAGCTTCACATTCTGCTCTACTGTTCTTCCCGTCTGCCTCGGAACACGCTTCGCGGGCTGGCGTACAAAATCTCATTATTCGACGACATTACAGTTTTGAATTTTCGTTCGGCCCTATCCGGCGTGCTGTTCCCAAGTGGTCGAGGCCCTCCCGTGGGAAAGAAGGCAGTAGCCAAACCGAAAAGAAATAGGGAGGCAAGAAACTACCCTCACGACCGCATAACACGCAAACAGGGCACTGTACATAACAAGTGCGCGTGTCTCGAAATTCGAAGCGAGTGAAAACGGCCGCGTGAGGCCTCCTTTACAGACCGTTTAAATAGAATTAGCTGTGGTGGCACGCCACATAGAGAAAAAGGCGTTCGACCACTCTTTTTTTCTTATTCAGTGCAGCGGTACCAAGACTGTGCATGGCAACACAAGCGGGTGCTACTAGGAAGATTATAAGCAATCCTTCGTCCAGACAGCCTAACTAGGGGCCGTCACCTTGGTTACCACTCTTAATCTGTGCATAACATGCTCAAAGGGACTCAATCGATAATTCCAATGAACTACGAGGTTTGCGCAGCAGAAACGCATGGTCAACTCGGTAATCGACTGCGGTGGTCCTGTACCCCATGCCTGCTGCAGCTGATGGTAACACCCTATCACATCGTTAGAGTAAGCAATAATAGTTGATAAAATAGATGGAAGCCTAAGTTGCTGTTGCGTGCTATTAAACGGTTATGAAAGGCGTCAGCGGCCGGAATGGCACAGTGGTCCATTAGGTGACGAAACTAGTCGCGAGTTTGCTCGGAAAGAAAATGTTTTCTCTTCCATAAAGCAGCGAGGTATTACCTCCGCAAACATGGTGCAGTAGCCTAGTACAAAAAAAAATAATAAATAAAAACGGGACGAGACGGTCGCGAAACGAGACATCGCAGTGCCAAATTGCACCCATCATTTCTCTCTTGCGATTATCCACAGGAACATCGTCGGAACCATTACGAGGATGGGCGCTATAGGAACAGGAGCCGACAAGAGTCGAAAAAGAATGTAGGACATATGGAACGACGGGATTAGTTCTGCAAGCTTGTTCCGTTATTTAGTGTTGCCGCCGTGGTAGCACTTATTCTAGTTTATAAATCCAGTCGCGCTCGTCGGACTTGCACTTATCGCTCGTTGCCCCTGCTCTTTAATTCCAAGTGTCATCACCGCAGTATGGCGCGTCAGCTCTGAGCAGACTCGGACGAATCGATCGTTGAAATTTATGTAGCCGATAAAAGCAACACTGTCTGGAGTTACTCTCGCATTTACTACGTTGTTACATAACTTAATGCAAGCGACACTTCAGTTCACGCTCTGCTCCCAGCTTGTCCTGCGGCTATTCGCCAAAACTCGCGACTCCACAGCAACAACTGTGGGCTTCGCAGCAATGCACCCAACTTCAAAGGTGAAGCAGCAGACACTCTCGCGCGTACTAGGGCGGCCCGAGGAAAGACCTAAAAAAATTGTCTTCTTGCATTTACTTTGGTAACACGAACCGGCACGGCGGCTGTTATTTCATTTCGCCGTTGCTGCGGCGTAGCGGCGTGCATAATTATCGACCGGGCGCTGCGCGAGCAGAGTCGCGTTCGCCTCGCGTAGCCGCGAGCGCACGTGACTGGGGATTCGAAACGGGTGAACAAGTCGACGCGCGCCGCCACGTACGCGCGCTCGTGTTAAAACGCAGCACGTAATAACAACGAAGCGCAAAGAGAACCTTAGTCGACGTGGGAGTAAGATAAAGAGGGCGGGTGGCACATTCGTTCCGTCCCCCCTTTTCACCTTTCTTTTTCGTCTCTCATTTTATTATCCTTCACTCGAAGCAGGTGCAAGAACTCGCGCTTTTAAACAAAGGTAAAATTATCGGCGATCGCTATGCACGTTTATACCCGACCTCCAGTCCGCACCGCCTATGCGGTTCTCTCTGCTGCAGCTGCAGAGCGCGCCGCGGCTTGGCCTTTCTTAGCGCGAGCCAACGAACTTCGCCGGCAGAAACGTAGCCACGAAAGAAATACGTGAACCCCGATACAGAAGACGAGGAACCGGGGGGCGAGCTTCGCATCGACAAGCTAAGTCGTTTCCGAGTAGAGAAAGAGTCATCGGAAGACTCGTAATGGAATTTTGAGCCCGTGTTCGGTTTGCGCAGCCGAGAAGGCCTCGAAGAAAGAGGAGAAGGAGGTGGGAGTACGGAGAAGGAGAGTCTAAGCGACGCGCGAGCGAGAAAATAAAGTCTTAGGACTAAGTAAACGACTGAAAGACGGGGGGTAGGGCGGTGTGCGCGGAACCTTATTGGATTAAATGACTCCTCCGCGGTTCTAGCTATTATTTGCTGAAAAATTATGCGCGCTCGCGAAGTCTCTCTAAACTGCCCGTCTGCAAACGGCAATCTTCGTGCGGTTTCGCTGTAGAAATGTAAATTGCCTTCTAAACGGGCCCGAGCTCCGCCCGGGTAGTTGTATACCCCCCCCCCCCCCCTCTAATTCTCCTTTCCGAGTTTCGTTGCCCAAGGTTCCTAATTTCCTCAGTCCTTTCGGCTACCCCTTTGTCGATATTATTTCGCTACACGCTGAAACGTTATTCGAAGGGGGAAAAAAAATGAAACAAAAAGTGAAACGCCAAGATGCACGGATCAAAGTACCACGTGCCCGGCGTAAAAAAGATAAGGAATAATTGCGTAATAGAGGAGTAACGAGGCAATTAGGGACGTTTCCTGAATTGTTATACTGTATGCGTCGCGGACCGCCAGCGGGCAGCGCTTTCGCTTCGCCGTTCTTAGAACAGTGAGTCGTCTAATGGCGCCGGACCGAATGCATTATTGCGCTAGATGACGGTCCCCGTACGGCCGGGTGACTCGGCAAATGTCGTTCTCGCACCCCCCCTTGGTTCTGTTCTTTGTTATTGTATTTTTTTGTCTGACTGTCCCATCTTTTTCGTGCCCATTGCCGTTGCAGTATTTACGACGGTAGGATGTCGTTATAGTCGCGAAGACCGTACCATCTAGCGTTCGCAGGTAATGTCGTATGAAACGTTGACGGAATATTACCGGGGGACCCGTCTTTCTGGCGATATTATTTAGGCGACACGGGCCAAGTCGTCGCCATTCGGGGGACGCATCGACGCATATATGGATAGAGCCCGCGGTGAGATGAACATCCGTTGGTTGACTGCTGTGCTGAGCAGTAACATCACAGGCAAAAAAATTCCTTGCTGGGTGCGTTTAGGCAGTTTTAAGTGATTTTCACGTCCACACAGATGCGTGAAAAACAATATGCTCAACGGTTACAGACCAATAGCGTTCAACATATTCAAGCTGAAGTCGGTCATAAGGCACAGATATTGCCTTTAAAAAATGCCTCATTTATTCACGTAATAAGAATTAGAGGATAGCTAAACATTTTTGTATGGTGAAGAAGAGTGTGGTCTTCTTATATCATACTGGAAGCGTAAAAAGATCCCTTGAGATGCGCACTTTTGAAGCAGTAGAAAAAAAAATGTAAATAGAACAAAGCAAAAGCGCTACGCATTTTCACAGTCGCAACATTGTGTCCACAAGCATATTCGTTTCCGAAGAGTCACCTATACAACCAGTAAAGCAACGCTTTTTCACAACACTCGCTACGCTCTACGGAGCAAGTTTTGCATACAGCCATGTGACGATGCCAGATGCGGCGACGACCCGGAATGTGTGAAGCGGTGTCAAGCGCAAGGAAGTTCTGTTTGCATTCGAAACGTTGAAACCAGAAACGCTCGGTGCGACGTGACGAGAATCACCGGGGCGCCTACACGCACAGTGCGCGAGTTTCAGCAAGTTGCGATGAGCTGGGGCGAGCAGGGTTCGCGAAAGGCCGCTGCGCGCATGTCCAACTCCAGTCGCGCTCTTATTGTACGCGAGGCTGGTGAGGATCAAGTGCCAGCGTGTTTCATATGGAGCCGGTGGTACTGTGTTTGCTTGAATCACGCACCTGTCCGGAGCGAAATGGGCAGAGGCGTGGAAGGGAGCAAGAACACACACACACACATGCACGCACACAAGCACACACACGCGCACGCACACACGCACACACGCACACAAACACACACACACACACGCACGCACGCACGCACTCAAGCACACACACGCGCACGCTTACATGCACACACACACACACAAACACGCATACATGCACACTCGCATGCACGCAGACACGCACATACACTAAACACGGACGCTCACACGCACGCACACACATATGCACACACGCAGACACATACACACACGCACGCACACAAACGCACACACACACACGCACAGTGCTACGTAAGACGAACACTTCTCTTACGCCTTGGACAAATTTTATCCTTTCCTTTTACCTTTTTTTTTTGTGTGTCATGCAGCCGTTGGTAGTTACCTATAGGTGTTCGGCGAACGTGCTCTAGCAACACATTTTCTTTTTATAACACATTGTGGTTGGTAAAGGCTTAACGAATGTTCTTGAAAGTTCCATACCATTCTAAAAAATTAAGGGTCAGAATTTTATGGGCTAATCCCAACATTTTATGGCTATCCTAACAAAGATTAACTGCCAGAATTTTATCCGCTATTATCCATAGCAGATAATCGCGCGTTGTTCTGGCGCTAAGTTGTTCGTTCATTATGTACTACGAATAATGTCTTACGCTTATGCATCTAGCGCATATTGCCATAGTAAACTTTAAAAACATCAGTGTTAGCTTCGGGAGCATCCAAAAACTGCAAACAGAAAAGAAGCCCGGGCGTCTATTATCGACATTTGTAAAGAGGAAGCTGCGTTTCTTTGTTTTGTTTTTTTACGTATGAAACGACAGCCTGGCGATCATGGTAAAAGTTGTGATGATAGTGTGCGCACGAGCTAGATTGCAGCGAAACGAAAGAAAATAGGAATAAAATATTATCGCGCAAAAAACAACAAGACAAAAAAGGGGGGGATCCATAAAATCCTATGGTATGTATAAGCTGACAATTAGGAATGGAGATATCAGAGGAGTTGCGGGTGGGGTGCGCTGTCGATCTAATGTTTGCACAAGAAACAAGATAGCGAAGTGATGCAAGGGAGCCACAAACTGATAGCGGAAACAAGCAGATAAGAAGCTGAAACGCTATTTTTCAAGTCCTCCAAAGGCAGGACAGCATAAGAAGTATGCAGCGTTGAGTTGGTGTTACGACTGTTTCATTCATTATCCTGCCATGGCAAATGCGCTATAGAGATAAAGAGCGCGGCCTCTGCAACTTTCAGCGAGACTCTAGCCCGCTTCCCGGAAACATTAGTCGCGAACAGCTGGTCGGCCCGCGATCACACGACATCCTTGAGCCCGCACTCGTTAATTCCCGTTGCGGCAATCAGATATCCAGTTTGTACTTCTGCGCCCTAATCCGTCGCGCAAGCCTGGGAGCGAGTGTCTCACTCAAGTGCGGTTAAGGGCATCCGTTAGTAATCGCTCCAGCGACAGCTTCGCTCGTTAAATACAGGATGCATAATGAACACGCGCCGCAAACTTGCAACACGAAGGAACTCCCGAACCGAGCTTATAAAGCCGCGTATTCATGGAGAAACGGGAAAATTAAATTTTACTTTTGCCAAAGGAACCAGAGGACGATACGGAAAGAAAGAACAAAATGCTGTAGCGGACAGCCAGCGGTCTGGGAGCGATAAGCGGAATAATAAGCGAGTCGCGAGCGCGGCATCTGCTCTTGAAGCAGGCTTGGTTTGGGCGAGGAGGATAGGCGGTTTCTTTGGGGGAGGGTTAGGAGGGGCGGTGCCCGGGAGGAGGGGATGCTGTGGTCGGAGGGAGATTAGAGAACGGATGCGGCGCGGTTCCCGACGGGTGCAACGGACGCCCCGGGAATGGATATAATGAAGTTGAGGAGCGATTAGATTGTTACGGGTGTGCAATTTGAAACCACGCTCTGGCGAAAGCGACGAAAGCTCGGCCGAGCAGAAACGTTCGGGGTTGAGTCATGGGGTGTCGCTTTAACCGGCGATTGGATGGAGCCGCGCATTAGCTCGGCGCTTGAAAGTCGGATTATGTGACACGCCGATGCTAACCGCCCTGTTTATCGGGCGTCTAGGCTCAGTGCGGCGATTAATGGTTACTTGGTAAAGAGGGTTTAACTACGAAGCGATCTGCATACAAATCAGTCTTTCTGGAATAAATTTTGGTTCTGCATTGTGATTCGTAAAACCCTAAGGGAATGTGCAACGAAGGAAACACGCTTTGGCTGGAATAATTATGGTTGATTTAATCTTGATCTGGTTTGTCCTTTCATGGCGATATTTTCACTAAACCAAGAACATGGAGACGTTACGGTCACTATAGGTGGCGCGGTGAATGCTTTCATCTTTACGTTTTGTTGTGAGTAAATTTGTAAATTATGCGTTGGCTTCCTGAAAGAGTCTTGCTACTGTTAGGATATGCCATCTGCCAATGTTAAACACTCACTTAGTAACCCTGTAAAGCGAAGTGAACTTGGATGTTTTATAATTTATTAAAAATAACCATAACTTGCCATCTCGCGTTGAGTGCCATTGCTTTTATCCATTGCGATGTGTAACATGAAAGTTTTTAGTGAGTATCATAGCGCTACATCGGTCTATAAACAGCAACACAGCCTCAGTAAAACGCATAAACTGAGGTATTCCTCCTATCTCGAAATCTCTAAGACGCTGCTCAATAGAAATTTCCGCTAAATTGTCTCGGTGAAAAGCGCCTCATGCAGATGCTGTGAAGTACCCAACGTTATCTCTTGAAACTAAAAAAAAAAAAAAAACAGAGAGAAGAAAACAACAACAACGAAATACGCGCAGACGGCTCACTGACCAAAGCCTTCATCATCCTTACGCACTAAAATACAAGAGATTATCATAGTTTGAAACAGGTTATGGAAAGCGCCTGCAATTACCAATTACTCAGAAGCTGCGATAGCACAAGCTGCTCACCGGAGTGTATTCTTCTGCTATTTTTACTTTACCTCAAGCGCTTTTCACAACGTTGCGTTTTCTACATCCTGTTTTATTTTTAAACATAAGGCTCCTGTACTACAATGCGCAGCTCAAAGCGCGTTACAAGCACATGTACCAAACACGAGAAACACGCAGCTTCCTCTCTTACGTTCCGCTTATAGTCGCACTCTCCGATCGTGCGCTTAATGAGAACAACCTCTCCGCTCTTACGTCGCCGATGCGCGCTCAAAGGAGCCGCCCACACATGTTACCGAGGGCGCTGCTCGTACACCCGTATGCTGAGTGAAAATAGCAAGGCAAGGGGACGGAAAGTATGGGGAGAGGGAAGGGGCACATGGGTAAAGGCGAGGTATAGGGGACGGGCAGGTATAGAACGATTCGAAAGTAACCCACAAGTGTGTGGTCCACAGGGGGGCGTTCGGTGGATTGCCCCGGCTGTGGGTGAGCAGTCACGCGAGCGCGTGCCTGGCGAGCCCGCGAAACAGCCATTTCTTTGTGGGAGGGAGCGTACCGTACGCCGCTGTTTCGGCCCGCACGCATTCAGCCACGGCAGCCGAGGCGCGCACGCCTCTCTCGGCTCGATGCGTGATCTCGCTCTCGAAGCCAGCGAAGAGCCGGGGTGGTAGACTGAGGAGCACAGCAGCCCCCCCCCCCCTCCCTCCACCCTACTTCCAGCACGCACACCCATATTTTGGACGCGCACCCCCGAAACCGAGCAAACTGTGTGCTGGCGGAGAGGTCCGGTGTAACGGGAAAGTGGGGTCCTGCTGGCGATGATGGCATTTCGTTTCTATACCGATGCCAAATGAGATTCGAAAAGCAAATTTAGAGTGGTTCCGGCCTTAAGGGACGTAGATGTGACGCCCGAGTGGTCAAAAGGAGAAAAAACTAAACAATAAGAAAGCGGCATGAGTGCTGTGTGAGGGTTGATTTCTATCCCACCAGGTCCTTTTTTTTTCTTTCTTTTTAACAGCGCGATAGAAATTGTGTGCGTGGAGGTGTAGGGTACTCCTTTTTTTTTCTTTCTTCATTTCACCCCGAATGGATCCTTTTGATCAAATCTTATCCCAAATACTGGAATACACACTTATGTCACCCCCCACACGCGCTCTTATGTGCCACTGTACAGGCTCGATAAGAATGTGGTAGAAATTTGATTGAATGTCGACTTCATCACAAAGGGACCTTAGCAGCGATGGCCGACATTCATGTGACATAATGCTCTCAAAATCACCTAAAAATACCTCTGAAAAAAAAAAAGCGTATCTACCGTTTGTTTGTGTGTTCTATTCACTTGTGCAGGTGTCCTTCGCATGAAAAGGTCTGCTCAAAAAAAGTTTAACAGTAACAAGGATGCCATTAAATTTGAAACCGAATTAGGTCCACTTACACATCAGTGCTTTAGCCAGAAGTAGAAAACACTGAAACACCTCCGCACTATACACTGAAACACCTCCGCACTAGAAAATACAGTGCACACGGCCCCCCCCTAGAACACCGTCCACCTCCATCATAGTGCGGATGACGTATTAGGGAATCGAACTTGCTACCTCACTGCACGTTCATGTGCCTGAGGCCTTGTAAAAACGACCGGTCACTTCTTGGCGCGTATTCGCGAAAATTGTTAATAATTCCAATTTCTGAAATTGTTAGTAAAAGCAAACTTCAGCGATCATCGATGCCGCACATATCATTATGAAAAGGCTGCTCGCGTACGACAAGAACAAGTTACGAGCGCAAAGCTTTGCGAAGACGCAAGAGAAAGCGTCTGCTGGTGCCCTTTTGCCTATATGGGTCGCGACCCGTCCGCCAGTTATTTGTTGCTTTTGTCGTTGTGAAATCAACGTCACATCTGCCGTCGCAGCCCTTATTTTAGCACAACTCGGGAACAACGTCGATGCGCTGCTTGCAAATGTGAATTCGAGGAATCTACTTCGTTAGTAAGCGAGATCAAGCAGGGTAGAAGTATATTTCCTCCTTGAAACGCCCAGAAAAAGTAAGATCAAAGAACTGAAACGAGCAGCTATCTATGAACAGATCTTCCGACTGCATTCTATGCATACACTATACTCGTTATTGAGAGCAGCGAGTAAAAGGAAGAAAGGAGCAGCAGCCAGTTTTCCAGGCCGCCGCAGAGAGTAGGAAACGAACTTACGTCTCGGAAACACGATTGGACTTCAAAAGCCTAGTCTAACAGAGGAAAACACGAAATGAACAAAGGAAAGACAGGGGTGCCCGATGACGAGACCGCAGTCTAGGCTAATGGAACGGCCGGGCAAACAGAAAGAAGGCAGGAGCCTTCGGCTCGCGCAAGCGGGCAAACGAAGTTCCGGAGCCGAAATGAGGGAACATTGACGACCAGAAACTAACGAAATCAAGAAAAAACTGGTGCCCAAGGTTTCCAGCTAACAGGGAGAGAAAGATCGAACACGAAGCCGCGAGATCGGTGCATGCGAAGTTATGGATTTCGGAGGCAAGTGCGCCGTTGCTGTTAGGTTTCGACTCCGGCTTCGTAGGCGGAGCCTCTATCCCAGGAATGCTGGAAATGTAGGGAGAATCGGGAGAGCTCCTCTGGAAAGGGGGGCTGGAAAGGGCGAGAGTGGAGATTGGCACGGAAAGGTACGGACGGAGGGGAGAGAGAAGAGAGGGAGCGAAGGGTAAACGTGGGGGGAAGAGGCTCGCGGTGACTATTTCGGGCGGGCGGGCGCTCACAGAGGCGCGCGCCGCCGCTCAGCCGATGGGGGGCGGCACACGGCTCCGTTCGGCCCGTTGAGTACGCCGCGCGCGCCGGCGGTCTTGCCGAAGCCGCCGCCGCCGCAGCAGCACCACCGCCAGTAGCAGTCGCTGCGACCACAGGTGTTCCGGTATCCCTAGCAGGCTTCACTGCAAGGCGTCGCGTCGTTGACGACGTCGAAGCGTAGGCGAGAGGCGGCCGGAGAGAGAGGGAGCTTCCGCTGGAAACAGGAAGAACTGCGGAAACACGTACTTTTGTTTTCTTCTCGGTTTGGCCCGGGTGACCACGTGTGTGTGATAGAGTAGTTTAAAAAGAGCGAGACAATGCTTCGGACTTGGCACAACACGATCGGGGCGAACCATGGTGACGAAGGGGTCTGAGCCACCTCCTTCGAGGAACGTTGTTGTCAACATGCGACCGATACCGGGAGTCGGATACTGGGCGGCACTGCTCGTGTGCGCCACGCTGCTCCTCATCAGTCCGGGTGAGCACTTAGCGTCCACTTTGCTATCGTGCGCCCAGTGATTTAATCGCTGTGATGTTTCAGTGTAAGAACGGGAGGGATGTTATTTATTTTGACGAAGTTTTAAGCAGGCAATGCGCATCGCTATTCATACCTTGGAACCGATTTAGAATTTTGACAGTAACAACGCACACAACCGACGTAGCGCAGCGTACTTTGATGAAATCTGACACGCGATTTCATGCAACACTTTAGTTGAGCGCATGTTTTCTGTTCATGATGTTCGGGTGTTTTCCGCGAACTGGACATTTGCGCACATTGTGTGTTGCCGCTTCTTCTTGTTTGGTTGGCGCTCTTTGAATGCAGTTGAATCTGAAGGATGCGAACGGCGGAGCTGTTTCGATAAAGTTTCGGAAAGGGTTCAAAAGCGCTATTTGCCGTTTGCCCGCTGCATCCGTCAACAGTATGACGAGCATCAGGATTGGCTGGAATTTGCTGCTAGGAACAATTCTTTCGTAACAACGTTTTTGAGTACTGGTAGGTGGTCTTTGTAAAGCCAGGTGTATCGGGCTCACGTGCACTTAGGCACTTAGGCATTGAGGGTCATTTAGTTCCGAAAACCACATTCTTTCCCCGCCTGATCGCTACATAATGTGATGCAACCCATTCCGCAGGAACATAACAAAGACACGCGATCAGGAAATTTCTACTCCGTTAATATAGGCCTTTCAAGATTTTTTTTTAATTTCGTAAGTGTTTTCAGACGGTTCACTACGGAAGGAAAAGAATAATAGCTAATGCAAGCACACAGACAAGCTACGGGAATATGCTGAATTTTTCACGCTTTTGGTAAACCAAACTCGAATGCGTAATTTGGAATTTCATTTTTTATTCGTTTGCAATTACGAATTCTTGATGTAGGATTGCATTTCAGTCACTGTTAGTGAATGTGTTAATTAATGACGCAAACAAGAAATCAATGACAGGACGTGCGTTCTTCTGTCCATATTTCCATCAGTGGTTCGTGCTTATTTGTTATGGCAATTATAGCTTTCTCAATAGAAGTAGCTTCTTCGTGCTTATTCCTTTCGTACATCTGGCATACCAATTTGCCAAAGACAAAAAAAAAAAAAGCAAAATAAAGTTGTGAGGTAAGCACACAACCCTGTCAAGTGAAGTGTAGCCTCTGCTGTCTTCTCAAACCGCACCTAATTAACGTACATCGTGGAAGCTTGTTACATACACACGTAAAAGTGTTTAGTTACATAAGATATTTCCTAAGGCTGAACGAATAACAAGCATGAAACGGAACGATGAAGCGCACTGCGCGCATGCATGACTCCATTAGTGCCCGTACATTTCGCTTGGATGCTTTCCTTTCTCCTCACTGGACGGTAGCAAGCGGTTAGGGTCCAGCATACAGACATCATTAGGAACCTAATTATACTTCCTCGTTTTTCATCGGAGCTGCTGCCTAGTTAAGCGCTAGAATTCTTACGAGTGCTTTGCAGTGCGCACATGTTCTTGGTTAACTAAGCATGCCACCATTTCAGCTCGAGTTTTATGTTTGGCGCGTCCTTTAGGTTACCTGCGAATCAAGCAGTCATTATAAAGCAAGCACTTATATACTCGAGTTAGCCACGTCAATGGTTCGGCAGCGCTTTCTCTGATAGGCTTGTCTGACTCACTGTGCCTTATGAAAATGTAGATGGCGCCACGGGTACTGTTCCTTACTTTCGGAGTCGCCAATGTGCACAACTGAGTCTTCGGGGAGCGTGTTAACGTCAATCCTTGTGATCAAGATTCGTTCCAGCATTTGAAGTGCGCAGCGCCTAACGAATATATTGGCATTTGTAAAAGAATTGAGCGGCCGCGATGACATTTTCGCTGATGGGGTTGAAAACAACACTTGGGTAGTTTGATTGAGTGCACATTAAAGGGCCCTGGGTGGTTAAAATTATGCTAGCTCCCTCCCTCCTATATAGCGTGGCTTATAATCATGAATGTAATGCTGCTAATTTTTTTTTTTCGCCTACAACGCTCAAGTGACGAGTTTGAGGCCATGAGCGCAACAAAAACATAAGTGCGTGGAAGACAAACACGTTCTCTTGATTTTGTGTGTGTGTGCGTGCGCGTGTGCGCGCGCGTGTGTGTGTGTGTGTGTGTGTGTGTGTGTGTGTCTTAAAGGTCAACTCTGGCGATTTATTGAACATGTCAAAGTAATGGTGCTTCTATGTTCCTCAGACGCTCCTGTCGCGGGCCCGATAGTAGAAACACTCGGCAAACTGGACAATAATTTTCAAATAAGCAAAAAACGCAACAGCGAAACCTAACAGAGCAGTACTGCCTTCCTGTGACGTAAAATTTGGTAAAAAACGGAAATCGTCCAAGGCATTCCGGTCCCGTCAGCGCGGATTATGAAAGTTGCGAAAGCGGCGAACAACTGACGCTCACCGGAACCACGCCGTACCAGCCGTACCATGTCTGTGACTTACTGTGCCACGTGCACAAGCTCCTTCGGAGCTGTCGGACAATGACAGCTGCGATATGGACGCATTTGACACCAAGTAGAAGCGCCATTGCCTTTCGGTGTAGTAGAACACGCCTGCACAGTCATGTGCCCTCGTGGTTGTGCATGCCACCGCCAGATGGCACAACCTGTCCAGGCGGCTCAAGTTTGCGGCTGCTGCGATCGGGTAAAATGCTAATTTGCGGACAAACTAAATCTGTTTCATATCGCTATGGGAGGAATACATGTTTGTGGGCAGCGGCGTTTGATATCGCGTCGGTAAGGTCGATGAAATTTAATATAAGCCAAGTACGAGTCACCTTTCGCCCGACGCGCAGCTTACCGTATAGGAATAGGCCCGGTCACGGTGGACGGTCATGGTGGACTCTTCAGCCGGTAGGCCCGGTCACGGTTGACGTGCTCTCTTCAGCCGGTACGGCATTAGCGTACTTTACATGCAGTAAACCGGCCCTGCCATTTAAAAAAAAAAACACTATAATATGAAGACGAAGGGTGATCGTCAGCTGCGAGTGTTTCATGAATATTAGGGGTGATCGCGCGCAGCCCACAGCGCAACACGCTTGCCACCCATCGAACATACGCCCACAAGGAACTGAAAATCGCACGCCCAACTAACGAGGCGTTGGCCTAACACGCACGATCGTTGCCTTGTGGGCAGCAGACGCTGTAAGGGCACCTCGGTGCCGTCACTTCCGTCGTTTTGGCCTAAATGACGTCATACACAAGATGTTGCCAGTAATTGTGGGAAACCAGGTGGAATAGTGGGGACAATCAATAAAATTCATTTGTAAAGAATTTTCGAATCTCTCCAGCTTATAATTTGGCATAAATGTCGGAAACGTGCGAAGGAACGTACCCACCGAATATTATTGAGATTCATTCAACAACAAAAAAACTGCCGGCGTTGGCCTCTGATGCTTGTCATGACGTTGGACCTGCACGACTATCAAACGTCGGGAGCGATAAATTTTCATTACTGGGCTTGTTGCGTTGCTTCCACGCCATTGCGTCCTGATTATAAAGCGACGCATACCTGTTGGAAGATGTCTTACAAGACTTTAAATCTATCCGAGATGTATACAAGAAACATAATTGAGGCAAGTATACGAGCGCTTGCTAAGATATTGACGCAGGTGGGCGACGATTGTCTGCGTTTTAGATGATGTAGGTAACTTTCGCGCTCAATCAGTGCTTGTCTCATGTATTACACCGTCCGACTCAAGGAAGGAAGGAAAGAAGAGGAGGGAAAGGAAAGGCAGGGATGTTAACCAGTCTAAAATGACCACATTTCTTGGCGAGTTCGCTTTTACAGACTTCGACAAAGGGCTTATATTCCGTATTGTTTTTGGTTTAGTGGATAGGCAGGAATAGTGACGTCTGCAAGTCAGTGTTGTCATGAATTCCTTTCAGGCATGTCCGTTTGATCCGAGAAGATGAGTTGTCGTCAAGGTACCAGAAGTCAGTGGCCTAGCTCAAGCCACGTGCTCTTACTATTCCAGAAATATGGCACAGTCACGCCTTATTAACTTTTTTTGTTTGTTTGAGAAGCAGAACATGCGCAGAGCTCTTTGGCACTTTACGTAGATATATACGCGCAGAAAAGGCAACCCGTCCTCGTCCAGGCGCAGGCGCGCCTTTGCGCTGACGAGCTTCCGAGGGGACGTAAAACAAAACAAAATGCAACTTTAAATTGTAGATGCGTGATAACCGCTGTCATATTTGATGGACAGAAGTTTCTTAGGTCACAAAGAAAATATTGCACGCTGAGGGTTCGTTCTCAGTCGTGAAGACACCGTGAAAGCGCCGGAAGCTGAATTCTCCGTCTATGCGGTAAGAAAAAAAAATGTTTAGCGGCAAAATTAAAGAACGATTTTCTTTCATAAGCGAACACCGGTCTAGACGTCTTGCATGAACATAGTAGTTGCAGCGTTCACGGCATATAATGCTGAAAAGATTGTATAAACTTGATCTATTCGTCAAACGGCAATGCGATTGTCAGAAGCGGTACAGAAATAAACTCGTTGGAGTTTATCCTGATACAAGCTTGCGTCGCGAGCATCAATTTAAATAAAAATACGCCGTCCATGAGAACGGAATTTTCACAGCACCATTAGAGGACAGTGCCCAAAACTTGAGAGCATCACAATGCCTCAATTCCAATCCGTTCATTTCTGTCATGTGTTTTCGTAATGCTAATTACGAAAACACACGACATACGATGCCCTAATTGCATCAAGATGCCTTCGTACCAGCGAGCCTCGCGAACTATCCCCTCAAAGTTCATTCTGTTCCCTGCTAGTCACCGTACTGCGGAACAAGCAGGCAAAGTTCATTTCTTCGAACGATGCGAGAGACAGTACTGAACGCATTAAAGAACAATAGAACACCATGACTAACCAGCTCAAAATGGAGGCATTCGAAGGAACCGGCAGTTTCTGGTTTCTTCCAGCTGCGACACCACTGTCATGTTCATCTCCCTATTTCAGAGTTCCCAAAGCTTCCTTTATACCATCCGTCTATGAAACAATGCAGCGCGATAAAAAAGAACCCAAACTGGAGCCTGTCAGCTCCCGTTTTGTTCGCCCAGACAATGAACGAACAATTTGGGCCGCAATGGACGGGGTGGCGGATGGGAACGCTTTTTGCTTTTCGTGCTGGTATATCTCTGGTTCGCGTCTCTTATCTACTTTAATTTTTTGCCTCGAGATACTCGCGTTCGTCTCTTTCTTCGGCTTTTCTTTTTTTAACCTCTCCGGGGGCGACACGACACGGCCCTTTCGACCCGCAATCGAATATTATGCAAATGATTGCTCGCCGTCCATTTGTCTCGTCACCGGAGCCCCGTAATACGGAAAACCATGAGCTGTCAACGGCAGCAGCTGGTTCATACCTTCTCGTCGGGGACGCCGGCTACCCTCCGAGGACCGAGTTCTTAGCTAGGGACGAGCGCAGAGACGAGGAGGGGGGGAGTGGGCTTTTGATGTTTGGAGAGAAGCGAGGGAGCTTCCGCGGACGGCAGTAAGTACGTAGATTTTAAAGCTTATGGACAATGAAGACGATGAAGCGAAGATGGATAGAAAAAAAAAAAACATTGCCCTTATAAAAAAGGGTTTAAAGATTGGAGCTGAAATTAGAACGTTAAAGGTTCTGGAGAGATGGGAAGAATTAACCCGACAATTTAAGGAAGTACCGGACTTTCGTGAGAAGTAATGACAGCTGGATCGTCGCAGCTTTTTTTTTTTTTTTTTTTTTTTTTTTTTTTTTTTTTTTTTTTTGCAGTACCAGGGTAATATCTCTAACCATCATCTTTTTTCTATAATGAGGAATACGGGTATTGAGATATTTCAACCCTTGTAAGCTTTTTTATTGTTCTCTAGGGCGAGAGTTTACTGATGTACCTTTTTCCTTACCTCTTGCTCTCTGTGTAATATAATTATTGGGTTTTAAATACACAAATCCACGATATGATTGTGAGAGACCCCGTAGTGGAGCGTTTCGGGAATTCCGACCACCTGTGGTTCTTAAACGTCCACCTGAATCTAAACACACGGAACTCTGGAATTTTGTCTCCATCGAAATGCTGCCGCCGCGGCCGGTATTCGATCCCACGTCCTTCGGGCCAGCAGTCACGCACCATAAGCACTAAGAAGCCGCGGCGGGTGTTGCTATCTGTGTATCTGCGCTATACGTTGGTGCCTTAAACTTCGCGTGTCACACGTCTCTTGTGTTTTATCTTGTGTCAACACCCTTCCAGCAGCGCCATCCAAATATTTCAAGAATAAATACAAGTAATAAAAAAGGAGTGGAATTGTTAAACCTGTGTTGAAATAACCTCGTTCTTTCATATGCTTTCTAATCAGCCCGTTCTCGTAATGAACGAAGGCTGCTTGCTACATTAAAGCGTTGTTGATTCCTGAGCGGGGTATTCATTAGACCATGTGCGTCTTGCCTTCTTTATTATATTGTCTATTTTTCTTCCATACAGTTGGCTTCCACAAAACGGCCCAAGCGAACATGCTGATTAACAGATCGCTTTTGTTTCTATCGTATTATCTCATCCATGAATCTCTTCCTTCTTCCAGACAAGTAATGAGTTTACTCCCTGCGAAAAAAAAAACTAATAAAATAAAGAAGCCCAACTGACTGTTTAAACATGCCCGAAGAGATATGAATTTGTTCTTGGGTTGCCTATCTCGTTCACATATGCTTTCACTGTATTTTTCGGTCACTCTCGTTAAAGTGATTTGTTGCTGGGTCTGAATGCACCAGCGCTGTGTGATTCCAGCTCCAAGACTTTCATTACCTACAAATCCGATGGTAGATCCGATAACAATGCGACGTTATTACGAATATCGAACACAGTCAATGGAGGCCCACGTTGATGAGACATCTCCTCACTTTCTGCTTGCGAACATAGTGTGTCCACGAAGCAGATGGAATAAATCTCATCTCTGAGAAGTAAAATATGCACAATGACTTGTTGTGCACCCGTGGCAGCTTACTTTCTTGCCCCAATACTGAAGGAAGAGAACTTGCTTGTTTCTTTGTTGCGAACGGAGTGAATCAATACGCAGCAAAAATATTCTATGCAATCGGAATCGAGGAGGGAAGCGCAGGTAATAGAAAAAAAAAAGTTTCGCAGCTCGAATTCTTCCCCGATGCCAGCGAAATGAGATCTAGGAATGTAATAACGAGCAGCGTTTTGTTTTCCGGTTCACTCTGATTGAAATCACCACTCATTCCTTCCGGCCTCATATATTGCTTCTACGCGGTAATAGTAAAACTAGAATAATATTGCGAGTGCTACTAGTAAAAACTTCCGTAGCGATCAATAACTCGAAGCATTAATATACTTCTGAAGTAAACTGCGTTAATTATGAGATCATGAAATCAGGTAAATACAATGTAAAAGCCAATATAGGCTGATCCAATTTCAAAATTTCAAGTAGAAAATCTTAGCTACTTTAGGGCATCTCTATTCACCTAGTTGTTGTCTTTTAATTGTCTCTGCGATCGATAGAGCTGCGCATAGCCATAGTCAGTGAAAACGCCACTGAACTTATGATGCTTTCTCACTGTCTCAGATTATATTTCTTCTGTATGATTGAAGACGAGTTGCAGCTCGGAGCCACAACAGCCGCCCCATTGAATAATTACTCTACCGGAAGCAGAGCTCCATTATCCGATTTCAGACGGACAACCTCTGCCTCTTCCTATGGATATCTCTATTTGTGACAAAAAAAAAAATACGCACAAAAAGGAGTTGCACGCTCAGAGTATATGGCGCCAAATGTATCTACGGTGGGACCTTCAAATAAATGCACTGCCACCACTATTTGGATTGCCCCACATTTGGACACGGACGTGCATGTGTGCCTGAGCGTATTAGAACATATTTATGGTTGTACAGATAATTTAAGATAGATGACTGAATCCAAAACATGAAGACGTCGCCCATCCTTCACCCAAAGGTGACGTCCAAAATGTGCATATCTATGCAATTAGGTTGATCTAGTAGGGAGCGCATAAATTAAATTGGGGGGCACGGGGAGACGTCGGTTGGATGGCTCACACGTTGTGTAAGTTATTCCACCCCCCCTCCCGTGCCTATTAGCAGTGTCAATGCTTACGCTCTACTTAAGGGCAGGGGTTTCGGCAACCTGCGGCCTGCGGGACGCATGCGGCCTGCGAGGCTGTATCATGCGGCCTCCGGCATGACGTTAGAACTCCCACAATCCCCCCTGCGACTTCCCATCTGACGGCCGATATGGCAGTTTTAACCTCAAATAGGGTTAGACAGGAACAAAGAAAGATCGCTTCCAGTTGGCTTGTCCCCCCATTTCCCCATTATGCGTAGCCAGATAATGTCCTTACTTCCAGTCTTCGCACAGTTCAAAAAAGGGGGAAGAAAGATTCTTTGCGGAAATACTAGGTCAGAGAAGGACCTTCATTCGATAATCTCCGAGTGTTTGTCAGTTTCGTACATAGTGGTTCAATTTGCCAAGTTTCTTTCTCTTTGCTTGCAACCCCCCCCTCTCCCCCTCCTGGTACTGCCATGCGGCCCCAACCGGGTCGGCTTCATGCAAACCTTTTGGCCCTCCGCCTCAAAAGGTTGCCGACCACCTTAAGGGTATATCGTCAATTAAGTCAATAACATCTAGCGAATCAGGCCTCGGACTGAAGGTAAATGTATAAATCTATGACAGAGGAATCATATTGAAACATGTTCTCAAGGCTAGTTCCGAAAGCTGGAGTCTCGGATTTCGCTCATCTTCAAATAATCCGTACGAAACACATTACATTGCCATTTTTATGTGCATGGTTGTTTTCAATCTCTAGTTATGCACATTACAATGGGATGAAGGGGTTGGGTGTTGGGGACTTCGCGTGCGGCATGCAGCACGTCACGATCAGGATAATAGCCAAATGTCGTGATGACTACCGAATGTGCAGGACGCTGCCTTTGGGACACGCCATTAGGGCACGTACATTCGCTATCACGGCGTTCATTGTCGACGTCCATTTCGAAATGAGTATTAAGCAAACAGGAATGAAGAAGTTAATGTCTGTTCCTTCATGTTTATCTCGTTCTTAAACATCTCAAACCCTGGCTGTCTTTATTTGCTTCCTAGCGTGACTGTCATTCATACCAGTTCGGTATGTTTTTCTTCTCTTTCTCGTATCATAAGCATTAATAACTTTATGGAAGCAATGAAGGCCCTTCTCCGATGAGAACGGCTGCTCTGCTGAAATCCTTACTCCAAGCCACGTGGCACTATTGCAGCATTCATTATACTGAAAGGGAGCACAGATTATCATGCTACCGTGGCAAATATAGGCGGGCAGTGCTCAAAAGCAGCACTCTTGACTCTATTCACAGCGTACTGGGAAACAGGCCAGAGTAATTCATACCACGTGGGGTAGCTTACGTTGTTCGTAAAGTTGCATGGAACCGGCTATATACGTTCTAGTTCCCCGTTTCTTTCTTAGAGACCGGCTAGCGGTCAGCGGGGCCATGTGCGGTCCGTGGGCGACTGATCGGACGAAATACATGTTATTTCTCTTTTAAGTGGTATGAATCTGCTTAAAGCGAAGGTTCACTTATCGCGTGTATCAGAAAGGCTAAACAGGCCATTATGCAGAGAACCAGTAAATAGACTAAGCGTGCCATCAGCCGTTGAAAGAAGCTCGACCGTTGCGCCAATGACGTCACTCCCTCCACTGGCTGATCTTGCCTTTACGCCGAAGCTAGCGGTACTCTAAAGCGGCCCGCTTTGCGTTGGTCCTGGATGGATATGATTTTTGTTAGCGCTATTAGGTGGTATAACGTCTAACATATCTCCTTCATTATTGCTTTGTCTTACACAGTTTCCTTTCCTTGTTGGTATTTCTGTACTTGTTACCTCCTCTACATACGGCTATCAGCTTCTCGTTTTACCTTGTCAATCCGTCCTTCATTGTCCGCGATATAATAAGGTCCTGCAGCGGACGGCACAGACGATTGCGCCGGACATCAAGCGCGACGTCGCTTAACGAGACACATATTTTGAAAAGAAATTAGACGAATGCGGTGAAGTGCTAGAGAACCAAATAGAGCGGGCCCTTTTGCACAACGATCTTAAAAGCACAGGCGTTCCGGAACACCAGCAGACAGCCGGATATACAGGCAGATAGGATCAAGGCACTGACAGTACTAATTTGTGTTGTAAGTTCTGTGCCTACCATCGTCGTAATCTATCACACTGCATGCAGATCGCTTCAGTTGAACGCTAATGGAAGAGGGATCAAGTTCGTACCCTGTACGTCACGTTCGAAGCAGAAACGTGTCGGCGCCTCTTCATCATCCAATACGCAGCGAGCACAAGCGTCTCCCGTGTACGAACAAAGCTGAGGCTCTTCGCTCTTACAGTCATTGAGCCAAGGATCAAGACCCGGGCGTCATCGCTCACGTGCAAGCGTGCGTACGTGATATTACGTGCTCTTTCGAAGGCGTGTACAGAAACGAGACCTGGGTGAACAGAGTCAACAACAAAAGTAATAAAACAGAAAACGGCATCTACCTTGATCGATAGGCTCTTCTAGAAGAGCCTTGCTCGGGCTCAAAGCTGAAGTATGGCGACCAAAGAGTGTCCTATGCTGCGAAGTGCTATGGGCTTCTGTCACCCTGGGTAACAGGAGTGTGGCTCGCGAGGCAATGGAAAATCGCACTCTCGCGGGCCGAAGCATTTCCTTGGCGCCGGTGATTGCGGCGAGCCAAAGAGAAAGCCACGATGAATAATGCACGGCCGCGAACTTTTTATATAGTAGTGGCAAAAAGAATGCCCGCGGCGTCTACTACGGCTCCTTTATCTTCGGTCTGGCTCGAGCATAGTCTATCCCCTTTTGCTGTCTTGCTCGTTGTGTACGGATTGCACTCGCCATAGGAAGGTGCATATCCTTTATTCTTGACGACCTTGTTTTGTTTTTTTTTCTTTCGCTATGTTATCCCACGACAGTGTTTATTTCTCTTGCTTCTGTACACCTGCGTCAATTGTTGTCTGCCGCCCAAAGAGAGTCTTCCCCTACATGCGTCTTGCTGCATTCTTCGCTGTTGTTTTGCGATCCTGTATCTAGATGCACTCAGTGACAGGCTTTTTTCCTAGGATGATACAAAACAGGATGTGTCCCAGGAGCACGGAAAAGGCTTTCAAGGTACATTTTACACTACTTCCTTTCTTTTTCCTTTTTTTATTGTGTTGGAAACTACGCCTTGCTCCTTTATCGATGTTTCTGTTCATTCGGGCATATCTTGCTAGCGCAAGCTCTCGGTGAATTGATACCATGATATTACCACGCCCACTCCTTTCTTTCCATTTCCGTGTTGCCGTCCCATTGAAATGTAACTAGTGTCTTGCGCAAAGCGCGCCCGAATGAATGGGAACTATGTAGATGATGTTACAACCTTCCGATCAGATTACGTGCTCAACCGCGAACATCGGAGTTAGACATCAAACTTACGCGGCCGCTAGCGATAAAGGCTGGAATCTTCGATGATACATGTATAAAAGCCGACGCGCTTCACCGCTTGTCAGTTTTTTCGACTGCCGACGCTCTGTTCGCCGCTATCAGTGTAGTACGTACAGCGTGCATTGGCTCGCTTGCAGTTTAACTTTGTTTCCCGGCCACAAGTTTCGGCCAAATAAAGAGTTACGTATTACCCAGTTCTCCTTGGAGTCTTCTGCACCGTCACGACCACGTGACAATATACCTACATAATATTGCCACGCGCGTTTATTTTACTGTATTCGGTTTCCTCCCACAAAGCAGTATTCGGCGCAGACCGCGTCTTAGTGTTCCAGAAGCTTCTCGGTTGTAGTAGATCGTTTTGTTAAGATTGCACGCGAGACGCTAACTCAAGATTATTCCAGAGTTTGCGCGACGACCAGTGATAAGGCTAGAATGTTCGACGCGTGGTGTATAAAAGGCGGCGCGCTCCAACGATGATCAGTTGATCGACGGCCGACGCTCTGTTCGCCGCTATCAGTGCCAGTGTGTATTGCTGTAATCTTACTTTCCGTTTACCGGCCACAAGTTCAGCCAAATAAACAGTTTCGTCTTGGACACGTCGCCTGCTGCCTTCGTCGACGTCACAACCTCGTGAAAATATTAATACACCTATTCCTTTCACCGCCATTCGTTTACACAACATACACGACAAAATACTTGATTGACAACAAAATTGAATACCTGAACAGGAAAATTGAATACGAACCGATACCACAGTTCACTTTCGTGGCATGTCGTAATGTGAAACTTTGAATTAATTTTATTCACCTTGGAGTTCTTGAACGTACACCTAAATACGTGGAAGTTCTCGCATTTTGCCCCCCATCAATGTGCACCCGTGTCCGCCGCGGTGGTTTAGCGGTTACAGGGGCTCGACTGCTGACCCGAAGGTCACGAGTTTGATCCAGAGCCACGGCGGACGCATTTCCCATGGAGGTGAATTGCTACAAGCCCGTGTACTGTGCGATGTCGGTGCACTTTAAAGAACACCAGATGGTGAAAGTTTTTGAAGCCCTCCACTACGGCGTTCCCTCATAATCAAACCGGGGTGTTGGGACGTAAAAGCACTGGTATTATTATTATTATTATTATTATTATTATTATTATTATTATTATTATTATTATTATTATTATTATTATTATTATTATTGAAGTGTGACCATCGTGGCTGGCATCGAACCCGAGTCCTCGATATTTTTCAGCACAGCACCTAGGCCGCTAAGCATCCTTTCTGCGGTGGCGTATTCAATCGAGGCACCTTGTACGACACTCCGTCCAGCTCTCTTTCTAACAACATGAATTTGTGTACTCTAGAAAATTTCCTTGTTTCAAAATGTTTAAGATTATGTATTATTTCAGTTCGTTATAAGATCGCTAACAAAACTATGTACCTAATGCAACGTTATTATTATTTTTTTTAATAATGGGATGGGACACAACCGCAACGGAGAACCGTGTCGGTTTGTCGAACGTACCCTAGTCTTTTGTCTGTTGTAAAGACCCGTTCAGTTCTAAGAAGTTTGATAAATCAATTTCCAAATGGTCGTCTAATTTAAGCTTTCTTTGGCCCAAGTGCGCATATAAAAATACTCAAAGCAATTTAAATAAGCCATCACTTTCATGAAAGAACAAAATTTGACGTAAGAAGGCCGGACTCTTCTGGACAGCTAAGTTTTTAGCACGCCTCATATTACTTATATTCTCGTGTTTTCTTCTTCTTCTTTTTGCTGAAGTTGACGCGAAACATTGCTACGCCTCATTACTTTCACCACCATCATCCATTTTCCGGGCGTCCAAATATTATTACCTCTGCGAGCAGCGTCATTTTTTGTTTCTCCTAAGGAATGAAGCATTACTCAGAACAAGACGACTCGTAGAATGAGCCAGAAAAATAAAATTGTGAAAAATACGTACTAATATAAAAAAAACGATACATGCTCCAAAAACGCTTGCCGCTCGTTTCAAACTTTCATTCGCTTACATCCCTATTAAGCCTTAACAGCAGCGAGTAAATTCATCCCTAGCCTCGTCCCTGGCGTCTTCAGGACTTCATCTTTTCTCCTACTAGTGTGGCAAAGGCAGAAGGGGGTGGATGTGGAGAGGGCGTCTCTTTGCTGCTATTTCGCGAGCAGCCCGGATTTTCAGCTACGAAATGCGCTCGGCGCCACCTCGGAAAGGCGCACGCTGTCATTTACCCCTTCGACGCAAATTATTTTTCCGCCTCATTGCCCCGACGCCCGAACGCACACGAGAGCAAGCCACGCTGTTTCCTCCGATTACTCATCCCCCCCCCCCCCCCTCCACGTCTTCCCTTCTTCGCCCTGACCTTCGCCGGATATCTTAAATGGATTCTTGACGACGCAATCCCACGTTGCTGCGAACGCAAACAGCGGCGCCGCCCGATGAAAAGCCATAAAGAACCACTGCGTTCGATGCGAGCATCGAACGTTCCTGGAGGATGATGCAGGAAGAAGAACCGAGAAACAGTAAGAGAGTAAAGCAAAGAAAAATCGAAACGACTTGCCTGCAGTGAAGAGACGACGACCCGAGACTCCGCAGCGAAATAGGGATTCAAACCCTCCTCCTTGTCTTTTTCTTTTTTTCTTTTCCAAGGGAGAGAGACGGGCAAGTTTGGAAACAAAAATGCGAGCTCGTTCGATGATTCAGCTTCTCGGGGAAATCGGAAAGAAAAGACGAAGATATAAGGACAGGACAGAAGCTGGAAAGAATTGAACTTTAATATCGAAGGCGAGGAGAAGGGGGAGATAAAAAAAAGAGCTTGGAAACATAGCCGGTGTGCTATTGACGCCGCACGTTGTGAGGCGCAAATGGAAGGCGGGCATAAATTATTTCGTTGACACGAATTTCGTGTCAGAGCCGGGTTTCATCTTTCTTTTCTTTCTTTTTCAACAACACCGTCTCTTGTTCCTGCTCAGGGCCGGGACATAGCCCGGCGAGAAGGCTGTGGGGGGAACAGCGGAGCAGGATTGGTGGCAGAATAGATGGCGTTAGCACGGCGCTTGACTAATTACTTCGATTTTTATGGCGTGGCTGACACCGTGATTTTGCGTTTCTTTTATGTTTTTTTTTTCTATGTTCCCTCTAACGAGACACGTACGGCAGCACTTTATCTTCGGCGGTGCCTGTTTAGCCTCCTGTTCGTGTCTTTATAGGTTTGCGTAATTAGAAAAAAGATTTATTGCCGCCTAGTTTTTCCAGCCGAAGAGCACAGCAGGTGCAATTTCATTTTTTTTCTCTCTCACTTTAGGAAGCAGGTGCTGCTCACTCATATTTTTGACACCTTCGTAACCCGCACGTTCTAAAGCTCGCAGGTGTAGCAGCGTTTCTTAATTCGCGCGAATTTCGTAACCGATTTATTCAGTGAACATTATTCACAGCTGTGCTGAATTAACTGACTAGGCACTCTGTTGTATTTTATATCATTTTGCTACGTTGACATGTGATTCGTGTTTCTTACAGACTTTTCAAGTTTTATTACATGGGTTCCTTCGAGGTTTACGCAACATACATATCCTTAGTTGACTGCCTGCACGCGGTCGATGGGAATAGTTTGGAGTGACTCTGGGCGACGTTCGAGCTTGTCTCTTTCCACGAATTTCTCACTTAAGATGCATAACCACTGCCTTCCTGCTGTTTCTAAAATTTACTGTCAAGGAAGAGCCATATTACTGGTACCCCGACTTGCTATAGGAATTTGTGTGGTCGTGAATCTCAACATGAACGAAAGGAAATACGTCATGTCTCTAAATTTGTAGTATCACCCCCAAGACTTGATCTTTTGATCTTTTGATTTAAAGTATTGCTCAACAAACAGGCACCTGAAGTGAAGTAGAGTAGGCGCTCACGCAAGTTACGAAACGACGGTCCTACCACTTATGTTACGACTCCACCTTGCGCTTGGAAGATTCCACGGAGATAACTGGTTGCGTAAGAACATCAAATACGCTGTAAAACTGAGCAGTACGCGGAAGCAATAGAGGAGCGCGGAAGCAAACGTATACACGATTTTATTTTCTGTTCATGGGCGCCGCCATCTTGGACTGATAAGCAACTGTTTTGCCGGTTTTCTATGTCGTAATGTGAAATAATCACAATCATAAAACGTTGAGTACGTCGGCCCAAGCGCTTTCGTACGTCCGAGTACACCGTAGCACTGTTTGTTTATTTGATACGGATACAAAACTGCAACGTTATCAGTCCAAGATGGCGGCTGCAACGTGCGGAAAATAGTGTATAGGCGGGAGCCGTGTGTAGATGTAAGTGATACTGGAGAACACGATAGGACGGTGGGCGTACTCAGCAAGTTTCTTCTGAAGCGCGCCGTTTTAAAAACTGAAACGAGGCTTCCCGCCTATGATCTCAGAATTCGCAGCAGGGCCTAATGGAGGTGAAAAGGTGCTAAATAAGTTTGTACAGATGACGCAGTTTATTTCGGTTCAAGTTACAGGAGGTTCGTTCTTTCTTTCTGCGTAAGGTGTTGCCCATTTTTCAGCGCGAAAAGCTTACGGAATGGACGGGTGAAAAACAGATCATTCTTGAGATGCAAAGCTGCTCATAACTCGCAGCGCGTTCAGTGTATCTTCAAGGGCTAGTCGTGTGAAAGAGCCTCTGAAGGTGGCGCTACATTTCCAACGGAAATCGACCTTGTGCTTGGGCACAAGGTCCAATTGCCCGATGGAAAACACCTCTTTAGCATTATAGCTGACGAAAACATTGCTGACGTTCCTGCGCCCCAGAAATGTCAACTAACCTTTCTGTATTACTTAACCGTGTTACGCGCGGGTGTGTGTCTGTAGCTGTACACGCTTGTTATATGATTGCCAGAATAGTGCTAATGTCGCAATGATTGTCAAGCGCATGGCGTAGCTTTCTAGGCAAGCAGAGAGGTATCCTGCTAACAAGGACACCGAACGATATAAAGCGTTTATGATCTATTTCTCAGAACAGAAACATTCCTCAACGCTATTGATTCTTGAATATGTCGGGTCTTTCGAGGCAAAGCAGATTAACGATCGTTCAACTCCCTGCCAGCGTGAGCCGCTTCAGTTGCTGTGGCAGCATTGCGAAGCACACTGCAGACCCGCTGGACATTAGGCGCCGGCCACCCTCGGGACACGATACTAACGAAATTAGCGCCCCGGCTGATCTAATACACGGAGTCGACAGGACGGCAGGCTTGCGGGGCTCTGCAGTATCGATATCTGCTTGCGGCAGCGAAGCTTCGCATCGGCCTGTATAAACACGCCATCGGGACATGAAGAGCCGTTAGCCACTGCCAGTGCAAGGGGCCCGTCTCTTTTACTGCCGATTCCGGTGCCTGCAGCGGCAACCTCCGCTAGCTTCTCTTCGTATCCCCCCTCTCCCTCTGTATCTGTTCTCGGTCCCCTCTTCGCCGTTGTCGTCCGCCCCATTAATTCCGCTGATGTGTGCATCCTGCCCCGCCAGACAGTCGCTACTCGGACGCCTTCGCCGCGGGCGCTATACGCTCGGGTGCGATACTCACACTCCTCCTCTGCTTCCTCCTCATCCCTTCATTGCCGTGTTTTGAACTGCGAGGGAATCGCGCTCGATACGCTTGCCCAGAGGCGAGGACCGATCAGGCGCCGCCGAAAGCTGCTGTATATAGTAGACCATGAGACAAGAGGGAGTGACGGCCCTTTTAGCGCTGCTTGCCGCTAACCGCCTCGCATTAGTACACACTGGTTGGAGCGAGAGCATGAGCTCCAAGCGCGGCTGCTACACAGAGTCCGACTGATTGTGGCACTTGAGCCATATGTGAGAGTAGACGCTTGCGTCTTGTCGGCCGTCGATACCGACTGGCAACACTCGGGTAGGCCGTTGTCATTCAAAATGGCGTCCAACTCTTCGTCTCTTGTTGTTGGGACGAGTGTCCCAGGCCTAGCGATTCTTTTTTTGTTACAAAAAGCTAAAAATGTAGCTTCCAGATAACAGAACAGACTGATAGAGAAAGCAAGGAGAATAAGGGCAGGGAGGTGAACCAGAAGAGAGTTGGTTTCGCCAGCCTAAACAGGGGATTAAAGGGTACGGCAAATAGACAGAGGCAAAAGGGGAGAGAGTACACGCACAAAATGACAATACTAGGTCGCGGAGGCCATTCTTTTGAAAAAAACTGTCATAGGGCACCAATTGTTCTCCACTAAATCGACATAATATGGAACTTTAACTACTTCTTTAATGTAACAGATCAAATGTGAAAAAAAAGCGTTAATCATGTGACATCAAGCCTTTCATATTGTGCGAACGCTTAGCTGAAAAGAAGTATCCTTTCTTTATGCACCATTACTATCGTTACTCTACAAGCTAATGGAAAGAATCTGAAAGAGCGACACACGACCGAAGCGCTGCATCCTGTGTATTGAATTTAATTTCATTTCCATCAGTGAGCTAACAGGTCTCTCTTGCTAGCATCGCATCACCGTCGGCGCTCACCCGCTGCCTAACCACTTCGTGCGCTCGAGCTTTTTCGCAAGAGCCCCTGCTTCCGGTTTAGCTGCTTTCCTCCCCGGCGCAGTTTCCCCACCACCTCCCGACGAACGCGCCTTAGGAAGTGTCAGCAAGGGTGCAGTGGGGCAAATAAGGAACTATTCATCTGAAAACAAGTAAAACCAAGTACCCCGTTTCCTCAATAAAAGAAACAGCACTTGAGATGTATCCGTTAACAAGGCTGAAAGGTTTTGGCTTTTACTTCCTTTCATAACGTCATAATTTTTCGCATTTCCGCATCGGCCGTGGCAAAGTGTACGCAGTGACCCGCGTACTTCATCGCATGCTTATAGGTAATCAAAAACTCGAATATCCGTTCCACTATAGGCGTCTACAGCCTTGTATTTCCCGGTCGGATGCACATGCACTACCCACATCGTTTACCTTACCGTAACCTAGATCAAACGAGAATTTAGGAAAACTTTACTCGATGCATCTCGAGCGACCGTTATACCAAAACTAGATTATTTTAGTGCATACCGGCCAAAAATCGCATACATAGCACACGTAATAAAATAGCAGGCCCCACACAGAGCGTGCCTAGAATGCTATAATTATGTTTTGATGGCACGCACGCGCCCTGACTTTTGAATTTGTCAACATACCGGCGCTGTGGCAGCCCACTCTGCTCAGATTTCGGACTTGCGGCGTGTCCTTCATCGCAGCAGAAAAAAAAAATCAATTTTGAGATAAAATTTCGCTCAATGCTCTTGATCTTTATCAGGGCCGCGTATGGAAGAGATATGGTCGCCTTTGTTGAGATCACCCGTTTGTTGTGACGCTGCTAGGCCTAACCAAAAATATCCGCCGTTGAAGCGAGAGCGTTTCGGCTTCTATATACCAGATGGCGCCACCGAATTTCGCGCGTCCAAAGCGACAGCGTCCCACTTCGCACATATATCGACTCGTGCTGCTACCCTATACAACTCACTCATTCGGCACGTGCGTTGTGACTCCTATTGAACGCGACAATGCAAGACTAGTTTTCCCAGCGATTCATTTATGTGGCTTTGCAGTGCACAAGCTAAGTGATTTAGCGAAACAATTCATGCGATAGCCCCAGTACGGCCGAACTGCGCTCCATAATGACCCTGTAGAATGCCGAACTTCGAGCTTTGCGCTAGCTCTAACTTACAGGTCTTTTTGTGTAAATGTGCGTAAATTAGGAGAGAAGTGACATGGCGTCTCAAAGGGACAAATACTTTCATGTTACGCGTCACCATTTATTGAATGTACAATATCCTGAAACAGCTGCACACCGCAACAGAAAACTACCGATAATGAAAGCAACCTGAATAGAGCACGCATTGTATACGCTTAAAATTTGGGCCTCGCCTAAATGGATGAATAGTGGCGAGAAATAACTTCGGTCTCGTCAGGCAAAGTCAAGTACCCGAGTTTACAACACACCGCCCTGATTATAGTGTAGGAACTAGCCAGCCAGCCCATCTAACCAAAAGTCCGATTTTTTTACGCCTATTCTCTGCCTTTAGCATTTTCAGTTCCTTGTATTGGTACATTGGAAAGCTCAGATTGGATGTGCGCTCCACCGCTTCACCATCGATTGAAGCCTAAATTACGAAGTTTTTGGTGATTGCTGAAAAGTGCAGGGCAAGGGCCTCTCCCATGTACCGCCAATCAACCCGGTCCTGTGCTTCCTGCTGCCAAGTTGTATTCGCAAACTTCTCAATGTCATCGGCCCACCTAACTTTCTGTCTGCGCCTCGCGCGTTTGCCTTCTCTTGGAATCCAGTCAGTTACCCTTAATGACTAGCGGTTATTCTGCCCACGTGCTACGTGCCCTGTCCATGACCAGTTCTTGATTTCAACTATGCCGTCCTGCACACCCGTTTGTTCCCTGACCCACTGTGCTCTCTTCCTGTCTCTTAAGGTCACACCTATCATTTTCCTTTGCATTGCTCGCGGCGTCGTCCTAAATTTTAAGTAGAACCCCTTTTTGTAAGCACCCTTGCTATATATATATATATATATATATATATATATATATATATATATATATATATATATATATATATATATATATATATATATATATATATATATATATATATATATATATATATATATATATATATATATATATATATATATATATATATTCAGCAGGAAGGTACAGTGGGTTAGGTCTGTGTAAGAAAAAAACGGGTACACGAACGAGAAAGCAATACTTTTATGCCTAACGTTTCGGCTGTCGCACGGCCTTCGTCAGAGAATCAAATGGCACGGCCTTCTGACGAAGGCCATGCCACGGCCGAAACGTTAGTCATATTTCTCGTACGTGTACCCTTTTTTCCATATATATATATATATATATATATATATATATATATATATATATATATATATATATATATATATATATATATATATATATAATTAATAACAGAATACCAATTTTAAACGCAAAAGAACAGCTGCGCTAATGAAAGGGGCCACTGAGCGCTCCCAGCTCTTTCACAAGAGCAATAGTAACGACTGACTGGCTGGCAGCCTGCCCTTTATAATCTTAATTTGAGATTTTGCTATAGCTGCGTGAGTAATTCTAAAGCATTACACTTATGCAACGCCAAAATCTAGAAAAAGAAGGATAATTGCCTATAATTCTTGCTATCGCAAACCGGCTTCCATTCTGCAGTCACAAGCATTCGAGCGTATAAGTATTGTTGACGGTGGTAATAAATTTTATGAACAAATGCTCGTAAGGAAGAGTGAGGGACCAAACAAACTGGGAGCAAAGTGTGAGTCTGGGAGCTGATCTTGCGACTAGGGATTAACGCGCATGTTTCCGCGAATACCGGTGCATAGAGGATCAACGCCGCCTTTACGAAAGCATTACCTCGGATCAAAGCGTGCCGAGACAAAGGTGACTTCTCCCTCTCTCAATCCCTCGCCATGCGAGACCTTGGCGCCCCCCCGCCGAGCCAATTATCGACTTCGCGGGCTTCTTTGTCTGCTCTGCCTTGTCCTGGCAGCTTTTGTGTTCTTCACTACCTTTCCGTGTGCCACCATAAGAAGACAAGACCTTTAAATTGATATTGATAACAATTAACCTTAAATGCTAAAACAACGCAAGTTGGCCGACATTGTGATGACATGAACCACGATGATGGCACGTCGCGTGCTTGCTTTCAATCTGCTCATTCATTTCATGCACGTAAGCGAGAACAGCGCGCGTGTTAAAATTCTAGAAACATTGGTGAACCCTAGATGGAGAGAGAGAATTGATTAGAACATGGGTTCTTAAACTGTGTTCCGCGGAACCCAGGGTTTCCGTGAAGGACATCTTAGTGTTCCGCGAGTGGCCAGAATGAATGCAACCCGCTCCCGTTTTGCCCCAATCGCAACTAATTGATTTATTTAGACAAGCAAATTTGCTGTACATATTCCATTCAAGGAAGCCATTGCACGCCGCATACAAAGAAGTTATCACCTACCGCCCCCCCCCCCACCCTTTCATTTTCGATTGTCTTCAGGCTCAGGATAAAAATAAGAGGTTCCGCGGCACTCTGGAAAAGCCGGTGGGGTTCCCCAAGGCTAGAAAGATTGAGAAACCCTGAATTAGAAGAAGGCAGATACGTTGGCCTGAGCCTTTGCGCTCTGGCCTGCTACTCTGCACAAGGGAAAAGGGTATAGGGAAAAAAGTGATAAGAATGATGATGGGGACAAGAAGAGGTGATGTGTATGTAGGTACAATAACCACACAACACAATGGTTTTCCTATGGTCTAGTGTAGCATTCTTCAGAAAGTCTATAACTGCACTTGTAGCAGTTGCTGACATTGTCTGTGCGGACAGGGCGGACAATAGGCTAGCTTCACTGAGTGCGCACAGAAGCCTGTCAACGTTGAAGCCAGAGTCTTCTGTTGGGACGAGTACAGAGGGCAATCGCACAATAGATGTGTTAAAGTCGCCTGCACTTGGTCAACCCTAATGTTCCAACATAGTACCCATACATGAGGCCCAGACAATAGCGACATGCGGGATGCCTCGGTACTAAATATATCGTAACTTTCAGCAGATTGGACAGGAGCTGTTAGAGCACGTAGAAATCGGTTTTGGTAGGAGCGCATACAGCGTTGTCGGCAACGGCTTGAACCATTACGTGAGCCTCCGTGAAATCGTGCACTTTAGAACTAATATCCATGCTGATTTATATGGTTATAAGATGATTTTTTTGCAGTGCGCATACAAAAGCGCGCGCACACACACACACACACACACACACATGCACATGCACACGCGCACACACACACACACACAAAAAGCGGCGCGAATTCCTCCAGTCTCCATCTCGTCACGGGGCTCAACTCGAGTGTGTGAAGTAGCGCGGGCGTTTTCTAAGAAATTGCGAGCTCTCACTTGCGTTCACAGGAAGCGCATTATAGCTCTGAGTGAAGTCGTAGCCTTCGAAGAAATGTAGAAGTAAAAAAAAAAAGCTAGAAAATTACTAAAAACACCAAGCAGCATTCAGTTAGGTTGTTAGACACAAACAACTCATTCTAACCAAGGAAAAGAGCTAAACGGATTTTGCAAAAAAAATAAATAAATAAAACTAAACTACAACGACATTAGGATGAGTCACTTTCAAAAGGCGCGCGGGAAGTTTCAAGCCCAGAGTGGAATATAATAGGATGCGCCGAACGGGCCCTGCAGAGCGCACCCATGCGCATCGTGGAGGCGAGACAAGACAATAAGTCTCCCTTTTTTGTGGCATAGTCTTTCTTTCTTTCTTTCTTTCTTTCTTTCTTTCTTTCTTTCTTTCTTTCTTTCTTTCTTTCTTTCTTTCTTTCTTTCTTTCTTTCTTTCTTTCTTTCTTTCTTTCTTTCTTTCTTTCTTTCTTTCTTTCTTTCTTTCTTATCCGATTTACAGAACAAAATTCGCATACAACCAGGCGCTAGCATGCTTTATACAACTAACTTCACAGAAAACGAAATAATGAAATTGAGCCAAAAGAACAACGCGCAGCAACCATTGTCTATTCCGCCTCTATTCTCGTTCCTTTCTAGATTATGATTCCCTGCATGGCACTTTGTGCGCCTTGAACGTCGCTTGCTGGGGCATTAGTTTTGTTCCCTACTCGGGAAACGGGAAGGCTCTAAAAATGCACGAGTGCTTCCCAAGTGGAAGATATAATTTTTAAATAAAGGGAGAGTACAAAAGGGGAAAAATGTTCCGGCATTTATTGTTCAATTTCTCTTTCCCTCGATTTTTTACTTTTTTACACTGGTATAGGATTCCAGCGCTCGAGGCCTCATTTTGCCAAGCTGTGTCGTGCCTTTCATTCCTTGTTCTGGACATATATTTTTTTTCTCGCTTCTTTTGTCTGCGCCTAATATACTGAAATATGTCCTCGCTAGCGCGTTAGGCTGTTGCAGCGCCTTCTCAATTCGCGGGCGAAGCTCTGCATACGGACCGGCGGCTTAAATTTGTTGAGCGACGAAAGAAGGACGTCGAGAAAAGTGGAGATCCCTGCGGCGCCAAACCGAGGCACATATATAATTTATTTATTTATTAGACTTTTTTTCGGCCTGCCTGCGCACTCGCCTTCATCGCCTCCTTATCGCGGTTTCGCTCTTCCTATAAGGGACTTCCGGAAAGCTCCCTTGGAGGAACGCTGGAATTAGGCTTTGATTGGGCGTTTGAGATCGCAAGTGTCCGGATGATGGCACAAATATTTCTCTGCGTCTATAACATGAAATGAGTGCTTTCGTTTGAGCTCATTCACTGGAGTTTTAGGAGATATCCTCGAGATGCATTCGCGGTGCTGTGAATGTGAAAGTAGCTAGACTGACGATTGGAATAACTGGTGTGGTAATGATATATGTATTATTTTACGGGTACGCCAAACGTGTCTCCAGACTGGGCTTTTAACGTTGCAGCTTTGCATACGTGGAACAACTACACGAGCCGCACTACAGTAGACTAGTGCGCACGTTTTTGGCTGTACGGATGAATTCGGCATTTCGGGACCCTGTAACGTAATAACAAAGCGTAATATACAAAGCTAAGAAATAATTCGTTCAAAAGACCAATATCGAGGACCACATGAATCGGAAAATAAAATCGCCTGTAGCAACAGGCTTAGACAATTTCAATATCCCAGTTTGTTATCGTGACAAGTTGCGAGGACCCGTATAAAGAGAAGTAACTGAACGGACGGCACTGCGGAGTGGGCCTCTATTTCTTTAGTAGTTAAGCAACGTTACCCTGATCACCCAACCACGCGATGGAAAAAATTAGACCATCTCCCACTAAAGGGAACCATGAGGGGATGCGAAGCAGCATTGGGGGGTGCACATCAAGTTTCCGTTTACGTTCACTCGGCCGCCGAAGCCAAGCGTCGGCGTCGAGCTACCGCTTCCGCTACAGAGAAACAACGCGAGTCTGCGGCGAGGGTAGCGAGGCTTTTGAGACAACTCCAGTGTGCGGGAACCGACGGAGCGACCGCATGATTCAAGCGAGACTTCCTCGATCGAGCGCACGCGCTTATATGAAACGTGGGAGGGAGAGGAGGGAGTGGGTTTACAGGCTGCAGCGCGGGGGGAGGAGAGGAGAGAAGGCGACCGAACGCCTGCGTAAACGCCCGCGTAAAGGAGGAGAGTGGGTCAGCGCGGGGGAGGAGGAGAGAAGGCGACCGAACACCTGCGTAAAGGAGGAGAGCGGTAGAGAGAGTAGGCGTATGCGCAGTAAGGGTGGTCAGGCCGCACACCACCACCGGATTGAGTCGGCTCTTAGATGCGCACCAATAATACTGCCGCTTCACCATTTCTTAGCGTCGCAACGCTTCTGTCACTTTTCGATTCAACAGTGCTGATGTTCGGTCTTGTTGGCAGGAGATTATGACAGTGCAAAACGCTTGAAAGAACATCGACGCGCTCGTTATCCTCTGTTGTGGTTGTACTTTCAAGCGCTTTGCGCTACCACTTCTGTTCACGTTCAATCTGCTCAGATATTCGCGCCAAGCTTAATCGCGTGACCGCGATAAGTGTAAAGGACTCAACATTTGGAATGTAATCGCTGCAAAAGCCACCGAAAGAGGGACGTTTGGGCTTATGTTAATAGGGTTATTTACGCATCAACTCATCGTATTACAACCGTTACCCAGAGGAAGCACGAGATGATGATTTGTAAAGAATCAGAAGCTCGTCTAAAAGCGGAATGATTTTCCTGTTAACCAATAATACTGCAGGTAGAATTACAAGGGTTCTTTGATGAGCTAGTTGGTTCATGTACATTATTGTAGAACAGCGCAAAATGCGACACAGTGAAACACACCTGGACACAGCGACCTGTCCTGTGTTTCACTCTCCCGTATTTTGTCTGGTATGTCACAGACAAAATGATGCTTTTATTTCATAGCACTGTTTGACGACTCCCCCCGTGATAATAAAAAAAAAAGAAAAAAAAAGATGTAAGCCAGTTTTTCGCACTGAATCGGGTGAAACCATGGTGGAGGTATAGCAGGTTTTACGAAAACTTAACGTGGAGCGTTTTTTTTTCTGGCTAGTTCGTCTATCACATTTTTTTCCCTTATCTGTCTCATATTTTCTCCGCTGCGAACAAGATAATGGAAGGGAATGTGTCTTCGGCCGTTTTCCAAGTAGACAGTCGTAAATGCAGCGGGAATATCCATACACAGACAATGGAATCACCCATAAAGCCAGCAAAGGAAATCACTGGCGCAAAGTGACAAGCCAAGACAGTCATTGCCAGGTCTTCAAAGACGCGATGGAGGGAGTTAAGGAAGCTTTTACATGGCTAACTAAAAAAGAGCAAGTACAGGAAAAAGCCTATCGGCAACAACGAAGGGCACTCTTCGAAGTAATTCTCTTGGCGTCTTGCGAAACCCAAACCCACAAAACTATAAATGACGTAACTTCGTCTGCCCAGCCCTATAGCGTGGCATGCTGTCACTGAAATATTCCCAATACACTGTGCTGCCCCTGCCCAGAAGCCGTTCTTACAATGGGAACGTGCCATGTCAGTGACGTGCCTTGGATGGGCCAGTGCTTGCGTAGGCGCGTTCAACCGTTGGTTGCCTAGCAGTGGCTGATGGGCCGAGTCCACGTGCTCGGGATGTCTTGGACGCTCCGCACGCACGGCAAGACACTCTCAACCCGCCTCAACGAGTTTATGCCATGCCATAAAACGCTTTCTCTCGTGAGGCTTTTCTTTCTGTCGGCCAGGCGGCAGCACGCGAGCCAAAAGCACCGCGGTATATATACACAATATCATTTCGACTTTTTTGGGTGTTCGTTCAGTGGCCCACCGAAGGTTTACAGCCTGACCAGCGAAAGAGCCAAACGCAGAAGAAAGAATTGGAAAACACACGGGAAAGACCGAACGTGTAATGCAGTGTTTGCTCCGGGACTTTGTCAAGCATGCACGCACGAGTGTTTGCGTGAATGTTTATGTTCGCTTTCACTTGTAAGTATCTTGCCTTTTACTTGTTCACTGTGTGTGTGTGTGCGTGCGTGTGTGTGTGTGTGTGTGTGTGTGTGTGTGTGTGTGTGTGTGTGTGTGTGTTTGTGTGTGTGTGTGTGTGTGTGTGTGTGTGTGTGTGTGTGTGTGTGTGTGTGTGTGTGTGTGTGTGTGTGTGTGTGTGTGTGTGTGTGTGTGTGTGTGTGTGTGTGTGTGTGTGTGTGTGTGTGTGTGTGTGTGTGTGTGTGTGTGTGTGTGTGTGTGTGTGTGTGTGTGTGTGTGTGTGTGTGTGTGTGTGTGTGTGTGTGTGTGTGTGTGTGCGTGTTTTTTGTTTTGTTTTTTCTTCTCATTCCGGTCGTTGAACTCCCCGGCGGTAAGAAAAGCCGGCTTTTCGTGGAATTGGACTGTTTTTCGTCGGTGGTGTGTTTGCTAACTGCCTCGGACCGGAGGGGGCCGCACTTTTATTTCGCTCGAATCGAATTAAGCTAGGGAGCGGTAAAGGATGGGTAACAGAGAAGGAAGAGAACAGAAAGGCTAAATGAAACGCACGAGAGCGGTTACGAACGAGAAAACCAGGGATATTACTGTCACGGGGGAAGTGCGATCCTCATCTTTTCATCCGCTGTTGTTAATAACCTGGATAGCTCTTGAAGAAATAAACTCGGTGAATAACGCGTATAGTACAACGCAACATTAGGGGAAAAGATAAAGGCACACAATTACGTAGGAAAGAAGGTCGGAGGGGACGATAAGCTTGCAGTACCCGAGCAATTGCCAAAGAAATTGCGGTTTGTTCTGAGTGGTGCATGCGCGTGTTGTTTAATCGTATCGCTGGCATATAAACATTCCCTTTGCACACAATTCAATATTTCACTTTACTTTAGATCTTCATTATTTTTGTGTGCTTCTGAGCCTCTTCTGTGGGTTGTAATGCGTAAACAACGCCTGTTTGAGAGCCTTCAATCAGACTGCCGGTATTTTTGAAGAGCCCCATTCGTAACAGGCTTCACTTGTGGGTGCAATGTAGGCGTGCAGACCTTAAAAAATAACTCCGCCGAGCAATGTCGGTGGACGGCTTCAGCGTTTATTCGTGCCATATACACCGATATGTCTGGCTTGCGCAGGAGATGAAAGTAGAAAAAAAAATAATGCACAAGTTGGCAATAAACAGCGCAGCTCCGTCGAGGTAGAACGAATATACGAAGCAAAACAGGCGATGATCCTAGGAAACAGTGCCAGTAGCAGCGTAGCAGTGTAGAGAAACCTGGCTCGGGATGAGAAGCCTTGCAAAAATGGCAAGAACTAGGTGATGACATCGTGTTGTGGAAAGAAGGCGTTGGCCTGGGCTCATTGGTTTGAAAAGGAGGGAATGAAGAGTGGTAGAATGAAGGGCAGAAAAAAAATGGTCGTTTGGGAAAATGGGGCGAACTTCTTAGAGCACGTTGAACAGCAGTGGTGTGTGTTTTCTTTATTGAAGAGCTCCAGCTGGCGTAAGTTGAGTGCACATGCGCATGGGCGTCGGCAGCATTTTGTCTTGGAGGGGGGGGGGGGTGCAAATCCGTGTTGCATCGCACTGGCGTAGGGGAGAGCGCCGATGTGTCTTGGGGGGAGGGGGGGGGGGAGCAAGTTCTTGCCTAGCTTGGGGGAGGGGGAAAGGTGTGCCCTTCGCGCCCCCCACGCGCACGCCCATGCACGTGCATCGTACGCAGCACCGAGAAACTCAGCAATACGCACCCGCAAAATTCCTTGTGACTTGATATTTTATGGGTTTTTTGTTGAGTTTATTAATTATTTTCCATTCAGAGAACTCTGCTGCGTATGCTGTCACAGACCTCATGGAAGCGCTTAGGAAAATGGGATACTCGCACACATTCATGCGTAAAGTAGTCAAATCAGGTCACTTATTGTGCAATTTTGAGCTCATGTTCTCACTTTTGAAATGCTGTTGAGGCTGACTCAACATGTTATAGTTAATCTCACGTAATCGAGCTGCAAGTGTTTATGTTTCTTAATACAAGCACAAGGGAGCCCGTTTCTGGGAGACTACAATGCTGGCGTTCCTCTACCTAAAAGTATGCAGGAACTTTTCATAGCAAAGACAGGCACAATAAAATGAAGGAGGTATGCAATGGAAAGGAAGCAACTTAACAAGAAATAAATGTAGAACATCTGATGATAAAGACATTGGATCACCTACTAAATCAGCCAGCAAGCCACTCTTACAAGAGCGTGCGACGACAAGAAACTGCAGTCAATAAAAATAAAAAGATTGTTACAGGGGGGGGGGGGGGGAGGGGTGATAATTCAAAAGAAAAGTTGCAGGTACTTTCACGTCTGTTTGTATATGCGTACAACTGGTATGGAAATATGTCGTAATTACGTCACACACACTCCTGAGTATTTTTTGTGGGAAGAAGAAACAGCAATTTGTGGGGCCCCTATACGTGGGTGGTTCCCCCCACCATAATTGCAGCCGTATGCGTAGGCGTGTCGGCGGCAAGGCGCGATGAGCAAACTTTATCGCCGATGACCATTCATATAAGCCAACTGGTTTGATACCGCTGCACCAGCCACGCGGTCAGGTTACGCAACGCCAGTCACGCGAAAAAACAAAAACAAAAAACAAAAACAAAGCGTCAATACAGTGACGAACGAGATGGTTCATTCTGGATCACAGAAGAACAGATTGGACTTAATGCAACGTCAACCCGAGGGCTAACTAAAATAATAATAAAAAAAACACCGCTTTTGTTCGTTGTCTCTAAAGCCGAGCACTACAATAGTGCTTTCGTATAATGCGAAAGTGCCCTCTCGACACAAAGGATCTCGAGGAGCCGGGTAATTACTAGGAAGCGGCTGAACTAAATCGGCTTAGCCTCCGCTTATGTCTTCGTTTCGGTGTGTTACCCGCAGAACCGTGCTTTAATTAAAAAAAAAATCTTACCATGAGAAGGTGGTGGGTTCAGTGGCAAGCTGTAAGAAAAAAAGAACAGTGCAAACATTTGTAATATGTTTTAAAATTGAAGAAATATGAGGCACAATAGTAACAGCAATTACAATGCAATTGAGGTGACGGTAAACGCAGAGGGTCTCGCACGTGAACAGGTTTAATTAGCGCTAGTATGTTCCTTGTGAATGTTAACCAGATTTTTATTACCGAGGAGGAAGCATGCAAGGCTGGAGTAGCCAGGCTTTCTCTTATAAAAATAAAGCGCTCCCGTGGTGTTTGTTTGTCTCTTTTAGCAAATGAAAGATTCCAGAGAGCAATTTTTTTCAGAGGACAAGTAAAATAGTAAACAAGTCGTGAAATCGGTATAATTACTGTTATTTGACGAACTAGAGGAAGTCTCAAATGACAGCATCTGCCTTCGTTTTTTCGCAAAAACAAAGAAACAACCAAACCAACACACAAATATGGAGGCTGGACTGGGATCCAATCCCGGCCGCGGTGGCTGCATTTTCGATGGAGGCGAAAATGCTTGAGGGCCGGGCACTTAGATTTCGGTGAACGTTAAAGAACCAGGAGGTCGAAACTGCCGGAGCCCTCCACTACGGCGTCTTTCATAATGATATGGTGGTTTTGGGATGTTAAAGCCCAACAATTATTATTATTATTATTATTTTGGACTGGAAAGCATGGCCATCGAGTTTAATACGATACTATACAGGATAAACCTTCAATTTTTCATTTGATTTTAGAGCAAACGCAAGCCGAGGTATAAAACAGGCTTCACAAGGCCATCCAAATTTTGTTGCTGTTGCTGAATGTAGTAAGAGCAAGTACGCGCCTAATGACAGAAAATTAAGCACTTTGATCACACCTGAGCAGATAATCATTAAAACCATTTCCCAGAGGGAGACAGATAGCGAGCAAAACATGCCAGTCCTTTCTTTTCCATATTTGGTTGTGAATTAACGCTTACGACGCAGTGGTGTTCCGCACAATAAAGGCCGTGAATATTCATGAACGAGAGCGCAAAAACATGCCCTAGCACCGAGCGCCAACGAGGGAGCGGCTACATCGATCATACAGTTTAGGCGGCGCAGCATTTCGTGCATGCATCTTTCTTATGGCTTTTTCAGCTCCAAGTTTTGAGGCACGCAGGCGCCGGTATATTCCGCGCTCTGAGACCACATGGGATCTGCGACTATACCGGGTCAAATAAATAAGACGCCACAGGTATTCACCGAGTGAATATTGTCGTTCGTGGTTACGCATCGATGCCGTGGTTGCATATGGCGCATAAAGCATGTTCAATTGGTTATGTGTTTTCACGGCCAGCTTCCGCTTCGAGAATGAAGAAACCGCAATGGATTTCGAATAATGCGGATATCAGGAGGAGCGTCCTTGCTATCAAAGCGTGCAACTTTGAGCGCGTTGATTTCGAAAAGTGCGTCAAATATAATTAAAGGAGGTGAAGTGCAGGTGTCTCACGGATACCGTTATTGATAATTGACCTTGTGCGCCAGAGGAGGCCCACACAAGCTGGTGGCAGCAGGACTTGTGTTCGTCACGGCTATAGCGACATTCCCTGTTCGTCGTTTTCTCAAATGTTATACATCAAGCATCCATATTTCCCTGAAATGCCCTCTTGTTTGGATAATAACGATAGTTATGCTGAGGTTATCGGTGATAAATTTGCATATGTTGACGTCACAAGCGTATATAGCCGGTCGTTATTACCATGATTTTACGGTTAACGTGATACATTTCGCTCCGCTCTCCTGCTCGTCCTTTCGTATCTAGCGCAACAAAGGCAGCGAACATCCACCGACAATGGCTGCATAGCGCCGGTCCTCGAAATAAGCGAGCACTCGCCTCAACAGTGAGACGCGAGACGCAATGAGCCATCTCACTTCTTATCTACCCAAAAGCGCATGGAACGCGCGCCACATACTCCCAGCGCTACGTCACTGTCGGAATGCGAGGAATTAGACAGATTAGCGTCACGGCGCGGCAAGATGCTACTGCGGGACGAGCGAAAGTCTCGAGCGGAGGGGGGAAACGTGAGGTCTAGAGCGGGTGCCAAGGAAGTACCCAAGGACAGAAAAACACGAAGACGCTCTGCGAGATGCAAGCGAATCCGAGCAGGAATGGCCATCCCGCGTAGGTCCGCGTGAAGCACATAAGCGGCGCCGATGGTAACGCACGTGATGGCGTAGTGGTGGCGCCGATAATGTGGGCCGGCTTCTTCCTTTGTGCTTCTGTCTCCCACTCCCTCTGTCCCGTACGTGCTCTCCATTTCTGCCACCAAAACCTCCAGCTAGCTCGCCGCTCTTCGTCACCCGAAAGCCCAGCGGCAGCGTAACGGCGTTCCCTGTCCGAGAAAGACGAAGGAGGGACTGGAGACACTGCCGCCGTTCCGCTCGGAAGGGGAATAATTGTGACAAAGGGTGCTGCGGTGGATCGCGCGGTAACGGGGGGTGCACAGGGTCTCCTTCCTCTGTCTGTCTCTTTCCACTCTCACTGGGAGCGAAAATGGCGTCCCTACTCCCATCGACTCAGTTCCTAGCGGAGTCACGGATGGGTTTCGAGAAAGGCAACCGAAACGGTAGACAGTGGTCGGTGTGGCTGAAAGCTGAGCCCGATTGACGTTTCGAGTGCGCTATGCTTTCTCTTGCCTCCCAAAAATCTTCTGCGCCGAGGACTGCTGCACTATACGCCTTCTAGCACCTCCTCATGGCGCCTCAT